>JAJHSJ010000004.1:112781159-112864249 GCA_021015155.1 Magnolia officinalis
TTATGTTATTTAGAACATCGTGGACGCTTTAGATTTCTTTGATTGATTTTTATTTTAGTTTACTTCATCGCCAAGTAATAGGTTGCGCACATAGCACGAGTTTTGGGTATAGGGTTTTCTCTATAAATAGGTACCCCTTGTAGTTCTTTTGATCCATTGACGATTAATTAAAATTCTATGTTTTCTTACTCTCTGAGTTGTAAAGCCCAATTGGGTGCGAAGCTCTCCCTTCATCGAAGGGTTAACTACCGTGGTGCGAAGCCATATCTATCCCGATTCGCCCCCATCCATCGCCATCTCTACTACCCATCTTCTACCATCCCTTCTTCTCATCTCACCCCGTCATCTACACTTCGAATCAATCATCTATTGCAGCAATTCTCCTCCCCACAGCAGAATTTCATAACCGTATAGATTCCCCTTAATTGAATGTTTGGACTTTCATGGGGGATGTGGAATTTGCGTAATTGTTTTTGAACTAACCTGATCTTAAGCCTGAAATCTCGCACATCATATTTGAATTTCATGTCCTGCATCAAATTGGTATCAAAGCTTAGGGTTCTTATAGGGGAATGCATTACATGTTTAGTGTTTAGTTCCATTATGCATCAATTCTCATCATATATGGCTGTTTAGAGGTCCATAAACCCTGACATAAGCTGCTGAAATTTTCTATCATACCCTTATTTGAATTATTTTAGAAATTAACTTACCTTTCTATTTCTAGGTTTAGAAACTTTCCTTTTCTATTTTTTAGAAACTTTCTTAATCTGTTTTTAGAAACTAATTTCCTTTCCTTTTTCTTTTTTAGAAACTAGTTTACTTTTCTTGTTCTTTTTTAGAAACTAACTTACTTTTTATTTTTAGAAACTTTCCTAATTTGTTTTTAGAAACTTTCCTTTTTCGTTTTTAGAAACAATGTTGTTTTTTTTAGAAACTTTCCTAATTTGTTTTTCTGAAACTTTCCTTTTTTTCGTTTTTAGAAACTAGGTTTCTTTTCTTTAGAAACTTTCCTAATTTGTTTTTTTAGAAACTTTCCTAATTTGTTTTTCTTAGAAACTAGGTTGTTTTTTTTTTTTTTTTTAGAAACTTTCCTAACTTGTTTTAAAAATTTTCCTTTTTTGTTTTTAGAAACTCAATTGTTTCTTAAAAAAAAAAAACTTTCTTATATTTTGACAACTATATTGCTGAATTTTGGTTGGCACCCTACACTAAACATGGAACAATTGCAAGAGTCACTAAACAAGCTGTCCCAGAAGTTAGAGTCTTTGATTAAGCGTTTGGATATGGACCAATGCTTTGAACAACTTAATGTGCGCATTGCCCAACTTGGGACCTCTGCTAGGACAAACCCCACCATTGGGGTAGATGTCTAATCTCAGGCAGGTGGCCAGGAGGATAGACCAATGAATGGAGTTAGCGAGGAATCAGTTATGGGCGTGCACCTGTGCACCCATCCCATGAGGGACATCAAGACCACTATTTTGAGGGATACAACATGTGCGGCCTTGTGGCTGGAGAGATTGCACCAGAGGCTAGTGTAGAGTTACCCACTGATGCCATTCCGGTAGTGGATGAGTTTTGTGATGTCTGTCCTGATGATCTACCAGATGAGTCTCCCCCTAGGAGGGATATAGATCACACTAGAACATGGGACACCGTAATACCTATAGCCGAGTTTGCATTTAATAGTTTGTCGATAAGTCCACAGGTCTCAGTCTTTATGAAGTCGTTACTGGTTATAAACCTGAGAAACCTATTGATCTTGTCCCTATGTCATTGTCCCATAAGCCATCAAAGTCTGCAGAGTCTTTTGCACATCACATTCATTCATGGCATCAAGAAATCAGGCAGAAGATCATGTCTAGTAATGAACATTACACATTTTCTGCAGACCAACATAAACGTTTTAAAGGATTCAATATTGGGGACTTCGTGATGGTCCGCATCAGCCCCGAGCAGTACCCTTCGAGGGTCATTCGTAAGTTACACGCGCATAGCGCTGGACTCTTAAAAATTATAAAACAAAACGGTCTCAATGTGTATGAGGTAAATCTTTCACCTTTCATGGGAATTAGTTTCACATTCGATGTGGAAGATTTAGTTACTTTTCAGGGGACCATTGATACTTTGTCTGGCCCTTCGCCCACCCATCCTGATTCCCCATATTTATCCCTTGAACCATGGCCCTTTCCCGACCCATTTTCCTAGCCTCTACCTCTCATACATACTCTTCCTGACCTTTCTTCCCAGCCTCTACCTCCCATACCTACCCTTCCCGACCCATTTTCTCAGCCTCTACGTCCCATACCTACCCGTCCCGACCCATTTTCCCAGCCTCTACCTCCCATACCTACCATTCTCAACCCATTTTCTCAGCCTCTACCTCCCATACCTACCCATCCCGACCCATCTTCCCAGCCTCTACCTCCCATACATATCCTTCCCGACCCATTTTCCAGCCTCTACCTCCCATACCTAACCTTCACACACTCAAAAAGGAAATAGAGGATATCTTGGAACATCAGATAGTTTCAACGTTGGACGGCGGGTTTCAAAAGTACCTGGTTAAATGGAAGTCACGCCCAGCTTCATATAGCACATGACTCACTAAAGAGGAGCTTCAGAGACTTGATCCTTACATCTTGGAGCAGTTCAGGAGTTTTATTTCACCAGTGGCGAAATCTTCACAGCCGGGGAGAATTAATGGGGATATCACGCGTACACGCGCACTCACGCCGCCCCCCTACGCACGTACATCAGAAGGAGGGCCCCACCGTCGATCTGGATCGATGATGATGTCCATGGAGGGCCTCCTAGTTGGAAGACAGAGTTTTGGTTCAAGAGTGGGCCCGATAGCCAGGAAAAGCCTATCATGGGATCTCATGATCATGACCCACTAGTCGAATTTATTTCATATTTTAGGTTTTGCTTATTTATGTTATTTAGAACATCGTGAACGCTTTAGATTTCTTTGATTGATTTTAATTTTAGTTTACTTCATCGCCAAGTAATAGGTTGCGCACATGGTGTGAGTTTTGGGTATAGGGTTTTCCCTATAAATAGGCACCCTTGTAGTTCTTTTGATTCATTGAAGATTAATAAAAATTATGCATTTTCCTACTCTCTGAGTT
Source organism: Magnolia officinalis (assembly GCA_021015155.1). NCBI lineage: Eukaryota > Viridiplantae > Streptophyta > Magnoliopsida > Magnoliales > Magnoliaceae > Magnolia > Magnolia officinalis. The sequence continues at coordinate 112,784,294 of JAJHSJ010000004.1, forward strand.
GTGAAGCCTAATTGGGTGCGAAGCCCTTCCTTCATCGAAGGGTTAACTACCGTGGTGCGAAGCCACATCTATCCCGATTCGCCCCCATCCATCGCCATCTCTACTACCCATCTTCTACCATCCCTTCTTCTTATCTCACCCCATCATCTACACTCCAAATCAATCATCTATTGCAGCAATTCTCCTCCCACAACAGAATTTCAGAATCTGGCCCTACAGGAGGGCTGGAACTTCAATAGAGCACCACGCACAAACCGTACATCGGATCGAGCTGAGATTTGGGGGTTTTGGAGTCCATCCCTGACCGACCAGGGCCACGGTGACCTTTTTTTAAATAATGGGCCCCACACACGTGCGGCGTATGGGCCATTGTTGTTGTCCACGCGTGCGGTACTTCTCTGGTTCGTCTCTCTCCTCTTTTCACTTCGCTTTCACCCAAAATCTCTAACCTAACCCTAAATTACTCAAATCTCCAATTTTATGCCCCTTTTCTTACCCTAGGGTTCCCCAAATTGGAATTTCTGAATCCCTGGATTAGGGACTGATTACTATGCATGTGTGGATGATTATTTCTTATCTTTGAGTATCGTTTGGTTCATAATTTTTATTGATCCAGCCCTATCATGTGTAGGCCTGGACCCACATACTCCCCTTAATTGAATGTTTGGACTTTCATGTGGGATGTGGAATTTGCGTAATTGTTTCTGAACTAACGTGATCTTAAGCCTGAAATCTCGCACATCATATTTGAATTTCATGTCCTGCATCAAGGTGTGTATAAAAGATAAATCAGAGACCTTCTCGGTGAAATCTCTTTATAGGCTCATGGCTTAGCATGGGATTTCCAAAGCCGGCTCCCATACCAGTCATGTCTGCTCCTATGGAATGCCTCTGAAGGTGGTAGCATTTGCATGGCTTGCGAGTAGAAATAAAATTCTAACCATCAACAATCTTCTCAAGAGGCCAATGGTGCCACCTAACGCTTGCCTCTTATGCCCACGAGACATAGAGTTGGTGGATCTTGCATTGAAAGTCTAGGACACTGTCTTATCTTTGTTTAAGGTGAGCTGGGTGATGCCAATCTCCATTGAAGGCTTGTTTTAGTCTTGGCACTTTGGCGGGTTCGGAAGAAGGTACACGTCGCATTGGAGAGTTGCTGTCCTTGTTGTTCTTTGGGTGATCTGGGGTGAAAGGAACAGTTGTTGTTTTGCAATAGTAGTTCGCCTAGGGGCATTGTTGGTCAGGTCTATTTGTACATTGGGAATTGGGCGTCCAATGCCCTAAATGGGTGTTTTTTTTTTTTGTCTCTCCTTTATTTTTTTTTGTTGCCCTTTGTTGGCTTTTTGTCCTTTCAATAAATTGCATTAACTTTGAGGAAAAAAAATCATATATATGAATTTTAACTATTTTATTGTGTAAGCACCTATTAGTAAACAATGCTCATTCATAATGTTCATGTTACATTCACACTCAAAAACAAGTTCCTTTAGGACTATTGTTCATGGATACCAACACATGACAAGGCACAGAGAGATATCAATTCCCACAGCATGAATATTTTAGAGGATATGTACAAGTCTCTCATATTGTCGCATGAGCAGAGGATGAATGTGACAGAGATGAGGATATTGAGCTAAATGTGTGGGACGACTAGGAACAAGGAAGGATAGAATTAAGAATAAGGTCATTTAAAGCAACCCATCAGTAGCCGTAATTGGAGAAAATGATGGAGAGCCGACCGTGATGGTTCAGCCATGTACTAAGAAAGCTGGACACAGACCTATGAAGAAGGGAACTTTCATTAGTTGAAGGGTCTGAAAGGAGGGTGAGAGGAAGACCTAAAAGGACTTGGATAGAGGTGGTGAGAAAGGATGAAAGCTTTATCACTTACCAAAAGAAATGGCCTAAGGAATTATTACTATTATTATTATTTTTTAGCAAAACAGGATTTGTAAAGCCCACTCCAAATAGCTTGGAGAGAGTATTTGAGGATGAAGATGATGATCATGTAGAATAACTAAAATGTAATCTGAAAGTACAAGGGTAAGCACCAACTCAAGATGCTTGATCTTGGTCATATGTGGGTTAGTTAAAGATTTTATGGCATAGAAGTATTATGACTCACAAGCATCAAGTAATAATGTGAGATTGGGCACTTTAGGAGAGACTTGTCATCAATGAAGTGCTTCCCCTAAGAGTATACCATGCGGCACTCGATTCACACCCCTTGTGAATGAGTCATCCAACCACACAAGAGCTACCAAAGCGGCTTGAACAGAAGAGAGCACAACAAAGTCTTGAAGGAAAGAAAACTTGTATTGCACTAATTACTCAAGAGAGCTTACAACTTTCTTGGATGCTTTACAAATGAGAACCCCTCCTTATATAGAGCTAGAAAGCTTCTAGTTTCTCTACATCAACGGCTAGGATGATGCCATGTGGCAATCATCCAACGGCTACGAATGCCTTAGATTCTTTTGAGATTATTTTACATAACTCTAGCTACAGGAAGACACAAGGGAACTTTTGAATGTTCTAGAGATCTCTAAACAAATCTATTATTTGATAGAAGTCTCTACACTGCAAAACCTTTGGGATACAAGTAGTTTCAAAATGTCCAAGTCCATAAGATGAGGAATGGATATGATCGGTCTGTGACAGACTGCCAGCAAACCTCAATTTTGATCAACAAAACCACATCCTATAGGAAATGGCTTTCTCCTTTAGCATGTGTGCATTTAAATTGTACTTCAAGAAGCTAAGCTAACTAATATTGCAGTTGACTGTATACGTTATTCATCATCTGAATTATGCTAGGTGAAGTTTTATTCAGGAGTGAAGAAGTAATGCTCCTTGTTCCTAGGAAGATGTCAGATAAAAATAGTGAAAGTTATTACTCATGTACCAAGCAACCATAGGCAGATGGAAATAGGAATAATAATCACCGTCCCAGATTTAAACCAATTCAGCAAATTACATTGAAGGCATTTCAAGCAGTTTGAAAACTTGAACTGATGCTTCAACATTTACCATGTTTCTTAACTATTCCAAATGCCTCTTCAATTGAATATAGAGAACGCACCAGGTAAAGCTTGCTTGATTCAGCACAATGCTGAAGAAGTAACTTGGCTTTCTCAATTGCAAGGTTTAAAGCACACAATGCCTGTATTCCAGACATGCATCCTGGTCGAGCTGATTCTATGTCTGGAAATATATGTATGATCCTATCAAGAAACTTTGTGAGCTCCCTGTACATTAAACTATGTACCTGCCATCGAGGAATGTGCTCAGGTAAAATGTGCCAACAATAATAGGATAACTGTAGAGATTTTGAAAAATCAACAGCTAAACATTAAAATATAAACAAGAACTTCTGGCAAAAAGGCATTCATCAGTCCACTGGAAAATCATACAAATAGAGACAGAAACAGAAAAAATAATTTCTTCATAGGTGTGACTTAGGACGTTTAGGTTGTTTGGAGATCAGATTCACTGTTTTAAATAGGTAAGCTATGTAGAGTGTAGCTTATGGTACATAGTGTCGCTTAGCCTTAATACTACGTAGCTCATGAAAATAACTTAAGTCATGGGTAGCCTAAACTACATGATAATTTTCATACGCTACACGCTTCATAGACTACATACATGCAATATAGCTCACATTACAAATTATTTATCACTTTAACATTAAAATCAATTAATGTTTCCAATGATTTGTTACATTTTTCAATTTTCAATAAAAAATAGTTAATTTTTTCAATGATTTTCATAAAAATAATACAAGTAACAGTATTAAATCAGTTTTGTTGCTATTTCTTTACCTTTACACTTAATCATTACCCTTTCTTATTATCTCATATTGTGTTTGGTTGCACCAAATATCATGAAATTGGTGCAACGAAGTGCAACCTTGATTAAAAATTCTAGAAGTAGAGAATAGTGTAAGTAACACGCTAAGAGTTTACACATTGATTTAAATTTTGAATGACCAAATTGTTCTTTTGTTTTACTGTGAGTGACACGCAGCTTTGCGTGGTCGAAATTAACTATAAAACTCCACAAATTATGTAGCAAAGGTTTGGAAATAACTCATAGAACTGAAAAGTTCTATAATCTCAACTCTTTAATGATCTATGAAAGTTTTGAACAAAAAAAGAAATCAGTTTTATTATCATTCCTATAGGCTATACTATGAATGCAAAATGAATCCAATCCTCAATAAGTAAATCATTTTCTATCCATCAATAATAGATCTCTTCTTGGTGTCCAACAGAAAGTCCTCAGGATTTAAATGGCCTAGTACTGATGTGTGGCCCCACTTTGGTTGCACTACCAAATCGAATCAATGAACGACGGACTTTGGATGCACAAATGCTGAGAGAGAACAATATGGAAATGAGAGCCATGACCTTCCCTCTGTGTGCGTGCGCACATGTGTGATAGTTCACATTTAAAGTGCGTGCATGTGTGATGGTTCACATTTAAAGGAAAACCGTTACATTTTTAATAGAATTTTAGTTTTTTTTTAAAAAAAAAAAAAAAAAGCTGTGGACATCCCCATTAACATTGAATTTGAAAAGATCTGTAAAAAAAAAAAAAAAAAGAGTTTATACATATGGTAGGAAACCACACCACACTGCACTATACTATGTCATGCCACGAGCATGGCCTGGCTCAGCGCATGTGCGTTGCCTGAAAAATGCACATCAGCACACCCTCTCCTGTACACTTCAATGCATACTCTCTGGAATGAGCTCTTCCGTATCCAATGTGGGACAAAAACCAAGATGCTTTTGGAAACAAAACACTTGTTTATTTTAAAACAATATAAAACAACCACCAAAACATCGCTTGCTCCTTGATTTCTTGATAAAAGGAGAGGAGAGAATTTTTATGATTCTTACTCCTTGCTTAGTACATGCAACATGGTTGTACAAGATTGACCTAAAGCATGCAACTTTTATGGAAGAATTAAACGCATTTAGAATTGAATACTACACAATCTATAAGTGTTCTTAATATGCTATTGATCCATTTGCTTTCAGGGCGATCTTCTTCATATGCTCGAGGACCTATTTGGATTGAGAGCAAAACAGGGAAAGCATTCAATTTACATCAACAAAAGTTTGCACTTACTTGGGAAGTGGAGATGTTGTGGCAAACTGTTTGCCTTTTCTTTTCGCACCTCAACAAGGGAGTACAATATTTTTTCAAAAAGTCAAATACTGAGGAAAAAGTTTGCCCCTGATTTGACGTTTTAAATGGCAAAATTGGAGGGAAAAGAGTTTCCCTTAGTAGGATTGTGACAAAGGTGTTCCATGTCTGTTACAATATGGCCATAAAGACCGATACGTATAGGTAACGGCCGCAATTGTTACATGATACAAGGGTGAAATGGGGCAGTTGATTTTATTTTTTTGGGACCGTATCGGCCATTATGGGGGCTATAATGACCATTACTCCCATAACAGTCGAGAAACGATCACTTTTTTTTTTTTTTTTCTCTTTAAATCCATATTCTCCTTATTTTTTCACTTTTATCATTCTCAAAACTTTCCTAAATTATTCTAGAGTAGATTTTGATCACTCTTATTATAGTTTTTATAATTAAAACCGTATATTGAAGCGATTCGGGTGAATAGAAGCTCCGAGGGCCATTTTTTCAAAAATAAAAGTGGTATTTATGCCTTTTTTTAATTTCTAGTTCTAATGCTTGATTGTGATGTGTAAATATTAGAGATACATAACTATGTTCATAAATTCACCAGACAACCAGATACAACACTCTTACCAAAGAGTGGACTGTTATACTACCATAAATATGTTCAAAACAAAAAATTGAATACATATTTGGAATATTCACATTATTCTGATTTTTCTAAATATTTTATTTTCCAGATTTTTTCAAGCAAAAAAAATAATTTAAAAAAATCAACTGTTATGAGGACCATAACGGTCGTTACGATTCCATATCGGCCATAACAGCCGATACCCATATCAATAATGATGGTGACCATTACGACCACTATTACTAATATGGAATACCTTGATTGCAACCCAAACACTTTTAAATGCAAAGGCAAAGCATTTTCCAGGACTTTTCTTTACCAAAGTAAACAAGTGCAATAGGGTTGCTTCCCCTAGTGCTGGCGTTAGTTTACCATCCGCCTATGTCACAATTTTTCTTTCACTTGCATTCCCCCTAGTTTATCCCCAATCCAAACAGGCTATAGAAGCTTCAAGCCCAGTCATATGTGTAAGAAGCCATGAGAGAAGAAGAAGAAGAAGAAGTCATGTGTAAGGAAGGGATTTAAAAAATAAAAAGTAGAAAATTAAAAATTAAATTTTTTTTAAAAAAAAAACCTTGATTAAGATTTTATAATGAAGCTCCAAGGTCTAAATATGTCACTAAACCTTGTATTGGATAAAGTAAGTCATGGAAATGTATAGCAGGATGGTAAAACTCCAAATGCAGAAAGCTTTAAAAAAGATTTTGGACCAAGTGTGAACAAATGTAACTGTTTTATTTGTACCTTTACACGAGCAGAATATGGCAATACTTGCTCAACTTCAGCAACATCATTCCCCATTCAGTACGAAAGCAGCCTTGATCTGCACATCAAAGATAAAATATGAAATGATTGTTTGCATACCAACCAAGATATCAGACATTAGTAGCTCAAGTGATAAAAGAAAAGTTAATCAACCTGATTCATAGATAATCATTTTCAGCAAAATCAAACTGCATAGAAACAGGTGAAATGATATATATTTGAAGTTAGAACCAGACACCCAGATCCATAGCTCAACTGGCAGACTGAGTGGAGATGCCTCGTTTCAACACTTGAGGTCTTGGTATCGATCCCTAGTGGGGGTGGCTAACATGGAGTGTGTGTACTGACATGGGTGTGTACTAACAAGCTAACCCAAAAAAAAAAAAAGTTAGAACCAGACTAGAAATGAAAATCGTCGAGGGGACCACAAAAAAGGACCGAAATTTAAATGAGAAGCTTATTCTAAAGTTCACAAGAAACACCCTAATAGGTTGTTTGGATGCCCATAAAATCATTAAGTTGTAACCCGATTATAGGTAATCCGTTTACAGGTGTAAAGTGTCTACAGCCTGTCCTGTTTGGCTTTAAGCTGTAATCTGATTACAGGTAAATGGTTGTTTGTGTTTGGATAAGCTGTAATCTGTTTATAGCCTGTAATTAAGTATTCACGCACGACATAGCTTGGAGTGGTAAATCCTTAAAAAATCATCAAATAAGTAATAACGAATAAATTTTTATTTAAGATAGATCATTAGAATAAGCCCAACTTAATAAACCCTGTGGCTGATCCTTGGGCTAAACCAATCATTAGTTGGGCCACAGTTGTGGGTCCACTAATTCAAATTCAGTTTTAGATGGGGAACTATTTAATATAAATAATTAACTATAAAGCAACATCATCAACATCACAGCTAAGCTTTATCCCAACTAGTTTGGGTCAGCGACATAGATTCCTTTTCTTCCATTCCACTCTATCTATTGCCTTAACTTCAGTTAGGCTTAGAGAATTGATGGACAGAATCTCCCAATCTGAGTGATTCTCTGTGGCATAGCCCATAAGCAGTGAGACCTGTAAGATAAACAGCTTAGATCACCAACCCATGAGGCCCACTTGTGCAAACTGAAAATTGAAATACACCATCTCTTTTGATGCTATCAAGATTCTCCTCCACAAGCTTGCAGAAAAACTTTCCACAGCTGCCTATTGCAGTGTCCTTCTAAGCGTTAAAAACAATTACTTATAAGACATGTTATGCTTGGACTATCACATGCACACAATTTCTATGCGGGAGGGGATTAGGTGTGGCCTGAGCTTACATGAGACGATGCAGCTTTTACTATGGGGTCCACCTTGATGCATTTGTTATATACACACCATCCATCCATTTTGCAAGATCATTATAGGGCACGAGCCCAAAAATGAGACCACAACCACAAAAAGCAGTGGGGACAATGACACCCACTGTTGAAACCTACCCAAGGCCCACCATCATGTTTATTTGCTATACAACTTGTTCATAAGGTCACACAGGCCTGGACGGAGGACAAACACAGATATCAGCTTGATACAAAACTTCTTTGGTCCCCAAGAAGTTTTCAGCGGTAGGAGTTCAATCCCCATTACTTGCTATGGCGTGGTCCATTTAAGGTTTGGATCTGCCTCATTTTCGGGCCCATGCCCTAAAAAAGATCAGCACGTGCAAAAGCAGGACAGCTGAGGTTGGTTCGGCTTCCTCATTTTCCATGAATGCAGACTTTCACAAGAGCTTCCTGCGACAGGAAGCTAGGTGAGGCCCATTGATGTTTGTGAGAAATCCACCCCGTCACCAAAAATGAGGCAGATCCAAAGCTCAAGTGGGCCACAGGATAAGAAACAATGAGGATTGAACGTACACTGATGAAACATTTTTTTTTTATCGCGCTAATATTTCCAGTTCATCCCCATAGGAATGACCTTATGAAGAGAATGTATGGGATATAAACATCATGGTGGACCCCAGGAGGTTCAACGGTAGGCATTTCCCTACCCACTTTTTCTTGTCCTGCGGCCCACTTGAGTTTTGTATCTGCCTCATTTTTGGGCCCATGTCCTGCAGTGATTTGGACAAATGAATGGATGGGGTGGATTTCTCAGAAAAATCACGGTGGCCCCACCTAGCTTCCTAGCATAGGATTGAATGATTGCAATAGTCTCTGAAAACAGATCAGGAGGGTTTTTTCTCCCAGGAGTTTCTAAAACCAGTTCGGAGGGTTTCTGTTCGGGAGGGTTTCAAACCGTAGAGACAGAGCTCTCTAGCTCTCAGAACTTGGAGATGGAGGTGGAGAGAGAGAGTTTTGCAGTACAGAGATGGAGGTATGATCTATCTATCTATCTTCTTCTTCTTCGATAGAGGTTTTTAACTCCTGGGTTTGACAATTTCAAAACTTCTGTTAGAAGAAGCTGCAACTCTACTTTCACTGATGCATATCTGTTGCCTGAAATCCCTTTACCTGTAATCCGAAACATGCACTTTTGTCATGTTTCAGTCAGATTACAGCTAAAAGTTGTAATCCGATTGCCTGTAATCAGATTACAACTTACTGATTTTACGGGCATCCAAATGACCCCTAGGTGTTGATACTAATAGGATGCACCTCGACAAAGGTACGAAGATAAGCTCAAAAGGTGCAACTCAAAGACAGCCAAAACGCACGTCCATGTTTTCCAATGGCTGCTTTGGATTTAGAATTATGGTACTTGTATGTGTCATCACACCATCGTGGCATGTTGTATCAGTGCACTTGCATAAATGGCAAAGGATGGACGAAATGGATGAATACATTTGAAGAGAAATCTTAAAACATGGCTGCAACAAATTCCCCCCACAGACTTGTCGATCTTCAGAAAACGCCGGAATGCCTCTCCTCTTCTTCAGTCTTTTGGTTGTCATAAATTTGTCTATCTAGGGTATGACTGTATGCATTACAGAATTGAATTGCAATCGTAATTACTAGTCCAATGAGTGAAAAATAACTCCGTTGAGGTTCTTGACTTGGAGCCGAAAGGGACTTACACCTTCATCATGTATGCTTCTTGATTAACAGAACGTCTGCAATACAACTCACTTGTGCATTCAAGAGCAGCTTTACGGTGTTATGTTATCTTGATCAAATATTCATTCCATGACAGGAGGTAACCTATGTGGGATTATTATTATTATTTTAAAGGTAGAGAAACATGAATTTAAGATAAGCATTTCTTTCTTTGTTTGTTTCTTTCATTCATTGGGTAAAAGTAAATTACACTCGCAATAAGCACTGGCATGGAGCTATGAAGCAAAACTGACAGTAACACACGACAAACACATGACAAAAGCAACAGGTGTCCACGTTTCCAATTTCCTACAAACAGGAAAAATTGCAAAATCATGTCATCATAAAAAGCCACCTAAAGAATCTATTAATAAACCCTCGACTCTGTTAGCATGAATGGGCAGAACACGCAAAATTCAAATCAGAGTCAGTCAATTGCCATCGTCAACATAGGAAAGAAAATCAAGAGGAGAGATTGATCGTCTGGTCCCAACAAATGTAAGAAACAATCACATGAATTCAATTAACAGAATTTAGGGAAATCTCAATCAAATGAATAATTTATATATATATATATATATATATTTATATATATATATATATATATATATATATATATATATATATATAAAACAAGAAATCAGAAAAGACGAGAAGACAAAAGAAGAGAAACGAGAATTACTTGTGGAATCAAGGGGAGGAGAAGGACAGTGAGCTGAGAACTTCAAGGAGAGGAGGAAGCGTCTGCTTTAACAGGGATGGGAATAAAAAAAAACCGCAACAACGGAAACTGAAGCAGCGAGAATTGCATCAAAATTATTCTCCGCTACTGCTTATACGATCTTCCCAATACAATAACATGAGTTAGAATTCCAGAGGGTTGTTGGATATAATATATGAATATCTATACCTAATGAACGAGGAAAGAGACTCTGAGAGCTTTTGGTTTTGGGTTTTGGACATGATAAGGAAAAAGAAGAGAGGTGACGCTGAAAAAGCAACTGATCTTACATATCCCGTTGGCTTAGCAACTAGCAACCCATCCCGATCGGCCTGTGACACACGTGCTACCCTCGTACACACAGCGTGGCTTTGGTGAATCCCCGTATCCACCGAGGTGGGCGTGACCCCTGACTTTGGAGCCCACTTTGATATATATTACTACATCCATGCCGTCCATCCTTATTGAAAGCTCATTTTAGGCATGATCTAAAAAACCAAAGCAGATTTATGTCTCAGGTGGACTACAGTACAGGAAACAGTGATAAATGACTATTAAAAACTTCTTGTGGGCCAATAAGCTTTAGATCAAGATGATATTTGTGTGGTATCTTCATCTAAGTCTTTGTAACCTCATCAACATTTTGGATGGAAAATAAAAATTCCGGTGGAATCCGAGAAGTTTTTAATGGTGATCATTCGATCACAACTGTTTCCTGTGGTGTTGTCTATATAAGATTTGTTTTTCAGTTTCATTTTTTTATCATGCCCTAAAATGAGCTTTAAAATTTTTGGATAGTGTTGATTTAAGTTATATACATTACTGTGAGCCCCAGAGTCAGGGATCCCACCCACTTAAGCGGATCCAGGGATGCACCGAAGCCGACACACCGTCCCACGGAACGGCCAGTAGCTACTGGACGGTGGTCTGTGGATCCCTTGATGTATTTGAATTATCCATGCCGTCTATAAATTTTTTCAGATCATTTTATGAAAAAATACCAAAATTGAGGCAGAACCAAACCTTTTGAACCACACCCCGTGAAACAGTAGTGCTTGAACGCCCACCATTAAAAACTTCCTAGGGGATACATAAATTTTGGATGAAGCTGATATTTGTGTTTTCCCTTCATCTAGGTCTATTTGATATGATCAACAGGTTGGATGGAAAATAAAATTTTCTGTGGGCCCTAGGAAGTTTTTAATGGTGGGTGTTCAATCACCACTGTTTTTTGTGGTGTGGTCGACTTGAGATTTGGATCTGTCTAATTTGTGGGATAATGCCCTAAAATGATCTGGAAAATAGATTTACGGTCCAGATAAAATACGTACATCGTGGGGCCCACATGGCACTGTCCAGTAGTCACATCGGTACCGTCAGCGTCCGTAGGCACTCCGCGTCCCTGCTCACGCGCTACGGCCTACACACGCAATAGAAAATGATAGAAGGGTTTGGACGGTGATGTTCGCTGAGGGCCCGTTTGGCGGGGTGGATTGGAAGGGATTGAACGGTATTAGGGTGGATGGCATGAATTTCCAGGTAATGATGGTGTTGTCAATCGATTTTCTTAAGATCCATGGAATTGCTATATTCCGGCATTAGATCACCCATTCTGTTTGGATTTAACTTCCAATACCATCCCATCCCTTCCAATCCGCCCGGCCACAAGGGCCCTAACCATGCTCACTCGAGCTTTAGCTTTAGATATGCTTAATTTGAAATCCGAACATGAGATTTAACTACTATAGGCCCCACACAGCATTTGTTGTACGGTCTCCTTCGTTCCCATTCTTACGTGCGGTCTACACCTTACGAAGAAGAGAAGAAGAAGCAGGCTACTCTCACGACGAAACTACCCTTCTATTTAAAAAATTGCTTGTTGTCTGTGGCTCTCCTTCCTCACCCCACTAATTAATTCCAGCCGATCAAATTGACCAAACGCCACTCAAGTAAAAAGAACTTTCCCAATTCCATTCAATAAAGCTCATATACACGTGACACATGTGCCGCCATGGCATGATAGGTCCAAAATCCAATCAGTCCATCAGAAACGGGGCTATTATTTGAGAGTTGATCAACTGATTAGGTGGGGTCTACGGATTTTTAAAAACTTGGCTGAATTTTCTAACCCGTCCACTTATATTTTTAATATTCGGGCCTATGTGCTGATTGGCTAACCCTATTTTGTTTTTCAAACTACTAATTTCAACAATGGGGCCCATATACTGATTGGACTATATTTTATTATTGAAAAAAAAAAAAAAAAAAAAAACATATACAAGGTGGGACCACCTGATGGATGATGTATCTTGCATGTAAACCAGTTTTACTGCACACGACAGCAAAAGCATAGGAAAAGTAAAATATAAATAGTTAGACAGTTTGGATCGTCCAATCCGTATGATTTCCTGAAGGCTGTATACGAAGAGAAGATTGGAATAACGGATGGTCTAGATTGGTGATGTGGATGCCCGACTCCCAATGCAACTATGTGCTTGGTAAGGTTCGGATGCAGTCAGCCAACTTACATCAATACTCGCTGTTTACTGCCTCGTGTTTTAGGATCCCCATCATCCATCAAGACCGTGGGTTGCACCTGATCCACAGTTCGTTCGTGTGAGATAGTCCTTCGGCACGTGTGGCGGCTGGGGAAGGTGTGCAATCTTCTCCACTCGAGCATCTTCCCGGGGCTTACGGCGACATCCCAACCTCTGACACTTGCATATTTTACAAAATGGAGTCGAGAGACACACCTTTTTGCCACTCGCTTCCCGTAAGTAGAAATTTTGTACGCACGTGCAATATCAAAGCCGTTCATAGGATGCGTAGATTCCTATAAAATGTAAACCCGGTGTGATCATACTCTGACCCACTTATCCTCTTTGAATTTAAAACAATGATTAAATATCTCTTAACGATCCATTTATGCTGAGCATTTGTAGCTAACAGATATTAAGGTCATCTTCGTCTTCTGGACATGGCGAACAAAAAGTCAGGGTCCATCTGATGAGTGGATTTGATCTGGTACACGTGTGATGTGGAGACTTGTGTAAAAAAAAAAAAAAAAAAAGCGTGCACCTCGTTATCCTCACTTGTTCTCAACAAGCAATATCTTTTGAATCCCATTCGGAAGTCAGTCAACGGACCAATCGTAAAAGCTCCGCCTCTCGTTTGTAATACTTTTTTAAAACAAATGAAAATATCTCCGGTTTGGATTATTGCAAGTTGGGGAAAACAGAAGTCACAGGCGGGCTGGAGCAATGGGATCCTTCCACGTTAGGGGGATTGCTTGGGAAGACCAGACCCATATCCCAATAGCTTAATCAAATCTTAACATGTCAGGCTAGGCAATCTGTTTCCAAAAACAGTACTCATCGTAATGGTTTGTCTAAAGAGCCATGTGTGGGGCCCACTGTCCTTATTTTCATCACTTAAGAGCGCTTGATGTCAGATATTTAAATATATCCTCATCTCTCAGATGAATGGGCCTGATAGTATATATACAATACAGTCAGTGGACCAACATACAATTTTGAACTATTTTAATGGTTAACGGCATGGGTGTCGGGATCTTAACCGTTCCTTTTTGAGTTTTGATTTGTCAGAATTTAACCCGTTCAAACACTCTCCTCGTTCCATCCACGTTAGCCAAAGTAATGTCCCGTGTGACCATGCAACTGTTTGTTTTTCATAAACCATTGATTGGTGGATGGGACAAATAGATGTGGACCATCTAACCTATGGTATAACTCGCCTTGGAAAACGAATCAGATAATTCCAACGAATGGAAGCTTATAGCAATGGGAATTAAAATCCATCACTCACTTCTTTTATGGCCAAAGGAGCTATAGACCAATGGCCCAGACAAAGTATAGATAGAATGCTTGGATCAGGTCCATCTCTACAAAATTCTAGGCACTGGCCCATCCATGAATTAGACCATTACTTATTTATCTCGTTGGCCCACTCAACGCGGGTACACCGGATGTGCACCGGATCCAGCCTCCTTTTCCATGTGTATATATTAATCAAAAGCAGACTCAATCAACGGTCCAAACTTTTCAACCTTTTTGACTAAAACCTCTCGATTGACGGGAAGAGAGGAGGAAAAAACCGAAAGAAAACCGAAAAAAACGGATTCCTAACTCATCACCAATCAACGTATCCGTAGGGACGCGGATTGTTGTTCTGCTCCCGCCACACGAAGTTCCTGTGGTCGGAAGCTATACGGGCCACACAAAGATTTCCGTGAGAGATCAATTCCGTCCATCAGTTGCTCAAGATCACAATAGGACAGCAATCCAAATATCATGGGAATCAAAATCTCAGGTAGGTCACACCATATTAAATAGTGGAGATTGAATGCCCACCATTGAAAACTTTGTGGGGGCCACATAAGTTCTGTATCATGATAATTTTGTTCCTACAGTTTATCTGAGTGTTAATAAACTTATAAGAAGTTTGGATGGCATATAAAAATCATGGTCGGCTCCAGGAAGGTTTCAATGGCGTACATTTCCGTTCTAACTGTTTCATATGGTGTCGCCCACATGAGGTTTGGATCTACCTGATTTTTCGAATCCTGTCTTAATGTGATCTTGAGAAACTTATGAACGGAGTAGATTTGTCACAGACAACTCTACGGATCCCACATAGCTTCCGACAACAGAAAGGGAACAGGCAATTCGCGTCCGTAATCTACGGTGGGGCTATAATCCTACGTGAAATAGAGCTCGGTATGAATTCCTAATGCGAGTGGAAATTAGTTCACCAACGACAGACAACGACCGTCAGATGGGACTACTAAACTCTGGAGGTTGCACATGGCCCAACGACTAACTATCATCGGCAGAGCAACAAGTCGCTAGGCTTATATTTGAATGTCTTACACCCTTATCCATAGCTCAAGTGGTAGACTAAGTGAAAGATACCCAATTTCGAAGGTCTTGGTATTGATTCCTGCGGATGGCTAACAATGAAATGGGTGTACTAACAAGCTAACAAAAAAATATTATTAATAAAAATTGAATGTCTTTGATGCCTGATTAGAGTAATATTTGGGCCACATGCAATCCACCGTGGACTCCTCTTATTCAATGGTTTATGGACCATTGTGGATAGCGACTATACACAAAAAGTGCAGGCCATGATTCAGTGATCCCATTGTGGATGGGCTAAAAAAAAAAAAAAAAAAAAAAAACACCCAGATCCATTACTCAACTGGCAGACTGAGTGGAGATACCTTGTTTCAACACTTGAGGCCTTGGTATCGATCTCTAGCGGGGGTGGCTAACATTGGAGGGTGTGTACTAACAAGCTAACCTGAAAAAAAATTAAAATAAATAAATAAATAAATAATCACCGAAATGAGAAAATCCTAACCCTTTCAATGATGGTTGACAAAGAAGTAGCAATGTTTCATGCACAACTCAAAGAGGCTGAATAGTTGGTGGCTGGGATCTTCCAGTTGGGGGATTTTTGTTGCATGCACCATTCACAGCCAGTCACAATATATCCATGGATTTTGTACCGCTGAACCTGGACACTTATGAGACCATTAACAGCCAGTCCAAATATATCCATGGTGGGAATTTTGGGCAACTGAGTAGATTACTATTATCATATTTCCTTCATTTGATTATATAAACATACATATGCAATTAATTAGCCTTTGATTTGATTTAGGTAGCTCCCATTGGACCTCTATTTGGTGGGCTCCACATGATCATCGGGCTAGATCATATGATTAAATTACTTTAATGAGCATATTAACGAGTGATTGTTACTGATTGGTCTGGGGCAGGCATCGCCAGGTTGAGGGTCAGTCCAACCTTAAGATAAGGTGTCCTGACACCTAACAAAATCTTTCTTTGTTTGTTTGTTTTTTTTTTTTTTTTCATATAAAAGAGTGTACAAAGAAATCAAACACCATCAAGGGCTTAATACTTGGGCTTTGACATTAAAAGGTGGGGATTCTCTAACTCCATTAGTAGGACCGCGCACTCAATGAGAAAAAAATATTTAATAAAAAAAAGAAAAGAAAGAAAGAAAAGGGTCTGCTTAGGTCCTGTAGATATTGCTTTTGTTGTCCACTAAAGGAAAAGGAAAATAATAATAACATGAAAATCAGGGAAGAAAAAGCGAGAGAGAGAGAGAGGTCATAAAAAAAAGGAAAACAAGATCAAATGGAGACACTATCATATGTATGTATTTGTCAAATCCCACATGGATAGTCTTTCTGAGAGATCCAAGACGTCCAGTAGGTGAGCCGTAAGAAGCAGATGCCGTAGTGAATAAATCAGTCCAATCCACAGCATCATGTAGGTCCTGATGTAAGAAACAAATAGAAGGTTAGAAATAATTGAGTAGTGGTCCACGTTCAAAGTGAAGGTATGTGCCACCCAATGAAGAGAAGGGCCAGAATTTTTGTAGTAGGGAATCTAAGCATTGGATCTTAAGTACATCAGATGTTAGCACATGTACAAGGCATGCGAAGGAACATGATTATACCCCCCCGATGATGTATATATATTAGTCTAAAGCTTGCCAATGTGATTTTAGTGTTTCAGGACCGAGTCAAAGTCATTAAGATAGAGATGGAGAAAAGCATGGATGATGGGCCGTCAACGTCTAGATTTCGGTTTGTGTATTATCGTACCCGTGCCCAGCTAACCCGGCTTCAGGTCTTGCTAGATCTGGCTAGGTCTGATCATATTCAGATAATTATTGGATACACATCGGATCTTGATATCTGGATTTTGAATTTGTGTCTGTTGGTCTAACTCGATGGATGTATAACTATAAGGATTAAAACGTTAAACAAATCATTTCTAATAAATACTTGTATTAATAAATTGGAGACCCTAGTCCCAATTAGTCCTCTGATTGAATCAATGGCTAATGTCCACTTTGAAATGAATGGTGTGTAGGAGGGTTCTCCTGCAGGTGTGTGGCATAGGTGAGCTCGTTTCCTTTGCTAGCTAGAATACCGAGCACACACGACTAATGCTCAAGCACCACTGATTGTATGTCAATTGCTTGGCATGCAAGGCTCAACATAATGTTTGTATGACATCTCAACTGTTAAAGCCTCAAAAATCAGCTGGATCCAACCATTAGATTATTTATTTATTTTTTGTGTGTGGTGTTTGTTCATTGATCTCATCCCCAGCCTTTGTATGGCATATGTTATACAAACACCATAGTAGGCCCAATACACCAATAAGTTGTATGAAAGATAAAACTCATGCATATACATAGACTTTCTAAATTCACACGCCTATGAAATAAAACTTATATACTTGCCAACTATTAAAGGTTTGGGAACAAGGCTAGTCCATATCTATCATCAGCGGTTCTCATGTGAATGGGTCATATCTAAGGGAATCAGGGACCGTTGATACTAGTGGGTTATCACGTGTAAGAACTATATATAGATTTCATAATCATGAATGGGACATTCAGAAAAGTGGTCATATATGAGGGATGGGCCAGGCCAGGCCCATTCAAGTTTAATGCCCAGTCCAAGACAGGTCCTGGCCAGATCCATAAACAGTCTTGGCCCATAGGCTTAGCTAATGGGCCCACCCAGGTTTTGGCTCATTTAGACAGACTGGGCTCCATGGGCCCAATCGAGATCCTATTTTTAGTCATCGCTTTGTAGACTAATCCGCCGTATTCATCTTCTAATGTTATTATAATTTAGTTGGTAAGCCTGGCAGAGCGCACACGCTTGTGTAATAAAGTCCATGTACATGCTACTCATGTGTGCCAGCATGGCATGGTTGGTCCAATATCCAATCCATCTATTAGAACATCTCCACTCTATGGATACTCTAGCCTACGAATCAGGTTAATCTACTCATCAGGTGGGCCACAGATTGCAAAACAAATGTACAGATCTAAATAAATCCAGCAAAGTTTTATGACTCATCAGCCTCTTTCCAATATTGGGTCTTAGATACTGAGGGGTCAGATTTCCAACATGTATATGATGGATGGATTGGATCTCGCACCTATGTACCATGCTGGCACATGTGTGGCATGTACGTGAGCTTTACTACACACGCTTATGTAAAGCTTAGCAAAGCTCTTAAGTTGGTAGGCATCCGCGTAATCTAACTATTCTACCAAAGAAAATGTGGAAAAGTAGTAGTGTTGGGTTACACGTTTTCTGCACATTTTGATTATCAGTGTACAGAACGTGTGCTTACTAATATATATAGGAAATGGTATTATAAGGTCGACCTCGTGGGAATTTCCCATGAGGTCGAGCTATGTGGGCCCCATCCTGATATCCCAAAAATCACCGGTATACAGAACTAAGGTGGGTCATATTATCTAAAACCATGGGAAGACTTGCCTAAAATATATAAAAGTACTTGGTGGGCCCACCTAAGTTCTCATGATCATGAGGTCAACCTCATGGTATCATTTCCATATATATATATATATATATATATATAAAGGGATGCTAGTGATTTCAATTACGATTTTATGATTTTAATGGAGGTTTGGATGCCAAGAGGGACTTTAGTTTATTATTATTTTTTATATTATCATCATAGTCATAATCTTGTTGCAGCTACTAATTAGGGTAAGTTTTCTAGACTTGTTTGGTAAAAGTTAGATCGACAATTGGCTACTCATCCAACACCAACCCTTTTCCTTTACACACCTTAAACTGGCTAATGTAACAATACCACCACGAAGAATTCAATTTTTATTACTTTTATCTTTCATATGACTCACGGAAGAAGTGTGTATTTCACTCCTATTTGACTAAGCTCATTCAATACAAGAATGATGAGCTGCGGCATTACTATTGGATGTATGTTACTGAATTGTATAATCATGATTATTGGATACTTTAAATTTAGATTATCTACTAAATGTAAGATTGTTCTTAAAGGTGGGTTACACGCAACACCATGTCCAGACGATAGGTTTGGATGACTTAGATCCATGTGATTAACATCACATAAGGCTCATATGGTTCTAGTGGTATACACATGGTCTTATAATTGTATACATGCCTCTCTCTTAGAGGTAGCAAGCTCTCTCCTACACACACAAAAGAAGTGCGGAGAGGTAGGTTGTGGATTATTTGTTTATGGGTAGGATGCTCTATACTATTTAATGGCTTTAAATTGCATTTAATTTATGCCTTTCTCACTTTTATTGCAACCTTTGAGTCGTGAACTCTCATTTATGTTCAATCATGAAAGTATAGAGTATAGGGACTCTATTTACTCGACCGGGATATAAGAGCTCTCTTAGGCGATAAAAGTAATGCAAATAATTATTAGATTTGGTATTGGAGGCTTGGACATACATCCGAGAGAGTATTGCATTTTTTGTGTTCATTTATTACTTGTTCCTAGCTTCAGTAAGTGTAAGACCTGTTGTTACGTTAAACAAGTGAATATACCTAATTTTCAGCGCGGTAGAAACTCTTGTGATGTAGAACGTGTCATAGATACATTCCTAGCATGGTTAGACCAAAAGAAGGTGGACCATAAATTGATCATAACTTTTGATTCAGGTATCGTTAAGGCGCACCAGACCGAGTATCATGAACCGAAGCAACACTAGAATTTGAGGATGAGTTCTTTTAAAGTGGAGGGGACTAATATAGAGCGGGTCGCAGACA
The DNA here is from genome assembly GCA_021015155.1 of Magnolia officinalis. Lineage (NCBI taxonomy): Eukaryota > Viridiplantae > Streptophyta > Magnoliopsida > Magnoliales > Magnoliaceae > Magnolia > Magnolia officinalis. The sequence continues at coordinate 112,804,293 of JAJHSJ010000004.1, forward strand.
CTTTCATGTCCAAGATGAACCAGAGAAGGCCCGATCAGAGGCAGAAGCCATCAAGACCGTTAGAACCTTAAAATAGACATATCTCGCAAACCGGAATGAGTTACTCGACGTACCATATATGATTTTTCGGTAGGACGAGCTACTTTAGCCAACAGCCAGGTTGCCCATGCCGAATTTGCGAGATTCCATCATATCGACGGCCGAATTCCACGTTTAGTTCCATTTTTACTATAAGTAGTAAGTTTTAGTTTGATTATAACTTTTCATCTGTTGGGCTTTAGGAGTTGTGTCCAACATGAAAAGTGCTTAGAATAATTAGGAGAATAACATGGTTATAATTAGGAGAATAACGTGGTTAAGCCACATAGGACACTTACTATAAATAGAAATATACTATTTATAGTAAGTTGCGAATTCTAGGAGTTTTAGTTATAGTTTGCTTCTGATTTCTCTCCCATTGCTTGGTATCCCTATTTAAAGGGTTATGAACTCGTTTATTATTATTAATTAATTAAATTTCAAATTTATTAGAATTTATTTCTACTCTCTTGCTTCCTTTCCTCATGGATTCGAGAAGTCTCTATGAGGAGTTCAGAGAAGCTCTGTGGATTCGGAGTAGTTATCCTTGGGGAAGACGGTGATCGACCTCCTCACGTGACGCAAGGGAGGGCATAGGACTGTACGATTCGATCGTACATGTGGATTTATTACCAATAAATTAATCCGGATTAAGCCATTAATGCGATTGAATCCAATTACGTTCGGGCCGAACACGGGTTGTAGAGCCGATCAGCACAATTGTACTTGACGACTACCTGTACGAGCCGTGCACCGCCCAAGGACGGACAGAAAATTCTGAAACTTGGGGAGGCCATGGGCCTTACTGGGCTTGTGGTCCATCGCGAACGACAGACTCGGATGACACTCGAAAATGAAAGAATCGTGTCGTCCAGTCGGCACTTGTAAAGTGCAAGTTGCCCTAACTTCGGATTAAAATCTGGAATTTTAAATCAAATGGCCCCACTACTTGAGTCAGTGAATTAGGGCATTTCAGCCATCGAATTTCTTCCAAACTTACGCTAAAGGCTGAAGATATTTTCCTGCACTCGTCCACAAAATCTGACACTTGATCGAGAATCGGTAACCGTTGATCGCAAACCGGACCATTGCAATAAAACCCCACCTCCGTTTACTGTCGAACTTTACCCAGCCCTTCATCGGGCCATGAGGCACCTGTCCCATGAATTAGATGGGCCAATGGGCCATCAGGGTAGCCCCAACAGCCAGAAATGGGCCCCACGAGGTCGTTTGAAGTAATTAACAGAACTCAGGGCCAAATGTTTTAATTTCAGGGTATAAAACCTATAAATCTTCTCCCTCACTCACTCCCACTGAAATTTCAGCAGCTGAGAGAGGGAGATAGGAGAGAGGAGAGAGAGGAGAGAGAGAGAGAGAGAGAGAGAGAGAGAGAGAGAGAGAGAGAGAGAGTGTGTGTGTGGTGCATGTTGGGAACCGAAATTCCTCCACATTCACCTTCCACATTGCTGGGAATCTCGACTCGATCGCCAGAAGGACGAGCTACGTCCGATCCAAGGTAAAATCCGAACTCTCATCCATCTCTCCCTAGCAACAAACCACATGCATGCACTTTATCACGAAATTCATGTGACGCAGGGTTCCGGCACGTCAAGTTTGAGAACTCGAAGACGCTAGAGCGACCGCAAGAGCTTCCGGTCGACAATAGGTGCGGACCATTACCTCTAGGTGGCCGGTTATCACTCCTAGCGTAAATCGTAGTGATTTTGTGTGGTGAATGTGAATGCATGTTGCTGAATTTTAGGTATTACTTGATTTAGAACATATGTGTAGGATTTCCCTAAATTTGGGAGAGAGAATTAGGTCCCGAGAATCTCCTGATGTGTGGACGGTGACTTTGTCGATCAATGTAGGGAACTATGAGTACAATTTCCCCCAAATATTGCTGATTTGTATGTTACATGATTAGTTGCTGATTTGTATGTTATATGTTGATTGTTGATTTGTATGCTACATGTTGGTTGCTGATTTATACGTTACATGTTGGTTGCTGATTTGCATGGTATATGTTGGTTGATGCCATTGAGTTGATGTGAGTTGGATGTATGGTTGTCCATTTGTTGAACTGCTGAAATGTTATTAAACTTGATCTCCACTGCTGTTAATCTCTTAGGATTAATATTATCAAATGCGAATGCTTCATGGGATCTAGTGTAATGTTGTCCACGTTGTCGGGATTCAGAACATGCAGTTTGTTTGCTGGAATAGCTCCTGGAAATTGTTGAATACATGCTATATATATATATATATATATATATATATATATATATATATATATATATATATATATATATATATATATATATATATATATATATGCGCACATGTCCCTTTGCGGATCAGCCAACTAACCGAAACTCCTTTTGGGCAACCTTTCTGTTGGGTCAACCCACGGGCAGGTCTGGCCCGAGTACTCGAACTGCGAATTATTGGCCGTAGTTGGACTACATGAGACATTGTTCTCAGGTTGTACAGTCTGTGGTTTGTCTTGTGGGGGCAGATTAGTCCACGGGTTGGTCATCCTTTTATGTTAACCATGATTGCACATGCCTGCTGGAACCTGAGGCACCTGTAACCCTTGTGCCAACTAATAACCATAATTTGCGGTCCACAAGACTCATGAACAGGGGATAGTGGTATGGGACACTATGCCTAAGCTGTCGGCCTACACTGGGGTGACGAGCCTCCCCGTAGTGACTAGTGAGTACCAAAGACTCGTGAGTCAGGGATGGTAGTATGAGACATTACGCCCAAGGTGTTGGCCTATGTTAGGGTGACGACCTCCCTGTAGTGATCACGAGTAGGACTTTAATGTCCTAATTGTTTAGGTATGAGCTTATAAACTATGGGAATGACGAACCCACATGGGCTAAGGATCATGAGATTCATACGGCCACGACTATTATAGCCGTGCGATCGAATTAGGGTAACGATCGGTCGGGGTTTCTTGGTTTCTCCAACCTGCTGGATGAATGAACTTAACTAAACAACTCGGCTAACATGTATATCACATGCATTGGTTACTTTTGTGATTTGACAGTCATGGTTGCTTGTGGGAGTGTTGGTTCACGAACGTTAGATGGTGTCGCAAGAGGGAGTGTTGTGGTGAGAGGTATGCATCATATCATGAATCATTCATTTGCATTAACCAGAGTATCTAGGGTTCTGTGAATATATGTTTTTCACTAAATTTACTCTCATGCATGATAACTTGTGTAACTCATTATTAATTGTACCACTGAGTTAGCTACTCACTCCCACTCTGGGACGGTGTTCTAAAACACCAACTAGAACTTCTCATAGATGTAGGCACGATGGAGTTGGATGCGCTGGAGGATATCGGTGTGGACGACGAGGAGGAGCAAGCATACTTCCAGACCTTCGACGGGTCTTTCTAGTTTGGGTCTGGAGATCGCGGGATTGGGCCATGGCCCTAGTCATTTTGGGTTATATGTAAGGATGAGATTAGATCCTTGATTGGATATTATTTTGGATATTTTGGACTTATATCTGGATATTTACCTGATTAGCAGTACTTGACATTTGCACATGATATATTGTTACTCTATGCTTGGTTTAATTTTCCATCGCCCACAAGATACTCTATCTATAGTTGCATACGAGGCCTGTTAAGGCATACGTGGTGCCCGGGAATTCGGGAGCCGAGTTCCTACTCGGCCCTCGAATTTCGGGGCATTACAACTTGGTATCAGAGCATGGTTCGGGTTAAGCTAGGCCTAGGGCAGTGGGTCTATTGTGACGCATTTTCGATTTAGGAGGGAGAGATCGAACTTAGAGACATTAATAGGATCCTGGGATCATGTCATTTAGCAAGTCCGAAGATTGAATGTTAGCCTAGGGATTACGAATAGAAAGACCTAGACTTTGCAAAATGATCCAAATCACTTCAAATTGGGAAGTTCGACGACTTGAGTCGACCCGATCTAAATGTGATAGGCTCAAGCTGCACAAGTAGCTCACGTGATCTCAACATCTTGTGTACAGGACCGATAGTCCCACTTGACGTAGGATCCACTCAATTTCAAGTTTTGGCGAGACAGAACGTCTCTGCCTCGAATCTGAAAGAGTTAGGCCTACTTGGGCCATCGTTTAGAGAGATTTTCAAGCTCGAGAGATTATCACCAACGCGATGAAACGATCCTTGGGCTGCGATGAGCGGACCCGATGATCGGGGGACCCAACAAATGCATCGAAGGAGGCCGACGCGGCCCCACGGGCTTCAAAGGAGACCGACGGAGGGTGAGCCACCACCAGATCGGCGGTGCGCCGCCGCTGGGACTAGAAGACGACGGCACCGCCGCCAGTCCGACGGGTGTGTGGGGCCCTCCCACGTGTGGGGACCCCCTTTAACCTATTTTTACCACCTTTAAAGCTTGGGGACCCCTCCCCAAGCCATTTCTTCCTCCTAAACCTCTTCTAACCCATTCTCCTCTTTCAAATCTCCATTCCCAAGCTTCAAAAAATCCATCTCCTTGCTTGCATGCACCATCTTCAACCCATTCTAACCCCCAATCATTTTAAATCATCTTTCTATCCACTCAATCTTACCCATTTAAGCACAAAACCCCTTCACTAAGGGACCCACAACCCTCATTTCCCCAAATCCATCACCTAGCAACCACTTTCTCTAGAAAATTTTCATCCCTTGCTTCATTCTTGAGCAAAGGAGTGGAAACTCAAATCTCATGGCTTTCTTTGAAGTAGTAACGTCCATCTTCTCCATGCTCCTATCACTCATGGGGAAGAAACGAGCGGCCACTGACGAAATCAGGCCGAGCCGAGAGAGAAGATCCAAGAAAAAGCTAGATGCCGGTGCGAGCCCAAGCACCGAGCAGGGGTCGATACGAGATCTCGATCCCCTAGCCCCGCCTATGACAGCGGTTCCGCCGAGCATTGAGTATGGTAAGTTTAGAAACCGCAAGGTCATGTTCAAGGCGCACATGGATGAAAAACTATTTGGCGAACATCAACTACTTGACTACCTTCTCGAGAATGGTTGGGGCCCGATGTTCAAAGGGAAGTATCGAGCCAATGCAGGTCTAGTGCGGACCTTTTATGCACGCCTGTGGAAGCCCTCTCTCAAGCTGCTTGGATTCTCTATTAGTCTTGGTAGATAGGAGGCTCGCATCGACGTGGATATGATTGCGCTCATCCTCGGGGTAGAACGCAAAATCATTCATGCCAATGAGGATAACATGTCAGAAAATTGAATAAGGGACCACTACATACACCACTTATGTGACCAACTTGTTGAGTGGAGGCGTGATAACAGCGTCAAGTCAAGGAACCTGACCCCTGACTATTGCTTACTCCACCACATTTGCACTTACAACATGTATCTGAGGTCGAATAACCGCACAGAATGTACCCTTTTCATGATAGACTTCCTCTACCGAGTGGGGCAGGGAGATAAGGTTTGCCTACCTACACTTGTGTTAACTCAAATTGTGAAGGCTGTGCAATCCCCTCGAGAGAAATAGACACTCCCATTTGGCCGGTTGATCTGTAAGATCGCCCATAATTTTGGGTATAGATAGCCTGAAGAGCTCCCCGTCCCGATCTGGATGATCGATGAGAATACTTTTAACAACATGAAGATAGGCCCTAAGCAGCGTAGGGCCCGAATGGAAGAGTTCGGGGTCAAAGTGGAGGAAGAGAGTGAAGGCGAAGAAGAGAGTGAAGCTGAAGAAGGAGAAGAAGAAGATGAAGGAGGAGAGGCCCATGACAACAACTAGGAACCTCCTGCCACTAGTAGTGAGCGTAAGAGTCAGGATGCGCTCGACGCTTGCCTGGCCAAGATCGAAAAGAACTAGGGAAACTCGGAAAGGCAACTGAAGAAGATGTCCCGCACAATGAAAGCAATCTTGTGCTGTGTGTAGGAAAAGGGAGCACCTTCACCTTCGCCGGAGTCGTAGGATTAGGAGTAGGACACTGTAGTCGCCCTTCTAAGTAGTAGCTTTAGATGGGTTCTCTTTGCTTATTTTAGGTCATAGGTCTTTAAGCTTTCCTAGTTACTAGCAACTTTGCATTATCCGTCTTTGTACATGTAATGCTCTAGCATATGTATCATTGACAATTTCGTTTAATGAAATGCTTAAAGTTGTCTAAATTTAAGTAATGTGTTGAGAAGTTATGTAATTGATAATGCTTGTGTATTATTGCTATCAGAATGTGTATGTGCTAAATCGCTACATCTCTTCAGGGCAACGAAGCCTCAGGGTGATGACCACCTAGTCCACTTAGCTCTCTGCAGAAGGGACGATCGAGGACGCACCGCCCCTAATGAGCAACAAGGTTGCCAAGGCGGAGCCGACCAGCCCGATGTAGGGGGTGACTTACCGAGCCACTTGCCAGAGGCACCGTTGACTCAAGGCGAGACGTCCTCATACCAAGCAGCCCCAGAGATGGGCACCATGGAGCAAATGTTACATGTTATGCAGCAGCAACAACAATCCCTACATACCTTGGCGGGAGCCATGGCTCACCACATGAACATGCCCTTTTCGACGCAGTTTGGGACGTCTACCGCTCCAAACAACCTCTTTGAACGCTTCTAGAGGCTCAGGTCGCCAACCTTCACCGACACGCATCATCCTGAGGGGCCGAGAGTTGGCTAAATTGGGTTGTCAAGGCACTTCGGCCTCTCCACTGCACTGAAGCGGAACAGGTGGAGTTAATCTCCTACCTGTTCGAAAAAGAGGCCGATGTATGGTGGGATAGGGTGCTAAGAACCGTCCCCGCCAACTTTGTATGGACATGGGAAGACTTCGAGACTCGCTTCTTCCAGAAGTACTTTCCTCGAACCTACCGGATCGAAAAGGAGAACCAGTTCCTGCGCCTCCAACAAGGAGGGATGTCAGTGGCCGAGTACGAGAACCGGTTCAATGAATTATCTCGCTAGGCCCCCCGAATAGTTGTCGATGAAGAAACCCAGATAAGGCGCTTCGCCGAAGGATTGAGGGCCGATATTTGCACCAATATGTGTTACGCGAATATCCGTACCTATGCTGAGCTAGTAGAGATGTCTTTGCGATCGGAACTGGATGGGGAGCGGGTTTCCTGAGCACGCCTTCAAGCTAATTCACGAGGCAGATCATGAGGACAGTCTTCTTCCTCCGCAGGAAGGAAGCCGCACCCGAGCTCGTCTCCCCAGCATACACTTCCTCCACCCGCATATGATCGACTCGATCGTATATGCGGGTACTACAAGAGGGTGGGTCATTCGGAGGCTTTTTGCTTCTCCAGGATGAGGGACCATGGCTATGCGCCCCCTCAGCGTATCAATCGACCACCCCAACAAGCGTTGCCTGCTCCTCCTTAGCGAGCCACGGGTCCGGCCTAGCAGTTTCGTAGGTCCCGGGCACCTCAAAATAGGCCACCGCCACGGTCCGCGCACCAACCCAACAGGCCACAGCAAGCTCGTGTGCACGCACTAGCAGCAGAAGGTGTGGATGTAGCCACAATAGCACCCTCAGCATTTGAAGTGACGACACACATTCAAGGTATCCCTATTTTCTTCCTTGTGGACACTGGGTCCATAACGTTGCTCATATCATACACAACTGTCAAGCATCTAGGGCTACCCACCACTCCCATGTCAGGAATGAGGATCATAGCGGCAGCCGAAACTTTCACTGAAGCTACATCTGTGTGCCGAGGTTGCCCCATTGGCTTGGGGGGTAAAAGGATATGTGTGGATCTTATAGTCACAATGGTCTTCTACTACGATGTCATTTTGGGTATGAATTGGCTCTCCGCAATGAGAGCTGAGATTGATTGTGAAGACAGGACGGTGACAATCCATGAAGATGATAGCTTGTCCTTTACATTCCCAGTATAGGTTAGCTATCCACAACGAGTCCTATGTTATGCTTGATTAGAAGAAGGCGGTGAAGAACTTTCATTAACATGTATGCCCGTTGTTAGGGGCTACATCTATGTGTTCAAGCTCATACCGGGACTCCTTCCCCGAAGGGAGATTGATTTCACCATAGATTTGGTGCCAGGCACCACGCCCATCTCCCTTTCTACTTACCGTATGCCTCCATGTGAAATGAAGGAACTTCGGATCCAGATCGATGATCTGTTAGACTCTGGCTTCATTCGACCCAGTATGTCACCTTGGGGAGCCCCAGTTGTGTTTGTGAGGAATAAGGACGGCACCTTACGGTTATGCATTGATTGCCGAAGGCTGAACCAAGTCACCGTGAGGAATAAATACTTACTGCCTAGAATTGATGATTTGTTCGATCAATTAAGAAGTGCCTAGTACTTCTCGAAGATCAACTTATAATTTGGATACCATCAACTACGTGTTAGGGCAGAGGACGTACCGAAAATGGCATTCAGAACCAGCTTTGGGCACTATGAATTCCTAGTCATGTCTTTCGGACTCATGAATGATCCAGCTGTGTTCATGGACCTAATGAATAGAGTCTTTAGACCCTTTCTGTACCGATTCGTTATCGTATTCATAAATGACATCCTAATATACTCCAAAAGTCGTAGGGAGCATAAAGAATACTTGCGAGCGGTCTTAGAGACACTCAAGTGGAATAAGTTATTCGTTCAATTCTGAAAGTATAACTTCTGGGAGGAAGAAGTCAAGTTCTTGGGTCACGTGGTGTCTAAGGAAGGCATCTCCGTGGACCTAGCTAAAGTGACAATTGTGTAAGATTGGAAGCGACTGGGCTCGATCAGTGATCAAATGGAAATCCATCCAATCTAACCCTAGTCTTTCCCATTCTCCCTAAACACCAAATTCTATCGCACCTAATCCCATATAACATTGTGAGCCTAACGCCCCCTAAGGGCCTATTTGGATATCAGGATAAAAGGAATATTTGAGTAATGCAATGGCATAAAATGAGATGGTCTAGATTGATTACGTTAAGGGTCTATTTAGATATCACCGAATAAATTACTTTCTAACTTATGTTAAGTTTACTTTTTTCATTTAAATTAGTTTGGTAAGCATTAATGTAAAAGTAACTAATCTATTAAAAGGTACATATCTCTTCTTCCTTTTTAAGCCTTTCGGCTTATTACTTTTCTACATATCTCTCTCACGGTCCATATCAGAGAAGGCTCTCTTACTATCAATGTCAAGAAAGGATTTCTCACGGTCCATGTCAAAAGAGGCCCCACTTGATGGATTGTCTACATCAAAGGTGGGGCGCATGTAATGGATGACCCCATATTAATGTGAACCCACATAAATGGTCCATGACTAAGGTTGGCCCATGATGATAAATAGCCCACATCCCAAGCGTGTTGGTGTGATGGATGACCCACATCAAAGGTGGGGCCTACATGATGGAAAGTCTGCATGAAAAGTGGGCTCCACATGATGGGCAATGGACATTGAGCCGTGCACCAAATGATGATTGCCCCCACATGATGGATGATCCACATCAAAGGTCAACCCTTAATGATGAATGGCTCACATCCAAGGCAAGCTTGGCATGATGGGAAACCAAAATTAAAGGTGGGGCCCATATGATGTATAATCTACATCGAAGGTGGGCTCCACATGATGGGAAATTAATAACGGTGGGTGCCACATGAGGGATGATCCACATCAAGGTGGGCCCCACATGATGGATGATCCACATCCAAGGTCAACCTAATGATGAGTGGCCCATATTCAACGTGGGCCCTGCACGATGGATGGTCCACATCAAAGGTGGGCTCCACATGATGGGTGGTGGATATTGAAGATGAACCCCACATGACGGATAACCAACATCTAACGTCGGTGCACATTAAGGGCCTATTTGGTCGGGCAGACTGGATGAGATTAGATTGTATTGGAAGGGATTGGAAGGAGCAATCTCGGGATTGGCTGGGCGTGCCAATCAAGCATGTTGAACTTCTATATGGATTGGAGCAATCCCATGGGATTGCCAGCAATCCACTGACATCACCATCATTGCCTTGAAATCCATCCAATTCCATCTATTTTTCCTGGGACATGTTTGGGTGGACGGATTGGAAGGGATTGGCCGGGCGTAATCCCGGGATTGGCCAGGCGGGCCAAACATACTCGGTAGTAGATTCTCTGGATATTGCAATCCCCATCAATCCACGGACGCAGCCATCATTACCTGCCATCCACCCTAATAAAATCTACTCCCATGGGATGGGCCCATCCAAACAGGCCCTAAAGGTCAGCCCCTAATGATGAATGACTCACATCTAAGGTGGGCCCCCCATGATGGACAACCCATATAATGAACAGTCCACATCAAATGTTAACTCAACATAATTAACAGGGAATGTGAGGGGGACCAACAGAATTGAGGGATATTAAATTATGACGTTGAAAACCAAACATGCTTTTTAATTTTTTGTTGGATGGTAAGTATATCGTTTCCCAAACATACTTACATGCTAATTAAGTAGAAAGCTTATTTGAAGTGACTTACAACCCAAACACCCCCTAAAAAAATCTAACCATTGATCTTGCTGCTTATTATGTAGGCTTTACATTTTATTGAGCAGAATTCTCAGGAATCACTTTGATTGGGTGCTTGTATCATTGATCAATAGCCAAGAAAAATGGATAGTTAATTCATATTAGCTTGCCTAAAAATAGTATGACGGGAAGACCATCTATCATGTACGCCCCACCTTTGATTTAGTATAATTCTTGGGAATCACTTTGAAAATGTAATTCTAACCATGTAATCAATGGTAGAAAAACGGATGGTCAAAAATAGATGCGTGGTGGCCCATGTTGTTTTGAAGATGATAATAACACGTGTGGCACAGGGAATGTGGGGCACATGCGGTACATGTGACACATTGGCACATGTATCATGATTTCAGATGGATGGTGACACATGTAGATGACTAGAGTACCTTACTGTGCAGGACATCAGTGGCATGTAAAATGGTGGGCCACACTATGAAGATGGCCTTGAAAATAAGGCAGCTTGGCTGATCAGGTGGGGCCACATGCACCTTTGGAACCAACGGACAATAGATGGTCTGACTGAACATACAGGTGTGGCCCACCTAGTGACCGGATTAGCCTTACTTTTGGAAAGGGTAATTTTGGTTGAACCAATTTTCTAAACAAGTGGCATTTAGATGGTTAGCTGTCATTCCAGAAATAACAAAAAGAGTTCACCGAAATAATTTCCTGTGGCAGAATAACTTTATCCAAATGAAAGTGTGGCTCTGGTTGAGACACCCCAACCAGAATTGCAAATCACAAACACTTAAAAGAGGAAGATCGCTCAGTCAGATGGTGAAGAGACAAGTCACATGTGATATTTTAAGTAGAGGAAGCGGATTGGCTGTGAACCTGGGTGTGTGGGGCCCACAGAGATGTCTGTTGTGAATCCACTCTGTCCATCCTTTTTGCAAGACCACAGTAGGACAATAATCTAAAAATCAGGCAGATGCAAAGATCACACGGCCATACCATACGAAATAGTGGGCATATTAGTCTCTACAATTTATTTAAGTAGTAATAACCCTATGAACATGCTACATGGCATATAAACATCATGGTCCACTCCAAGAAGGTTTCAACGGTGGACATTTCCGATCCTACTGTTTTATTTGGTGTGGCCCACTTGAGTTTTGGATCTGTCAGATTTTTAGGCTCTTATCCTATCGTGGTCTTTCTAAACAAATTACATAATGTGGACCCCACAAAGCACTGAGTACAGGAATATCTTTGTACCTGAGGTCACGGCCAATCCGCTTCTTTCTAAGTAGATTGACACAAGAAAGACCTGATAAGGTCGATCACTCACCATCTTCCTTAAGGATAACTACTCCAAATCCACAAAGTTTTTCTGGACTCTTCCATGACTTACTATAAATAGTAAATTTTCTATTTATAAACCGTCATGATTCTTCCTGGACTTCATAGTTTTTGGTCAAAAATAGTAAGGGTCTAATTTGGCCTAACACGCTATTCTCCTAATTTTTCTAAGCTCTTTTTATGTTGGGCACGACTCTTAAAACTCAAAGGATCAAGAGTTATAATCGAATTAAAACTTATTATTTATAATAAAAACGAAATTAAAAATGACTTTTGATTGTCGATATGATGGAATCTCACAAGTGTAGGCAACCCGATGTGGGGTTGGTTGGCTAAAGTAGCTTCTCCTACCCCAAAAAATCATATATGGTACGTCGAAAAATTTATTCCAATTTGTGAGATATGATTGTTTTAAAGTTCTGATGGTTCTGATTGCTTTCGCCTCCGATCGGGCCTTCTTTGGTCCATCGTGGCCATAAAAGTGTCCGCAACCCGCTCTACATCATAGTTCATTTCTAGTTATGTTGTGGATGTGGACTGTGTGGTGACCCTGCTACCATGACCAACATGGTAAATTTTGATTATGCCACATTATGCTTTAAGAGATGGTCCACACAAAGTATGTTTGGAAGTTGTTACTTGACTAGGCTTATTTTTCATAAAGACACATGGCTTGATTAAATTCATAATATCAATGAATGTGGGCCCTACATGATGGATGATCCACATCAAGGTGGGCCCCACATAATGGATAGTCCACATCAAAGGTCAGACCATAATGATGGGTGTCCCACATCCAAGGCGGGCCCTACATGATGGACAACCCACGTTGGAGGTGGGGCCCACACTATGGATGGTCCACATCAAAGGTGGGCACCATATGATGCGGAATGGACATTGAAGGTGGGCCCTGCATGATGGACAATTTATTTTAATGGTGGGACTCATATGATGGATGACCCACATCAAGTTGGGCCCCATATGATGGACGATTTACATCAGAGGTCAGCCCATAATGATGACTGCCCACATCCAAGGCAGGCCTGAATGATGGACGGCCCACATCAATGATGAACAATCGACATTAGAGGTGGGCTCCACATGATGGGTGATGGATATTAAAGGTGGGCCCCACATGATGGATGTCAACATTGATGGTGGGGCCCACATAGAGGTGTACACGAGTCGAGCCGAGCCGAGCTTTGCCCAGGTGGTGCTCGACTCGGACTGTTCGAGTCTCAGCTCGTGCTCGGCTCGGTTCGGCCTTCGAACTCGGAACAACAGCTCATGCTTGACTCGACCGAGTTCGATCAGAGTTCGAGCCGAGTTCAGGCAGCAATGACAAACTTAAGGTTTAAGGAAATGGTCAGACGGCGGCAATGCGGGTAAGGGAGGAGGGAGAGAGTAGAGAGATCGGATGACGGTCGTGCGACGGTGCGGGTAAGGAAGGAAGAGGGAGAGAGACGAGTAGAGAGGGTTGTGCGGGTAAGGGAGAAGGGAGAGAGTACGGAGATCAGACGATCATGCGTCAATGCGGCCATGTGGGTAAGGGAGGATGAGGGAGAGAGTAGAGAGAGAGGGAGGAAGGTTAGCTTAGCTGACTGAGAGAGGGAGGAGAGAGGGTTAGGGAGGAGAGTCCGGGGTTTGGGTGGGCTGGGATGGTTTTTGAAAATGGGTAGGGTTTTTTTTAAGGGTATATATATCCTGTATCGAGTCGAGCCGAGTTCGAGCAGTATTCAAGTCGAGTTGAGTTGAGCTAGGGCAAGATCGAACTCGGCTCGAACTCGTTTCGAGCTCCAAAAATCAGCTCGACTCGGTTCGAACTCAGCTTCGATCCGAGTCGAGTCGGGCTTTTTCGAGTCCAGTCAAGCGAGCTACCGAGCTAATGTACAGCCCTAGGCACATGATAGATGACCCATATCAAGGTGGGCCCCACACGAGGACAGTTCACATCGAAGGTTGTCCCTTAATGATAAATGACTCACATCTAAGGTGGGCCCTGTTTGATGGGACAACCCACTTCAAAGTTGGGCCCTACATGATGGACGGTCCACATTAAAGGTGGCCCTGCATGATGGTGGCCCACATACAAGGTGGGCCTGGATAACCTACATCAAAGGTAGGCCTTTTAAAGTGGATGGTCTACATTGAAGGTATGCCCCACTTGATAGATAATTCATATTGAAGACGGGACCAAAGTGGGCCCAACATAACGAACGATCCATGTCAAATGTTGGGCCCATGTGACGGACGGTGGATATTAAGGGTGGACCAATCAAACTTGAGGGATAAGTATTAACCTAATGTTGGGAACCAAACATACTTATCTGCTTTTTAGCTGATAAGTAAGTTTTTTTACCAAACATACTTAACCAAAATAAACTACTTGAGTCATAAGTAGCTCATGAAAATTAAATTGCAATCCAAAAGCCCCCTTGTTATCTATTGTTGATCTAGCTTGCCAGATTAGAGTAGCCTCATTGGATCGAATAGCACAATTAATACAGATTTGCTGCTGGATTAGAGTAGTCTCATTGGATTGAGTAGCGCAACTAGCACAGATTTGTTGTTGGATTAGAGTAGTCTGATTGGATTGAGTAGCACAATTAGCATAGATCACAGACTAAGAACAATTCCCCTAGGGGTTTTTATTATAGGCAGGATACAAGGTTAGGTTTTGATGGAAAATGACACGAGGAGAACACCATGAGGACAGAAGAATTAAGTGTCCCACCCTATCCTGGATGGGACCTACTCGACTGCAGCTAAAAAACCATCAAAACCAAGGTCATAAGTAGGCTGTTAGGAACAAACCCAAGCAAGTAAATACATCTAAGCAGAACACAATCTTTCAACCAGTTAAATATAGCGGTTTCACAGTAGAAATCTAATTCATCTTCTTCCAAATAATTGCATCATATCTTATCCAGCTGATTTAAGCCACAAATCTGTTATCAACTTCCCAAGCTTTTCTTGTCTTTTTTCTTTTTGGTGATCTATTAGAAATGATTGAAAGCAGATTCACGTTGATGCAAGGACATATTAAATTGTCAGATTTTCTATTATCGTATTTCTTTCATACTTTCTTTAAAGAGATATTGTACAAATATATAGGGAGATTAGCAACCATATTCTTGACTATACATAGATATTGTACAATCATGAATATAATCTTTCTGATTTTCTCTTAATTGACAACTCATTGATTGATTTGACAACTCACGTCAACACAAATATCTATGAAATGGGTGTGGAGGTGGTATGATTCCTATTGATTGGTACATGAATCTCATATGTTGCTCTGCTTCTTATCCCACAAATGGTGTCATCAAATAAAGATCTTTTCACTCTTTTATTTTATTTTAATTTTTTGTGTGCAACTAGCATGAAGATCCAACATTTCATATCTGTTCATCTTGACCTTTGTTCCAAGATTCCCTCCGCAGGTTGTTCTCATGCTTTTGCTTGTAGGTGGACCAGTTTTAGGTGGTCTACTCCACTCCAAAACCATGCTTTCCATCAGAATCAAGGGGTCCAGCTTCCTTGTTGGGCTTTTATTAATGCTGTAGCCCATTTAATATCTTGGCTCTACCATCTCTACACATGTACATGCCAATACATGCAAGGTTGTTTGATGGACCCACCTTACATGTTCTGTGGCCTTAAAAATTAGGCAGGCTTCATCATTGGGTGGACCACATATCGAATGTCGACTAATGGTACATCCTTTTTTAACTCACCAGATGACTGAATTGGCCTGATTTAAAACTTACATGGTGGGGTTCACTAGATGAATGGGTCGAATCTTCATACACAAGGACAAGTTGATCTCTCACAAAGACTCTTAATTGTTGGGTGGATGCGACAGCCTTGGGCGGCCTCGTGACCCAATTCCTCCAACTTGTTAGGACCACCTATGAAAGATGATCATTAACTTTAGAGAAAGCAAGAGAAGGAATCGACAAACGTTTCTTTATAAGAAGATGGACGTGAGATATGATGAGAATGATGAGGATTCTAAATATCAAAAGGACAGTGTATCTTAAGGACCACTTTTTAAGTAAGATTCCTAGCTCTGTTGCAGGAGTCCTTTTCATCAAATGATCACTTCCCTTTGAATGTGGTCAGTATTCCTAGCCAATGACCTCGACAACTTGTATAGGGGTGGGGGTTGTCCTTAATGGATACAAATCTGCCATGCATTCAACTATCTAACTTGTAAATGATGTTGTACCAATGTGTCCTGAGACCTTCTTATCATGAATCTCCAAGATGGTCATTCAAGGATTGTGTGAAATGACATTCAACTCCTGACACTTCTATACTGCTGTCCATGGGGACCACTTCTTTTCTTTTCTCTTTTTAGTTCTTTCCGATATTTCTATCAATTGAATGACTCTGATGGATGATTGAAATTTTTGACTCTGAACATTTTGAAAAATAATTATTTACAGTTAAATGATTGTCTGTCTTCTGTTTGGATAGCTTGTAAATTATTTAAGTCTTATAAATAGAGACTGCCACCTATCAGTCTCCTTACAAGTAAAAATTACTCCTAATGGCAAATGAGCTTTAAAAGGACCTGTTTGGATTAGTGGAATCCTATTTTTCTATTGTGGGGTTAAAAAAAAAAAAAATCATTCTTCTTAGATATGATGTTTTCCACCATTTGTGAGAACAAAAGCAACTGTGGAAATTGATTTCTATTTCTACGATTTTTCTCTATATATATAAAAAAAAATGATGATTTACATTTCCTTGTTAAAAAAACGGGGGGGGGGGGGGGGGCTAAGAAACATGAACTTGTACGTTTTTTTAAGTGGGAGCTCTCATTTTTTACCATTAATCCACCCATATTTCCAAATGAATCAAGAATGATAAAATAGACAGTTATTTAGGATTCTTTTCATAGATTTTTCTATTATGTAATATTTCCTTTCCAAAGATTTCACCAATCCAACAGGCCCAAAAGTCATGCCATGACAGACAGGGCAGTATATCAACTAGTAATATCACCCACGAGCCGATAAATAACCAGAGAATTAGTTGGGTTGTCAGGTTCTCTCTTTTCTCCTCTAATAAAATATAAATTACTTTCTCTCATTGCTACATTTCCACTTTCTAAAGAAGCCATTTTGGAAGATTATAAAGGTGGGAATGACTAAACTAGATTCTATTGCAAGAAGAGTCATCACCAGCATGGGCCCTTGGATTCCAACCAACTTGTCAAAAGCATCTATGAAGCTGTACAAGTTATCAAATCTATCAATTCAAGCTGATATTTAGCTCAACCAAAGTTACGAACTAGATATTTATATTCCAAAATTCCTCCTCCCTCTTTATCTTTGGTTGAAAAGAGAGCTTAAACTACTGGCCTATACCAAATGGGCGGTGAAGATATGAGCAAAACTGCAAGTTTCTTTATTTAATAATATTCTCTTTTCACTTTTTTAGTGGATAATATTTTACTTTGAAAGTTGAGTGGACAAGATTAATGTGACGTGTACAAGAACAAGACATGGTAATCCAGCTAAGCATTTCACATCAATATAATTCATACACTTAAATGAAAGATGTACATCCCATAGACATTAGTCCATATATTAAATGTGGATCTCTAGTAATGTATCAATTTTTACTGGATAAATATTGTGAAGGTACCATCAGAAGAGGAAGAAAAACACAGGACCATTGAAGTTCCCTCAAATATGATGTAGAGATGGACGTGATGAAGTCGATCATTGTCTTCCTCAGGGGATAATTTCTCCGAATTCATGGAGCTTCTCTGGACTCCTCACAGAGATTCCTCGAATTCATGAAGGAAAATAGAAATAATTCTAATAAATTCAAAAATAGATTCAAAAATAAATTTAAAAGTAGTGATATCTAACATAAGAATAAGTTTCAAAATCAAAATCTAACTCAAACTCCCTAAAAAAATGTGACTTGCTATAAATAGTAAACTTACTATTTATAAGCAGTCATGATTTCTATTAGACTTCATGGTTTTCCGTAAAAAATAGTAAGTGTCCAATTTAGCCTAATCATGTTATTCTCCTAATTTTTCTAAGTCATTTTCATGTTGGGTACGACTCCTAAAGCTCAAAGGATTAAGAGTTATGATCGAACTAAAACTTACTATAAATAATAAAAACGAAATTAAAAAGGACTTTCGACCATCGATCTGATGGAATCTTACCAATTCGGCATGGGCAACTCGATGTAACAAGGTTGGTTGGCTAAAGTAGCTTCTCTTACCCCAAAATCATATATGGTACGTTGAATAACTCTGCCTATTTTAGGGTTCTGACTGTCCTGATCACTTCCTCCTTTGATCGGGCCTTCTTTGGTCCATCTTGGCCATGAAAGTGTCCATGACCCACTCTACATCAAAATATATAATAGTTATGTGGATGTTGATGAGAAACACATGACCAACAAGTTCATTTGGAGCCATACATTTTCCCATCTTGTTTGAATTGGTGGAATCATGACAAAGACAAAGGGAAGAGCGAATAAAGATAATGAAGAATATCACTGTCTTCCTCGAATAATAAGATTTTGAGTCCATAAGAGGAGTTCTTGAATTCATAAGAAATAAGAGAGAAAGTTTGGGTTATTATTTTTTTTAAAAAAAAATTGAATAATGATTTAAGATTCGTTGATTAATCTTTCGGAAAAAAAAGTTTTTTTTACTTAATTACATCACTTATAAGCAAGACTAAAACCTTAATTAAAAATAATTAAAATAGCAAAAAAAATATTTCAAAAGGCTAAAATTGCTAAAAATAGTAATGTCAACTAAAATTTATTAGAGTATTCTTAGAATTATTATAAGAAATTTCTAAAAAAGATGAAAATCATAAAACTGCTAGAATAGAGGAATATAAGGAAAACGAAAACTACCAAAAATAGTAAAATTTTGATTTTGACCTATAAGATGAGCATTTCTTAGTAAACAGACGTCCACGACCTATAACGCAGGTTAGTTGATCATAGAACCACTGTCACATAAAGATCGGTAGATCGTGTGTTTTATAATGATGCCCGAATCAAAAGTTACAGTTGTTTTACAGTTAATACTTCGAATAATAATTTCTCCACATTCATAATAAATTTCTTTGAATCAGACATGCCTAGGGCATAGTTATGTCATGCCCCACATAGGACTAGATCAAGTTTTGACGGACTGCCACCACTTTTGTTTGGGCTTCTTTTGCTTTAACCCTGCTAAGAATGTATTTATGTCTCTCCCACATCAAATCCAAAAAGTAATTGTAGCAAAGAAAATACTTTTGTCAAATGTGAATTTTTAGCCTATTGTGACCACGATGAAGTACCCTATGGAACATAATTTTCTATTCTATGGTTTTTCAGAGAGAAAAGGGGGCGATTTCCCATTCTTCCCAAAAACTTACTAATTTTGCTTTTCACATTTTTTGAGAGATAATTTTACTATTAATTACATTTCTACTTTTGGATGGAAATCACATTTGCTAAAAGAAATAAACAACTTTTTTTTATAAAAAAAATATAGATAGTTTTCCTCAAATGTAATTATTTGTAGAGGGAATGAAAGGCTAGAGAAAGGGATCCAACTGTGGAATATATGTTACTGGCGGGTGATGGGATAAAGTGATCCCTTGGATCAACAGGTAAAACGAGCTGGGTTCTTGTGTAAATGATCTTCCTCACATCTAAAATATGAAATAATAGGGTCTGGATCTTACATAGATCTTGTGTCTCAGAAAAGGGCGAATGTTACATTCTTATCCTAGTATCTGAGTTGGATAGGAAATCTTAGCACGTAAGGCAGCGCGAAACCCTATGAAGTGAAGATGGCCCCCACACTATACATTCCATCAATATCCTACTAATCTACCTATATTTGTCTTTAGGTTTTTGATGGTGAACAGCTGAAGCTGGAGCAACACAACCTTCTCGATGGGCCCCAACCCAAAGTTTATTCTATTTGGGTCCGTAAAAAAAATAAAAATCTATTGGATAGGTGGATCTCCATTTCTCATCACAGTAAGAAAAAAAAAAAAAACACATTACATTCGAACGCAAGACTTTCTTCTTTGATACCATATTAAATAACTATTTGCTCTAAAAGCATGAGCCATTAGATGATGATATATCAATGTATATTAAGGGACTTAACACTCCAACAAATCATACCAACAAAAATCAGGTTGATTTTTGATTAGGTGAGCTGTATATACCATAAAAAACAATGTGGACATGCAAAAACTTCAAAATTCAAGTAAGTCCGCTTATGATTGGATTTAAGTGATCTATTGTCATTTGATGATCATCACAGTGTTCTAAGCACACACATCAGTGGGCCTCACAATGCTTTATTGCACCAATTCTTAAAAAATATAAAATAAAATATATTGATTGATTATTTAAGCCCTCAAAAGCACTTTTGGGGACTTTATAAATTAGTCAAGACAACGTTTGGTGAAATCATAATTCTCAAGGAATTTTAAGTAAAAATACATAGTATTTGTTATTTACACATTGTTAAATTGGATGCGGATTAGGTACTACCCCCACTAGGATTCAATGGCGGACGAACATGACATGATGGAATTTGGTTTGCCGACGAGTAAGCCTTTGTCAAAGATGGGGTCCATGCAAAGCATGTTGGAAAGTTATTGGTCGAGCATGTACTCGAACTAACCCCATCCATGACAGAGGCCTACTACCAACCAAATCCAACCATGTTGCATTAGTTCCCTGCCACTTCCTAGTGAGGGCCGGTAGTAACCAATTGAGGCTAGTTAAAGTCTATAGAAATGATGTGGAGCCTAGCTGAATATTAAATCATTGGTGTGCAAGTAATCTATTCGTACCATCTAATCTTGATGGATTGGCAATGTGGGGCCTAGTCTCTAAGATATGGGACAAAGTGGGAGATGGGATATCTTAGGGCTATACGGCTGCCATGAAAGTTGGATTAATTACATTTAGTTTTTTGGGAGAAAATATCACCTGCAACTAACGACTTGTAACTCACCACTTGCATGTGAGAAATTAGATTTGAAAATATGGTAAAGATCCGCGTCTTCACTTAACTATGATTTACAAGTGCAATGGTCATTTTTTGAAATCCCAACCGTAGGTAGGAGTCCCCCATAACTCTTTAAAGAGGGGAGTTGTCGTCCCTCTCTTCCATCTTTATCTTTATAAGTTATTTGCAACTTACAATCAAATAGACACATAATTGTAAGTGGCTTTTAGGAAAGTTATTTACTACTTGAAAACTTACAGGAGTCTAAATGACCTCTGTTGCTCGATTAGAAAGAGATATATATATGCTACTTGAAAACTATTGATTTGGTATTAAGGGGTTGTTTGGGAGTGCGTTTGAAGTAGATTTTGATTATTACTGATTCGCAAGTCACAGTCATCTTCGTCTCTCTACCAATGCATTTCAAATACAGGTTTCCAAGCGCATTCATATGAATTCATGTGGATTTTTATTACAGGCTACTAGACATATTCACACAAATTCCTGTGGATTTTTATTATAGGCTACTAAACATATTCATATAAATTCCTATAGATTTTGCTTATAGGTTGTCAAACACAATTATCATTTCTAATTCATAGACATTTCATAGTAATTACTGGTGCATATTAAATATATGCTTCCAAATGACCCCTAAGTGAAACAAGGTGTGCACTATCGGGCACTCACAATTAGGTCAATTAGGGCAACAATTTTAGGAGACTGAAGACTTTGTTCAAAACCTAATTGTAAGAGTCCATAGAACCTACACATGTACAAGTTGGCTAAGGCACACGCCACAGTATAGGTAATTAAGCATGACATAAAGCTTAAATATCCAACCTATCCACCATGTAGATCACCTTGCATATGCCACTGCCAACGGATAAAGGTGGTCCACCCAGATGGTGTGGAATGACATTAGACATCAATGGATGGGTTGGCAAACTTCAGCCATATTTTCACAACTGTACAATTGATTTGTTAGTTGTGGCCCATTGGACTACTCAACCACCCTAATTATTGGGGGAGGTAATCTACATTGTGGTACCCTTATGATGGATGACTTGGATATTTCAACCACTTGTCATATTGGCATATATGTTTACATGTACATTAGTTAACTTATCCATACATGTTGGCTTTAAAAAGTTTTGAGCAACGAAAAAGATAAGAGAATTTTACAGCAAAATTCCTCATAAGTTCGGATTTTATCAAATAATGCCTCTATAAGCCTACGTGAAGGGAGTACTGCTTTTTAAAAAGCAGTACAATTACCATAATGTTCATTAAACATTTCTAATTTAAAAAGTAGTATAAGTGAAGAAATGTGAAACCTACTATATTTTTATGATATCCAACCCATCCCATATATGTAATCTATCAATATGATTAGAAAAAACCTTAGCTAATTTATATATTCATAAGGTGAGCCACCCCATAAAAAGTAATATACACCACTTAAAAACAACAGTGCAACCCATCAAATGATTCAATAGAAAGATTTCTAGGCCATGCGTTTATTATGGTTAGGTGGTATGTTTGATAGGTTGGATGCCATACATATACAATATTGGATGGTACTTTGGCAATTCTCCTTCTCCAAAAGCATGACCCATATATTTTGATTTGTGGAGGAATCATTTGCTAAATTTGGGTTTAAGAGGAATTTTCTTGTAATAATTCCAAAAGATATATTCTATTTTTAAAATCTTTTATGATATTATATATTTTTATTATTTCTTATTATATTATATTATATATATATATATATATATAATATATATTATATATATAATATATATATATATATATAATATATTATATATATATATATATATATATATATATCCTATAGCCACATGATAGGGCCACCGAAATCTAATCAACCTGACCTACAGACCAATGGAGTCTTTCTATCGAGGCTTGATATGGAAAAGATAGGGTCCACTAATTAATTATACAAAAGATATTTAACGTAATAATAATGAACACCTTTCCATATTATTAATAGTACAGAGGTATGCTTTCCACATGTAATTCCAATTTCATTGGAGTAGAAATGATTATGAAAAAAAAAAAAAGCAAGTGAGATTTTTATATAAAAACTAGAACCACAATAAAATGGGGGGTAAAAACACTATCCAATGACTTGATCATATCATCCCCTCATCCCATCGGCAGTCACATCTTCTAGCTCCAAACGGTATTGCAATGCTCATACCTAAGCTCCAAGCAGTTTGCGTGTAGCACAAAACTCTGTGATGCGTATGGTAATGTTCATGTGAAATCCACTCCATTCATCAGTTTCTACTTCTTATTTTAGAATGTGATCCAAAAAATGAGCTAGATCCCAATTTTAGGTAGAGCACATCATAAGAAAGAGTAGTGATTGAACACTTGGGTCTGCAGAAGTTTTGGATTGGGCTGATATTTGTACTTTCCTTTCATCCTGATGGAAATCTCCTTATGAACTGGTCAGATGATATATAAACATCAAAATGGGCACCAATAACATTTTAGTAGTGAGCATTCAATCTCCACTGTTTCTTACAGTGTGGCCTACCAGAGTCTTGGTTCTTCACCATTTCTTGGATCATGTCCTAACAATATCCGGAGAAACTGATAGACGGAGTAGATGTAATATAAACATGAGGTAGGACCCATAAAATTGTGTGCTGCATGGGACTACTCCATATCATGATCAAATGGGTTGTTACCAGCAACCCGCGTGTAACTGTATCCATCTAAGCCTCGCACAACTTTCAAAATTTCAATTTCCATGAAGGAGACACAACTCAAGCTCTCAGCCGACCCAATCATTATCGATGTGAGTGAAATGACATATTTGCCTTATTTTCATTTATTATTTATTATTTAACTTTATTTTCTGATTTAGACGAGAGCTACTCAAATAGGCAAAATGGTCTAACACCACCTCATCTACACGTGGACAGACGAGCTAACATAGAACATGTGGGACATTAGACATAAATGAGGTCTATCCTTGGTGAAGATGAAAATCTACCATAGAATCAGACGTCACATGTACATTGAACCAGACCATATCTCCAATTTTTCTAAACTACTCTCTCTCTCTCTCTGTTTTTTTTTTTTCTTTTTCTTTTTTAACCTTTTCTGTAGAGGCCCAGCCGACCTAATTCGTAGATGGGCCTAGTAAAAGACGCCATCTTGTCGTGTGCGTCTGTCTTAGATGTTGAAAGGATGTTGAAAGGTATGGTTTTCACTAATATTACATCCATTCACCTTAAACATGTCAGCTCCTGACAACCTAGCATTGTTAGGCTCTCTCTCTCTCTCTCTCTCTCTCTCTTTTGTTGGGCTCTCTCTCTCGAGGATGATGATTCAGTAAAAAATCAGGGTACTGATGCAAGGGCTAGATGGGCTAAAGGCGTACCGTATGCGGAATCGACCTCGTGTGTGTATATATAGTCCTGGTTTTTCTACCGAATCACATTGCTGGGACCCATCTTATGCACTATGGAGATGTGTTACATGTGACAAGTTGGCACAAGTGATGTATGTAAAGGTGCAGGATCCCTACTCTTGCTCTGGTGGTAGACTCAAGGGAGTTTCAAGTTTCAACACCCGGTCAAGGGTTCGAGTATCTATAGGTGGTGAAATCCCACTATGGCTTGATTGTGTAGGGGTGTGTGCAAGTGTATATATAATAATAATAATAATAATAATATAATAATAATAAAGTACAGGTAGTGAGGGTTTGGGTGGAGCATACTAATCTCCTCACTCTTTAATGATCTGGACTCACGCAAAAGGGGCTTTTATAGGTAAAATTAGAGTTGGGCATGTTGGACCCGATTTGATGGATCCAACCCGATTTGACCAGATCTGATCTGAACTGACGGCTTGGATCGGTTAGGTTTGAGCAGGATCAAGCAAATTCGACCGTTAATTAGATCGGGTTCGGGTTAATGTCAATTCAGACCGGACCGAATATATTAACTAATAATTTACTATTTTACTCATCACCTATATAGATATATATTATTTTAATCCATTTTTTAAGTTTTTACCCTACCCGCACGGCCACACCCGAACGCGCTGAACCCTAAATCCCCCAAAATCCTCTCGTCTCTACCTGAATGTCGGTCACTTCTGATCCTGATCCGGCCATTTAGACTCGTTTATCAGGTAGGAGGACCCACTCGGCCACTATTTTTTTTTTTTTTTTTTAATTATTTTAAGAGAGTGGCTCGTCGGCCTGCCATGGCCACTGCCCGCTGGTGGTCCGGCCACCCTGGATCGTCGGCCAGCCATGACCGCTGCCCAATCGAGCTTCGGGTTAGTCGGGTTTGTGAATCCAAAAATCGGGCTGATCTGATACTCAGGTGGACTACACGCTGGATCGTTGACCAGCCCGGGCCTCTCATGTTAGCAGAGCTTTCCTTTGATTCAGATTATTTTCTTGCAACTTTTGAAAATTTCAATTGAAGTTGAGGAAACCCATTGCTTTAGCGCTTTTGATCCTGCTGCACAAAGAGCATTTTGTGGGACCCTCTACCCAAATGATGCATAAAATCCCTGCTTGAATTTTGTTTCCTTTAGATTCTTTCGTTTTCATATTGTTTGTGCTTGTTCATGTCATTGACCGATCCGAACCTTGCCTAATCCGATCCAACTCGGTTTTCCTGATTGAGTCAAACTCGGATCGGTTCAGGCCAGCAGTGATTAGGATCGGTTCGAGTTAGATGACCCGGACTTGGTCCCGGATCGAATCGAGTTCGGGTCAGGCCATATAGATTTCGGTCCGATTCAAGTTGAACCCAATCCAATCTGACTCGGACCGATGCCCAGCTCTAGCCAAAATGTGATTTTGAGCTAAATCCTATATTAGCTTTTGTGTTTGGTTGCATGTTCACTTGCTCAACTCCACGAAATTGGCACTAAAAAACCCACTCACCCAAAATCAGACCAGAGCTGAAAAAAAAAAAAAAAAAAAAGGGACCCTGAAAATCAGAAAAAAGAGGTCGGCAGGAAAATGGTTGTGCCTAAGTTGGTACCTAACGAGCCCAAAGTCATTTTCAGTGGGTCAAAAACTGTCATTTTATCACCCAACAGCGATGACGTGCTTGGAAGAGAGCCTCTACTAAAAAAGCATCGGTGACATGCTCCTTTCCTAAAAAAAAATTTGAATGATTCGAAATTTTCCAAAATCATACTACTCCACTCACAAGCCACGTGATCCATATCCTAGATAGGAATTATATGATACATGACCCCGCATCTTTGTACAATACACATGAGCTTTTCATTTTTAGCAAAGGATTCTGGTTTCATTTATTTCGAATTTCAGGCCATTGGTTCCTCAAAAATGAAAGCGGATTGGCTAGTGTACCACACACCAGCTATATAGCTGCTGTAGGTAC
The DNA here is from genome assembly GCA_021015155.1 of Magnolia officinalis. Lineage (NCBI taxonomy): Eukaryota > Viridiplantae > Streptophyta > Magnoliopsida > Magnoliales > Magnoliaceae > Magnolia > Magnolia officinalis. The sequence continues at coordinate 112,830,616 of JAJHSJ010000004.1, forward strand.
GTGTCGTGCCAAGATAAGAACTGACACTCCTCGAGCTCCAAGTTGTACGAACAGTTCAAAGGAGATCAAAGTTACATGGTCCCACACTGATGTATTTATTATATATGCACCATTCATGTATTTTTAGAGATCATTTTAGAGCATTAGCCAAAAAATGAATCATATCCAAAGATCATCTTGACCACACCACAAATAGTAGCAGAGATAATGATTTTCACCGTTAAAAAGTTTGTCCCTACCATAACGTTTATTTTCCATCGAATCTGTTCATAATGTCAAAAAGACCTGAATGAAGAGGAAAAAATAATTTCATACTGATCCAAAACTTCTGTGACCCCAAAAAGGGTTTCAATGGTAGACATTCAATCTCACGCTGCTTTTTACAGTGTGGTCCAATTGATTGTTAGATCTGTCTTATTTTTCATCCAAAGCCTTAAGACTAGCTCGCCAAATGGATGGATGGTTTGGATATAACACATACCTCATGATCAGACCCACAAAACTTGCTGACGTGCAGCTATATAGCTGGTGTGAAGTAAACCAGCCAATCCGCTTCCCTAAAAAATCTAATCACTAGGATAATGTTAACCGGTCCACTTATACGGCCCTTCAGATCACATGCATCGTTTGAGAAGAGAAATATAACAACAGTCCAAGTTCATCTGAAAATTTTCCTAATATTGGTATATATGGGATTTTCTAACGTTGGAGATTTTCGGGCTTTTCTCCATCCAGCGTGGGACTTAACAAACCAACGGCCTAGATTCTTAAGAATGGGTCCAGTTGGCAGAACTGAAAACACATGTATATCTTATCCAGCTGATTTAAGCCACATATCTGTTATCAACTTCCCAAGCTTTTCTTGTCTTTTTTCCTTTCGGTGATCTATCAGAAATGATTGAAAGCAGGTTCACCTTGATGCAAGGACATATCAAATATCTATGAAATGGGTGTGGAGGTGGTATGATTCCTATTGATTGGTACATGAACCTCATACGTTGCACTGCTTTTTATCCCACAAATGGTGTCATCAAAGAAAGATCCTTCCACTCTTTTATTTTATTTTATTATTTTGTGTGCAACTAGCAAGAAAATCCAACATTTCATATCTGTTCATCTTGACCTTTGTTCCAAGATTCCCACCGTAGGTTGTTCTCATGCTTTTGTTTGTAGGTGGACCAGTTTTAGGTGGTCTACTCCACTCCAAAACCATGCTTTCCATCAGAAGCAAGGGGTCCAGCTTCCTTGTTGGGCTTTCTTTAATGTTATAGCCCATTTAATATCTAGGCTCTACCATCTCTACACATGTACATGCCAATAAATGCAAGGTTGTTCATCAGATGGACCCACCTTACATGTTCTGTGGCCTTAAAAATTAGGCAGGATTCATCACTGGGTGGACCACATATCGAATGTCGAATGTCGACTATTGGTAAATCCTTTTTTAACTCACCATATGACTGATTGGCCTGATTTAAAACTTACATGGTGGGGTTCACTAGATGAATAGGTCGAATCTTCATACACAAGGACATGCTGATCTCTCACAAAGACTCTTAATTGTTGGGTGGATGCGACAGCCTTGGGCGGCCTCGTGACCCAATTCCTCCAACTTGTTAGGACCACCTATGAAATATGATCATTAACTTTAGAGAAAGCAAGAGAAGGAATCCACAGACGTTTCTTTCCAAGAAGATGGACGTGAGATGATGAGAATGATGAGGATTCTAAATATCAAAAAGGACGGTGTATCTCAAGGACCACTTTTTAAGTAAGATTCCTAGCACAGTTGTAGGAGTCCTTTTCATCAAATGATCACTTCCCTTTGAATGTGGTCAATATTCATAGCCAACGACCTCGACAACTTGCTTAGGGGTGGGGGCTGTCCTTAATGGATACAAATCTACCACGCTTTCAGCTATCTAACATGTAAATGATGTTGTACCAATGTGTCCTGAGACCTTCTTATCATGAATCTCCAAGATGGTCATTAACGATTGTGTGAAATGACATTCAAGTCCTAACACTTTTATGCCACTGTCCATGGGGACCACTTCTTTTCTTTTCTCTTTTTGTTCTTTCCGACATTTCTATCAATTGAATGACTCTGATGAATGATTGGAATTTTTTAATCTGAACATTTTATAAAATAACAGGTTCCAAATGGTTTAAGTCCCTGTAAATTATTTACAGTTAAATGATTGTCTGTCTTGTGTTTGGATAGCTTGTAAATAGAGACTGCAATCCTATTTTTCTATTGTGGGTAAAAATAAAAAATAAAAAAAAAAATCATTCTTCTCAGATATGATGTTTTCCACCATTTGTGAAAACAAAAGCAACTGTGGAAATTGATTTCTCTTTCTGTGATTTTTCTCTATTAAAAAAAAATGATGATTTACATTGCTTTGTATAAAACATTGGGGGGGCATGAACTTGTACGTTTTTTGAGAGGGAGCTCTCATTTTTTACCATTAATCCACCCACATTTCCAAATGAATCAAGAATGATAAAATAGACAAGTTATTTAGGATTCTTTTCATAGATCTTCTATTATGTAATATTTTCCTTTCCAAAGATTTCACCAATCCAAACAGGCCCAAAAGTCATGCCATGACAGGCAGGGTAGTATATCAACTAGTAATATCCACCCACGAGCCGATTAAATAACCAGAGAATCAGTTGGGTTGTCAGGTTCTCTTCTTTTTTCCTCTAATTAAAATATAATTACTTTCTCTCATTGCTACATTTTCACTTTCTAAAGAAGCCATTTTGGAAGATTATAAAGGTGAGAATTGACTAAACCAGATTCTATTGCAAGAAGAGTCATCACCAACATGGGCCCTTGGATTCCGACCAACTTGTCAAAAGCATCTATGAAGCTGTACAAGTTATCAAATCTATCAATTGAATCTGATATTTAGCTCAACCAAAGTTACGAACCAAATATTTATATTCCAAAATCCCTCCCACTTTATCTTTAGTTGAAAAGAGAGCTTAAACTGCTGGCCTATACCAAATGGACGGTGAAGATATCAACAAAATTACAAGTTTCTTACTTAATAATATTCTCTTTTCACTTTTTCAGTGGACAATATTTTACTCAGAAAGTTGAGTGGACAAGATTAATGTGACATGTACAAGAACAAGACATGGCAATCCAGATAAGCATTTCACACAAATATAATTCATACAATTATATGAAAGATGTACATCCCATAGACATTAGTCCATATATTAAATGTGGATTCTAGTAATGTATCCATTTTTACTGGATAAATACTGTGAAGGTGCCATCGAAAGAGGAAGAAAAACACAGGACCATTGAAGTTTCCCCAAATATGATGTAGAGATGGACGTGATGAGGTCGATCATTGTCTTCCTCAGGGGATAATTTCTCTGAATTCATGGAGCTTCTCTGGACTCCTCACAGAGATTCCTCGAATTCATGAAGGAAAATAGAAATAATTCTAATAAATTCGAAAATAGATTGATTGATGATAAAAACAAATTTACTATGCTTTAAGTAGTGATATCTAACATAAGAATAAGTTTCAAAATCAAAATCTAACTCAAACTCCCTAAAAAATGTGACTTGCTATAAATAGTAAACTTACTATTTATAAGCAGTCATGATTTCTATTAGACTTCATGGTTTTCGGTAAAAAAATAGTAAGTGTCCAATTTAGCCTAACCACGTTATTCTCCTAATTTTTCTAAGCCATTTTCATGTTGGGAACAACTCCTAAAGCTCAAAGGATCAAGAGTTATGATCGAACTAAAATTTACTATAAATAACAAAAACGAAATTAAAAAAAGGACTTTCGATCAACGATCTGATGGAATCTTACCAATTCGGCATGGGCAACCCGATGTAACAAGGTTGGTTGGCTAAAGTAGCTTCTCTTACCCCAAAATCATATATGCTACGTTGAATAACTCATTCCAGTTTGCAAGATATGCCAGTTTTAGGGTTCTGACTATCCCTATCACTTCCCCATCTAATCGGGCCTTCTTTGGTCCATCTTGGCCATGAAAGTGTCCGTGACCCACTCTACATCAAAATATAATAGTTATATGGATGTTGATGAGAAACACGTGACCAACAAGTTCATTTGGAGCCATACATTTCCCATCTTGTTTGAATTGGTGGAATCATGACAAAAGGGAAGAGGGAATAAAGATAATGAAGAATATCACTGTCTTTCTCGAATAATAAGATTTTGAATCCATAAGGAGAGTTCTTGAATTCATAAGAAATAACAGAGAAATTTTGGGTTTTTTTTTTTTTTTTTTTTTTTTAAACTGAATAATGATCTTAAGATTCATTGATTAATCTTTCGAAAAAAAAAAGGGTTTATTTATTTATTTATTATTTTATTTTTTTTGCTTGATTACATCACTTATATGGAAGACTAAAACCTTAATTATAAATAATTAAAATGGCAAAAAATATTTCAAAAGGCTAAAATTTCTAAAAATAGCAATGTCTACTAAAACTTATTGGAGTATTCTTAAAATTATTATAAGAAATTTATAAAAATGATGAAAATCCTAAAACTGCAAGAATAGAGAGAAATAAGGAAAATGAAAATTACCAAAAATAGTAAAATTTTGATTTTGACCCACAAGATAAACATTTCTCATGAAATAGACGTCCGCGACCTATCATGCAGGTCAGTTGATCATAGAACCACTATCATATAAAGATCGGTAGATCGTGCATTTTATAACGATGCCCGAATCAAAAGTTGTTTTATGGTTAATACTTCAAACAATAATTTCTCCACATTCATAATGAATCTCTTTGAATCGGACACACCTAGGGCATAGTTATGTCATGCCCCATGTAGGACTAAACCAGGTTCCGACGGACTATCGCCACTTTTGTTTGGGCTTCTTTTGCTCTAACCCTGCTAAGAATGTATTTATGGCTTGTCCTACATCAAATCCAAAAACTAACTATAGCAAAGAAAACACCTTTGGCAAATGTGAATTTTTAGCCTATTGTGACGATAATGAAGTACCCTATGGAACATAATTTTTTTCTTCCATGGTTTTTTGGAAAGAAAAGGGGGTGATTTCCCATTCTTCCCAAAAACTTACTAATTTTGCTTTTCACATTTTTTTAGAGATAATTTTACTATTAATTACAGTTCTACTTTTGGATGGAAATCACATTTGCTAAAAGAAATAAACAATTTCTTTTAATATATATATATATATATATATATATATATATATATAGTTTTTCTCAAATGTAATTGTTTGTAGAGGGAATGAAAGCCTAAAGAAAGGGATCCAACTGTGGAATATATGTTACTGGCGAGTGATGGGATAAAGTGATCCCTTGGATTAACAGGTAAAACGAGTTGGGTTCTTGTGTAAATGGTCTTCTTCACTCTAAATTATGAAATAATAGGGACTAGATCTTACATAGATCTTGTCTTAGAAAAGGGCAGATGTTACATCCTTATCCTAGTATCTGAGTTGGATAGGAAATCATTGGCACGTAAGGCAGCGCGAAACCCTACGAAGTGAAGAGGGCCCCCACACTATACATTCCATCAATATCCTACTAATTTGCCTATATTTGTCTTTAGGTTTTGATGGTGAACAGCTCAAGCTGGAGTAAAACAACCTTCCCGATGGGCCCTAACCCAAAGCTTATTCCATTTGGGTCCACAAAAAAATAAAAATAAAAATAAAAATCTATTGGATGGGTGGATCTCCATTTCTCATCACAGTTTTAAAAATAAATAAATAAATAAATAAATAAATACATTAGATTAAAAAACAAGACTTTCTTCTTTGATACCATATTAAATAACCATTTGCTCTAAAAGCACAAGCCATCAGATTATATATATATATATATATATATATATATATATATATATATATATATATATATATATATATATATATATATATATTAAGAGACTTAACACTCCAACAAATCATATACCACTTGATTTTTCTTCAGGTGAGCTATATATACCATAAAAAACAATACGGACATGCCAAAACTTCAAAATTCAAGTAAGTCCGCTTATGATTGGATTTAAGTGATCTATTGTCATTTGATGATCATCATGGTGTTTTGATCACACACATCAGTGGGCCTCACAATGCGCTATTCCACAAATTCTTAAAAAATATAAAATAAAATTGATTGATTATTTAAGCCCTCAAAGGAACTTTTGGGGACTATATAAATTAGTCAAGACATCGTTTGGTGAAATCATAGTTCTCAAGGAATTTTAAGTAAAAATACTTCGTATTTGTTATTTACACATTATTAAATTGGATGTGGATTATGTACTACCCCCACTAGGATGCAATGGCGGACGAACATGACATGATGGAATTTGGTTTGCCGGCAAGTAAGCCTTTGTTAAAGATGGGGTCCATGCAAAGCATGTTAGAAAGTTATTGGTCGAGTATGTACTCGTACGAGCTTCATCACTGATAGAGGCCTACTGGTCAACCAAATCGAACCACGCTGCATCAATTTCCTGCTACCTTCTAGTGAGGGCCGGTGGTACCCAATTAAAGCTAGTTAAAGTCTATAGAAATGATGTGGAGCCTAGCTAAATATTAAATCATTGGTGTGCAAGTAATATATACGTACCATCTAATCTTGATGGATTGGCAATGTGAGGCCTAGTCTCTAAGATATGGGACAAAGTGGGAGATGGGATATCTTAGGGCTGTTCGGCTGCATGAAAGTTGGATTAATTACATTTAGATTTTTAGGAGAAAATGTCACCTGCAACTAACAACTTGTAACTCACTTGCATGTGAGAAATTAGATTTGAAAATATGGTAAAGATCCTAATGGGGTTTTCCTCCTCCGTTCAGAGGAGAGTTTGGGAAGCATGGTGAAAATAGGAGATGTTTTACCGTGCTGCTCAACCAGTTGAGTGGACTGCTCGACCAGTCGAGGGTGGTGCTCGACCAATCGAGTGGCGCTCGACTCAAAGTCCAACGACCAATTGTGTTTATTCTTCTGTGCTGCTCAACCAGTCGAGGAGTTTGCTCGACCGGTCGAGGGTCCGCTCGACCAGTCGAGGTTACGTAAATTCATGTCCAGATTTTGTGCGGATTGCATAAATTTAAGTTTCCTAAACTATAAATAGGGGTCCCTAGGGCTCTTCTAGGGCATTGAGAAGGCTTTCTAAAGCTATTGTGTTAAGGGTTTTCTCGGCCAAGGTGTGAGAGACAGAGAGAAAAAGAGAGAGATGAAGCTAGTAGAAGGGAGGTTCTGCTCGTAGAGGTGATCTATTTGGCAGTCTACGTCTCAGCGCTTCTAATCTTCGTAATTGGTGAGATCTCTCCGTTTTTTTCTTTATTCTCTTATTGTTTATCCACTCCTGCGTGAGTGAAGAAGGTTTAATCCAGGCGGTGTGTGCTGTGATCGGTTGTAACGTTCTATTTCATAGTGGATTGTTGATCTGGACAAGGTCCCGTGATTTTTACCTCTTTGAGGGTTTTTCAAGTAAAAATCTCTTGTATCGTGTGGTTTGTGCTTTGATTTATTTCATTGCTTTATTATCCCATAATTTTGGTGTTTTTGGGAGGCCAGATCCTAAGGTTTTGTGCAACGGCCCCCAACAAAGTGTATCAAAGCGTTTAGGTTGGTTGAATGGAGTGAGATCAGTTCTGAATTATGGAAGGTGGCTCATCAAGGATGATCAGTCTCAATGGTTCTAACTGGACCATATGGAAGGGTAAGATGGATGACTTGCTTTATCGTAAGGACTTGTATTCTCCAATTCAAGGCATATCAGCAAAGTTAAAGGATATGTCAGATGATGATTGGAAGAAATTGGACCGGAAGGCGGTGGAGTTTATTAGACAATGGTTGGACGATTCCGTATTCTACCATGTGTCTACGGAGACCTCAGCCGCTAGCCTATGGCTGAAATTGCAAGAGTTATATGAGAGGAAGACCACCGGGAATACAAAAATTTTGATAAGAGACGACTTGTGAATCTCAAGTTCAAAGACGGTGGTTCTGTGGCTGAGTACATGAATGAAGTCAGTAATATATTGAACCAGCTCTCCGCTATGAAAATGGTCCTAGACGATGAATTACGGGCTTTGTTATTGCTTAGCTCATTGCTTGTTAGTTGGGAGACATTAGTGGTGTCTCTGAGTAACTCCGCGCCAGACGGAAAGGTGTCCATAAAATAGGTAACTAGTTATTTCTTCAATGAGGAGACAAGGAGGAAGTCTCAGGGGTCTACTCAGCAAGAGGCCCTGGTGACACAAGAATGAGGGAGAGGAAAGAACAAAAAGGGCGGGAAGGCCCCAGATAAATCAAGAGGCAAGTCGAGTACCAGGAAGGATATTGAATGCTAGAATTGTGGTAAGAAGGGCCACTACAAGCATGATGTCGTAATAAGAAGAACGACAAGAAAGGAAAAGGAAAGGAGAAGGAAGATGAATCAGATTCCACTGCGATCGCTTCAGATGGCGACGTTGTAGTTATTCTTTCAGCAGATCACGATATATGTCTCACGACTACGAGTCAGGACACTGACTGAGTAATAGACTCGGGAGCTTTGTTTCATGGGACTCCATGTAGGGACTTCTTCACAAGCTACAAGTCAGGTGACTATGGGATTGTGAAGATGTGAAATTCTGGCGTATCGAAGATTGTAAGGGTCGGTGATATTTACGTGAAGACCGATGTGGGCTGCACATTGGTTCTCAGGGATGTGAGGCATATCTCAGACCTTCGCCTCAACTTGATATCGACGGGAAGGCTGGATGATGATGGCTATGAAAGCCGTTTTGTTGGTGGGCGTTGGAAGCTCATCAAGGGTTCGTTGATCACAGTCAGAGGAAAGAAGTGTTGCACCCTTTACAAGGCAAGTGTTAGTGTGTAAGGGTGGGTTGAACGCATCGAAAGATTTAGTTATTGACATGTGGCACAGGCATCTAGGCCGCACGAGTGAAAAAGGGCTTCAGCTACTAGCAAAGAAGTGACTCATTCCAGACGTGACGGGTATACCTCTCAAAACCTGTATTGATTGTTTATTAGGGAAACAACATAGAGTTTCATTCATTAAATTTGTTTCTCATGTTAATAAAATGCATGCATTAGATTTGGTTTATTCTGATGTTTGTGGTCCTATGAGGACAAAAACCTTGGGTGGGGCATTATATTTTGTCACTTTTATAGATGATGCATCTAGGAGGATTTGGGTTTATGCTTTGAAATCGAAGGACGAGGTCTTTGGTGTGTTTAAATTGTTTCATGTTATGGTTGAGAGAGAGATAGGTAGATCATTGAAGTGCATCCGCACTGACAATGGTGGTGAATACATTGGTGACTTCCATGAGTATTGCAAGTCCTGGGTATACGGCATAAACATATAGTTCTCAAGACCCCATAGCATAATAGTGTGGCTGAGCGAATGAATCGCACCATTGTAGAAAGAATCGGATGCATGTTATCCCATGCGAAGTTGCTCAAGACGTTCTGGGGAGAAGCAATGTACACGGCAGTGTATTTGATAAACAGGTCTCCAATAGCCTCGTTGAATGGAGAAGTTCCTAAGAAGGTGTGGATTGGATAAGATCCATTGTACAGTCATCTCAGGGTATTTGGATGCTGGACATCCGTTCACGTACCAAAGAATGAGAGATCCAAGCTCGATATGAAGATCAGGTAGTGTGTGTTCTTGGGGTACAGTGATGAAAAGTTGGGTTACAGATTATGGGATCCGACCGAGAAGAAGCTCGTCAGGAGCAGAGATGTGGTATTCTTTGAAGATCAGTGTATGAAAGACATCGGTAAGCCAGAGAAGAACTAACCTAGTTCAGGTGAGCTAGAGAACATGGATCCGGTTATTCCTCCTATGGTGCTGATGATGGAGGAGTACAAAAATGTGTAGAGGATGAGGGAGTTCCTACAGAAGATGGACCGGGGGAGTAACCCCCACTTGATCCACCTGTTGAGCCACAGGTGAGGAGATTATCTAGGGACAGATAGTCGTCCAAGAGGTACTTGCCGCATAAGTATATTATGCTCACTAATGGAGGAGAGCCAGAAGATTATTTTGAGGCCCTAGTCGACGAGCATAAGAGGGAGTGGTTGAAAGCTATGCAAGAGAAGATGGAATCCTTGCATAAGAACCGAACCTATGATATGGTGAAATTGCCTAAGGGCAAGAAAGCTTTGAGCAACAAGTGGGTGTTCAGAAAGAAGGTTGAGCAGAAGAATTCATAGACAAGGTTCAAGGCCAGACTTGCGGTGAAAGGATTTGTTCAGAGGAAAGGTATAGACTTCGAGGAGATATTCTCACTAGTGGTGAAGATGACATCCATACAGGTGTTGCTTGGGTTGGCGGCTAGCATGGATCTAGAGATAGATCAGCTAGATATTAAAACTGTCTTCCTCCATGGTGACCTGAAAGAAGAGATCTACATGCACCAACCAGAGGAGTTTGAAGTCAAGGGCAAAGAGCATATGGTGTGTAGGCTAAGGAAGAGTTTGTATGGGCTGAAACAAGCTTCAAGGCAATGGTACAAGAAGTTCAACTCGTTCATATTAAAGCATGGATATGACAGAACAAAATTAAACCACTATGTGTTCACGCGCAAGTTCTCAGATGGTGATTTCTTAGTTCTGTTGTTATACGTTGATGACATGCTCATCATGGGTAAAGACATCAAGAAGATTGACGGACTGAAACAAGAGTTGGGCAAGTCATTTGCGATGAAAGACTTGGGCCCGGCTAAGTAGATCCTAGGAATGGAGATAACCCGTGACAGAATCAATAGGAAGCTTTGGTTGTCATAAGAGCGGTATATTGAGAAAGTCCTAAAGCAGTTCAATATGAATGCAGCGAAGCCAGTCAGTACTCCACTGGATGGTCACTTTAGATTGAACGACAGGCAGTGTCCCAAGACGAAAGCAGAGGTGGATGAGATGCAGAAGATACCCTACACGTCAGTGGTAGGAAGGTTTATGTATGTTATGGTGTGTACACCAGACATAGCATATGCGGTTGGTGTTGTCAGCAGGTATCTTGCCAATCCTAGCAAAGAACATTGGACAGCGGTGAAATGGATACTGCGGTATCTAAGAGGCTCATCCAAGTTGAGCCTATGCTATGGTGACAGAAAATCTGTGTTAGAGGGCTACACTGATGCAGATATGACGGGTGACATAGACTCTAAGAAGTCTATATCAGGGTTCATGTTCATGTTTGCAGGGGGAGCGGTCTCTTGGCAGAACAAGCTACAGAAGGTCGTAGCAATGTCGACAACAGAGGCTGAGTACATTACGGTGACAGAGGCATGTAAATAGATGCTTTGGATGAAGAGGTTCCTACAGGAACTTAGCCTGAAGTAGGAACAACACGTGGTCTATTGAGATAGTCAAAGTGTTATACATTTGAGCAAGAATCCAAGTCAGCACTCCAAGTCGAAGCACATATAGATTCGATATCACTGAATCAGGGATACTTTGGAACAAAAGGTGTTACAGTTTAAGAAGGTCTACACAGACGACAATGGGTCAGACATGATGACCAAAGCTTTGCTCAAGGGAAAGTTCGAGGTTTGTAGAAACTGGACTGGCTTGAAAAAGGCAAATTCCTCATGAGTCGGAAAGGGGGAGATTTTATGGGGTTTTCCTCCTCAGTTCAGAGGAGAGTTTGGGCAACATGGTGAAAATAGGAGGTGTTTTACCTTGCTGCTCGACCGGTCGAGTGGGCTGCTCGACCAGTCGAGTGGCTCTCGACTCAAAGTCCAGCGACCAATTGTTTTTATTCTTCCATGCTGCTCGACCAGTCGAGAAGTCTGCTCAACCGGTCTAGGTCTGCTCAACCAGTTGAGGACTCTACTCGACTAGTCGAGGTTACACAGATTCATGTCTGAATTTTATGCGGACTGCGTAAATTTAAGGCAGTTTCGCTAAGGTGCGGAAGAGAAGTTGCCTAAACTATAAATAGGGGTCCCTAGGGCTCTTCTAGGGCATTGAGAAGGCTTTCTAAAGCTATTGTGTTAAGGGTTTTCATGGCCAAGGTGTGAGAGAGAGAAAAAAGAGAGAGAGGAAGCTTGTAGAAGGGAGGTTCTGTTTGTAGAGGTGATCTACTTGGCAGTCTATGTCTCAACACTTCTACATCCTCGTAATCGGTGAGATCTCTCCATTTTTTTTATTATTCTCTTATTGTTTATCCACTCCTGTGTGAGTGAAGAAGGTTTGATCCAAGCGGTGTGTGCTAATTATGATCGGTTGTAACGTTCTACTTCATAGTGGATTGTTGATCTAGACGAGGTCCCATGGTTTTTACCTCTTTGAGGGTTTTTCATGTAAAAATCTCTTGTGTCGTGTGGTTTGTGCTTTGATTTATTTCATTGCTTTATTATCCCATAATTCTGGTGTTTTTAGGAGGTTAGATCCTAAGGTTTTGTGCAACGGCCCCCAACAGATTCGTGCCTTCACTTAACTGTGATTTACAAATGCAATGGTCATATTTTTGAAATCCCAACCGTAGGAAGGAGTCCCCCATAATTCTTTAAAGAGGGGAGTTGTCATCCCTCTCTTCCATCTTCATATTTGTAAGTAATTTGCAACTTCAAATCAAATAGACACGTAATTGTAAGTGGCATTTAGGAAAGTTATTTACTACTTGAAAACTTACGGGAGTCTAATAAATGACTTTTGTTGCTTGATTAGAATGAGATATGCCACTTGAAAACTAATGATTTGGTATTAAGGAGTTGTTTGGGAGTGTGCAATCGGTGGTAATTGGTGTAATTTGGAGAGTGTATTTAATGTAGATTTTGATTATTATCGATTCGCAAGTCACAATCATCTCTATCTCTCTACCAATGCATTTTAAATACAAGTTTCCAAGTACATTCACAAGAATTCGTGTGGGTTTTTATTGCAGGTTACTAAACATATTCACAGAAATTCCTGTGAATTTTAATTACAGTCTACTAGACATATTCACACAAATTCTTGTGGATTTTTATTACAAGCTACTAAACATATTCACATAAATTCTTGTAAGTTTTGATTATCGACTGTCAAACACAATTGTTATTTCTAATTCACAAAGATTTCATGGTAATTACCGATGCATATTAAATATATGCTTCCAAATTACCCCTAAGTGAACCAAGGTGTGCACTATAAGGCACTCACAATTAGGTCAATTAGGGCAACAATTCTAGGAGACTAAAGACTTTGATCAACGAACCTAATTGTAATAGTCCATGGAGCCCACACACATGTACAAGTTGGCTAATGCATATGCCATGGTATAGGTAAGCATGACATAAAGCTTAAATATCCAACCTATCCACCATGTAGATCACCTTGCATATGCAACTGCCAACAGATAAAGGTGGTCCACCCAGACGATGTGGAATGACATTAGACATCAATGGATGGGTTGGCAAACTTCAGCCATATTTTCACAACTGTACAATTGATCTGATAGTTGTGGCCTATCGGACTACTCGACCACCCTAATTATTGGGGGAGGTAATCTACATTGTGGTACCCTTATGATGGATGACTTGGATATTTCAACCACTTGTCATATTGTCATATATGTTTACATGTACATTAGTTGACTTATACACACATGTTGGCTTTAAAAAGTTTTGAGCAATGAAGAAGATAAGGGATTTTTACAGCAAAATTCCTCATAAGTTTGGATTTTATCAAATAATGCCTCTATGTGCCTACGTGAAGAAGATAAGTGCAAAGTGCGCTAACTAGTGCCACTACAACCACACTGCCCATTCCCTCGCCCTCGCCCACGCCTGTGCCCGTGTCCGTGCCCGAGCGCTCGTGCAAGTGCGTGAGTCCTGAGCATCTCCATCTCTAAAACATCTAAGTAAGAATACTACCCACACATCCACATATAAAACCCAAAAAGTTTTCTACCATTTCCGATGTGGGACTAAAAGCACACATCGCACTTTTCAAATTCGAATTTCCCAAAAATCGTTTTGGTGGCAAAATCCCAAAATTTTGAATATTTTCAAAAATCACAAATTTCAACAATCCCCCACTGATTTTTTAAAAACAATAGAAAAATCTCTACCCGAGATAGAATAATAGTTATTATGCATAAAAAAAGATATCTTGCAATTTGAATCTTTCATTCGTGTAAGTATTTTTAAAGTTATTTTGAAATTTTTGGTTACCGCAGCATTGAACCATTTATTCATATATGACATAACCAAAATACTACACACATAATAGCTCCTGCGTTATGTATTCCTCCATATAACTCGCTTAGCACTTTTAATAGCCATGTGTTTATCCTGTTTCATGAACGATCCCAAGATAACTCTAACTCTCATGAGAAGCGGTACTACTTCTACGTTCACATAGGTGAAATCCTTCTAGTGTTTCCGTTATTTAAAACACTTGTCGTATTTGACTGGATTTCATTAAGAATTTTTAATACTCAACCCTCTTTTATAATGGCCAACACTTTCATCATGGATGAGGTTATTTAAATTTAGTGCTGAAACTTTCCACTTATCAGTGAATTATTGTTACCCATTGAACCCAACTTTTGGAGATTTTCTAATTTTAGGTTGAGTTTCTTTCACTGGTGGAACTTTGATGAAAGAGTTTCAACCCTATCCCTCTAGATGTTGTCCTTACTACCTCTCTCATCAGAAGTTTAATAAAAGGATCAGCTAAGTTATTACTTGACTTTACAAAAGAGATCATAATGATTCCATCTTGAATCAATTGCCTTATATAATCATGTCTCAAACTTATGTGTCTGGACTTCCCATTATAGGTACCACTGTAGGCTCTTACTAGAGTGGCTTCACTATCACAATGAAGTGAAACAGCCGGTATAAGCTTTGCATAGAATGTGATTTCTAATAGAAGATTCCTTAGCCACTCAGCCTCTTTGTATATAGCAGCTAAAGCTATGAACTTAGATTCCATAGTTGAGTGCGTTATACAGATTTGTTTCTTAGATCCCCAAGATACAGCTGCACCTTCTAAGGTGAATATCAACCCTGTAGTGGACTTGTTGTCCCCTGCACTCAATATCCAACTTGCATCTATATATCCTTCCAGTACTGCTGGAAATTATTATGAGTAAAATAGCCCTAGTTCTTTGATTTCTTTTAGATAACCTAAAACTCTACTTATAACTTTCCAGTGTTCAACACTTGGATTACTCGTAAACCTGCTCAGTTTACTCACGACGTATGCTATATCCGGTCTTGTGTATTGTATTGCATACATAAGATTGCCTATAGCACTAGCATACTCTAGTTGTGCAACTGTTCTTCTACTGTTTTCTTTTAACTTGATACTTGGATCAAATGGGGTTTTTGCCTCTTTTATTTTCAAGTGATTAAACTTGTTTAGTATTTTTTCGATATAATGAGACTGGCACAATGCAAAACCCTCACTATGTTTTTAACTTTGATACCTAATATAGTATCCACCTGTCCAAAATCCTTCATTTTAAAAATTGAAGAAAGAAACTTCTTTGTTATAGTTACACCTTCCATTTTGTTACTGAATTATTAACATATCATCTACATACAAGCATATGATTACAACATAATCATTACACACTTTTGAGTATATGCATTTATCAGCAATATTATGTTCAAAACCATAAGATAGAACTTTAGAATCAAATTTATCATGTCATTATTTTGGTGCTTACTTTAATCCATACAAAGACTTAACAAGTCTACATACTTTTCTTTCATTGCCTGGTAGAACAAACCCTTCTGGTTGCTCCATGTATACCTCTTCACCAAGATCACCATTCAGAAATGTTGTCTTCACGTCCATTTGATGGATATGAAGATGATGTATGGATGCTAGAGCAAATAAGATTCTAATCGATGCTATTCTAGCCACTGGTAAATATGTGTCAAAATAATCGATTCCTTATTTCTATCGGAAACCCTTAGCAACTAATCTTGCGTAAAAGGTTTGAATTGTACCATCAGTGTAATATATTTTCTTAAATACCTACTTACAACCTATTGGTTTAGAACCTGGAGGTAGATCTACCAATTCTCATGTTTGGTTAGATATAATTGAATCTATTTCATCATTAATGGCCTCTTTCTAAAAAGCGGAGTCTCTTGAAGTCATAGCTTCACTAAAGATTTTAGGTTCATCTTCTATAGTTAAAACCATAGGTATTTTCCTAATGACCTTCTCTTTATCACCCTCAACTAGATAAAAAGAGAGTTGCTGAGAGTCTATTTGATCAGGATCAAGACTCTTCTCTACTCTTGCTCTTTGACTCCTACAAGGTTCACTTGGAGTTTCTACTTTTAGTTGTGTTTCTTTTATGATTTCGTCAGGAGATTGAATCTCCGTATTCTTTTTCTCCGTGAATACAGAGTTCTCAAAGAACTCTACATCTCTAGACTCTATGATTACATCGGAGTCTAAGTCTAGAAGTTTATAAAATCATACTATGTTGTGCATATCCTATAAGGATGCACATGATAACTCTTGGTCCTAACTTAGTTCTTTTAGGTTCTGAAATTCTGTAGTATGCAAGACACCCCCACACTCTAAGATATCCTATGTTTGGTTTTCTTCCTTTCCATATTTGTATAGAGAGGTCTTGGTTTTCTCATATGAGATTCTATTTAAAACATGACATACGGCTAACAGCGCTTCTCCCCATAGGTTTAATGGCAACTGTGCTTATATTAGCATTGAATTGACCATTTTAACTAAGGTCCTATTTTTTTCTCTCTGCTACACCATTTTGTTGTGGTGTATAGGGTGTTGTACATTAATGTATTATGCCATGTTCTGCAAAATAGTTAGAAAATTCATTAAAGAAATATTCTCCTCCTCGGTCACTACGAAGGATTTTAATATTTTTAATTAATTGATTTTCTACTTCAGATTTATAGATTTTGAATGCATTAAATGCTTCATCTTTTGATTTTAACGGATATACATATACATATCTTGAATAATAATCTATAAACATTATGAAGTACCTCTTTCCTCCACGGGTAAAAACGTCATTTAATTCACATATGTTAGTATGCACTAGGTCTAATATTTGAGATGATCTCTCAACACCGGGGAATGGTTTCTTAGTTATTTTAGACCATATGCATACTTCACATTTATCTTTGTCACTATCACTGTATGATATTAGGTCGTTCTTAACAATGAGTTTTATGGTACCGTAGCCAATATGGGCTAGTCTACCATGTCATAGCGTAACAGACTCAATCATGTAAGCAAAAGAATTCTTTTCATTCAAAGAAAATTTGGTCATCTCATTACAAGCATAACCCTTATCCATAAAGTTCGCATTCTTGGACAAGATCAGCTTGCCCGATTCAAACACAACCCTAATCCCAGGTTTGCTTAAGAGATCCCCTGAAACAAGATTCCTCCTTATGTCTGGGACATGCAGTACGTTGGTCAGGATTACCTTCTTTCCATAGGTAAAGAGTAATTCCACGGTTTCTTTGCTTGTAACTTTTGATTAACCTTCATTTCCCATTTGAACCTCTTGACCATTGGTCACGTCTTCATAGGTTTTGAAGGCAAATCGATCGTTGCATACATGGATTGTGGCACCTGTATAATACCACCAACCAGGAATTTTCTCTTGAACTAAGTTCACTTCTGTGACCATTGCTACGATCTCATCGTCTATTGCATTAGCCTCTTTCTTAGGCTTTTTTCGGTCCTTATAGACTCGGGCGAAATGTCTGGTCATGCCGCAGACATAGTAAGATCCCTTGGGTTTGCCGTTTTTCTTCTTTTGAGTTTTCTTGAATTTCCCTTGATCTTTGTTAGGTTTAAGGGAATCAGACTTCTCATAGTCATTATTTTGGAATGATCTTTCTACTGCATTCACCTTGGATGAGGATACACTATTAGTGTCATCCTTCTTATCTCGATTACGGGATTCTTCTTCAAATGAAGATGCTTTTGGATTTGTTTCAGGGTGAATTCTTTGGATTTATGCAGTAGCTTCTTCCTGTAGTCTTTCCAACTTAGAGGCAATTTTGCGATAATAACTTCGACTTGAAAGGATTCAGGTAGGTATATTTTAAAGTCTTCATTTTGTTTACAATTAATTGTAATTCATGGAATTGGGTCAGTAGCGACATATTGTCTATCGTCGTAAAGTTGAAATACCTGGCAATTAGGAATTTCTGTGTACCTTCCTCTTCAGCCTTGTATTTGTATTACAGTGCGCTCCAGATTTATTTAGCTGATGTGGTCCTCGTGTACAGATTGTACAACTGATCAGAGAGAGCGTTGAGAATATGACCACGACACAACAGTTCATCTTCTTGTCACTTGATCCTTGCAGCTACCTATTCTGGAGTGTTAGTGTCATTTGCTTCAAGCAGAGGCTAGAGAGTTGGGTCCAAAATGTAGAAGAACATCAGAGCAGTTAGCAAGAATTTTAGCTTATCCTGCCACCTAGTGAAATTTGAACCATCTAATCAGTCTAATCGGATCAAATCTTGGTTCATCAGTTTGACTGATGCAATGCTTTCGATGTCCATATTCATGCTTTAAGATTGTTAGAAAAATGATCTGTTAGATACACTGAAAATAGAAAAATAAAATAAAATGTGAAATATGTTTCACTAGGCTAAATTACGTAAAATGTTACACTGTCCTTAAAGCGTGATTCGCCCCCTTATCAACTGCTGATGGGTTACTGACGAATTGCTTCTAGGATAAGACAAGTCTGTCTAGATCCGGCGTGCAGTAATCACAATGGGTCCACTATGGAACAGTTTTAATGCAGCAAATCTATTCTGGTAGAATTAGACAATAGAGATGTTCACAGTATTCTAAGAAGGAAATCTGATGGGAGAGATGGTGTTGAGCTGATTGATTTTGGACCGGAATGGCCCAGTTTATATATGCCATTGCTAGGTGGCCATCAATGGTTTAGAACGTTTGAAAAATGTTTCTGACTGTTGACCATTAATTCCAGCCATTTCTGGCCATTGGATCACAAGATCTAACCGTTGGATCATCATGGCCCGTCCATTTTCGGACCGTTGTGGCTTTCAAGGCAGCTAGCCATGTCACGCCCCAAACTCAGAAACCGAGCTCACAAAATTCCCGATCACCGAATCCGACGTCGACAGCCTCCGTAGTACCCCATTCTCGGCTCCTAGCGCCCATACGCCAGATTCCGATCCTGAGATCCTACAAGGAGGATTTTTAGTATGATTTTTTTTGTAATGGAGCATAACCACAAGCATAACCAAGTCACAAAACAACATCACCACATATCCACTATAACAAAAACTTTGAGTTCAATGTGGAAAGGGAAATACAATATGAAGATATCAAAGAAAACTCCAAAAGCTCCAGAAGACTGCTGCACGCTCCGAGCTCAACGCTGCTACAACCTAACGTCACCTGCACGCATCTATCGTGCATAAGCTTATAGAAAGCTTAGAGGGTGGTGAAAGTGTGTGTAAGGCGAGTGCCAAGTATACAATATCAGAGTAATGCGAAAATATGCGGTAAGTCCATGAATGCTATCAGTTGTACCAAAGCTATGTGATGCAAGGCATGAATGCTATCGGTCATACCAAGGCCATGCGATGCGAGGCCTATGTAGTCAAATGTCATATGCGAGATGCAAAGCAAGCGTGCCAGTACTCATCAAGTACACATCAGTACAGTTCCTCTCTGGATATCACCGGGGTCTAATACATCTCACACTGACTGCCTCCTCCTTAGCTGCACAGTCAAGCAAGTGGAAGAGACCACACTATCCGCCTGACAAGTAGTCTGCCAATACCTACCCGGCTCGTCGATAGCGAACACATTTGCGAGCTGGTCAAACTCAGCCTAGCTTATAGCCCCCTCACTCAGGCGGATAAGGCCACACCCCCTTCCAACCGATCATGACATAGTGGAAAACGCGGCCTACTGGTATTCAGCAATCGGGCGCTCATGTTTCCACTCGGTTAGACGTTGGACCATCCCCTGGTACCAAAAAGGTTTTGGGACTTTCACCCAAGGACATCCTAAGTGCCCATAGTGCTAGAACAAAGTATGTTCGGTATCCGATACGGCCATCCACGATGTGCTTGTGGAGCTACGGCCCTGATGTCGCTAGGGCGTGCAGTGATCAAGTCACACATATGCGAGATGCATGAGTCACACCGTACAATCATGCAGCAATCTCACGCGATCATGTGGGGCACTCCGTCTCATAAGGAGTCCCGTAAATGTCTCAGCCCAACGACTTATGTTATGATCAAACATTTCTCATATCAAGCATACATATGATGTGTATGGGCATGAATGATGGAATTATACTAAGCATGTTATAAAGTAATGAACTATCTTTACAACACAGATGGGCATAGACGGCTTACACACAACTAGTATGGGCCTATCAATGGGCCTTAGGGAGAGTCATAATGCGGACATTTAACCAACATTATTCTTACAATGTGAACGTCAAACCAACATTGCTCCCAAGGCATGACCCGCCATAAAACATCATTACACAAACCATGGAGGAATCACAGATTGCAATGGACCCTAAGGACATCTCATTGGGCCTTAATACATCAAATGGGCCATACCGCATGAGCCTTATATTCATCAAGTGGGTTTCAAGGCAGCTAGCCATTTTCTATAATTGCTTAATGTTTCAGATTAATTTATGATCCGACCGTTCTCAATCACCTATAAAACCCTGGCTCATTTCAAACCCACCGCACTAAGGCTCTGACCATATCTATTGCACCGTCTCAAGTAAGGTCGCGAGGGAGCAACTACTCTGCGACACTATGCGCACGTACGAAGTGCGCCGACTAGCACCACTACATCCACACTGCCCACTCCCTCGACCTCGCCCTCGCCCTCGCCCGTGCCCATGCCCGTGCCCGTGCCCATGCCCGTGCCTGAGCCCGAGCGCGCGTGCGCGTGCGTGAGTGTGTTACGCACTGGAACACGCAACCTGAACATCTCCATCTCCAAAACATCCAAGTAAGAAGACTACCCACACATCCACATATAAACCCCAAAAAGTTTTCTACCATTTTCAATGTGGGACTAAAAGCACACACCGCACTTTTCAAATTCAAATTTCCCGAAAATTGTTTTGGCGGTAAAATCCCAAATTTTTGAAATTTTGAATATTTTTCAAAAACCACAAATTTCAACAATCCCCCATTGGTTTTTTAAAATCAATAGAAAAATCTCTGCCAGAGATAAAATAATAGTTATTATGCATAAAGAAAGATATCTTGCGATTTGAATTTTTCCTTAGTGTAAGTATTTTAAAGCTATTTCAAAATTTCTAATTGCTACAGCATTGAACCAGTTATTCCTATATGACATAACCAAAAATACTACACACATAATAACTCCTGCGTTATGTGTTCCTCCATATAATTCGCTTAGCACTTTTAATGGCCATGTGCTTATCCTGTTTCATGAACAATCCCGAGATAACTCTAACTCTCGTGAGAAGCGGCACCATTTCTACATTCACATAGGTGAAATCCTTCCAATGTTTCCGTTATTTAAAACACTCGTCCTATTTGACTAGATTTCATTAAGAGTTTTTAATACTCAACCCTCTTTTATAACGGTCAGCACTTTCATCCTGGATAAGGTTATTTAAATTTAGTGTTGAAACTTTTCATTTATCAGTGAATTGTTGTTACCCATTAATTGAACCCAACTTTTAGAGATTTTTTAATTTTGAGTTGGGTTTCTTTCACTGGTGGAACTTTGATGAAAGAGTTTTAACCCCATCCCTCTAGATGTTGTCCTTACTAAAATAGAAAAATAAAATGTGAAAAACATATTTCACATTTTACTTTAATGATAGACAATAATTGTTGAAATTCATGGTTTTTGAAAATTGTTATAAATTTCAAATTTTTGGAATTCTGCAACCAAAACGATTTTCGGGAAATTCAAATTTCAAAAGTGCGGTGTGTGTGCTTTTAGTCACACATCGGAAATGGTAGACAATAAATTTCATTTTTTTTAACAATCTTAACCCATCAATAGTAAATAAGGGGGCGAATCACGTTTTAAGGACAGCGTAACATTTTACATGATTCAGCCTAGTGAAACATATTTCACATTTTATTTTATTTTTCTATTTTTGGTGTATACAAAATGTGATTTTGAGCTAAATCCTATATTAGCTTTTGTGTTTGGTTGCATGTTCACTTGCTCAACTCCACCAAATCGGCACTAATTAAAAAACCCACTCACCCAAAATCAGACCAGAGCTGACAAAAAATAATGGACCGTGAAAATCAGAAAAAAGAGGTCGGCGGGAAAGTTGTGCCAAAGTTGGTACCAAACGAGCCCAAAGTCATTTTCAGTGGGTCAAAAACTGTCATTGCGATTGGAAGAGAGCCTCTACTAAAAAAGCATTGGTGACATGCTCCTTTCCTATAAAAATTTGAATGATTAGAGATTTTCCAAAATCATACTACTCCACTCACAAGCCACGTGATCCATATCCTAAACAGGATTAATTATATGATGCATGACCCCGCATCTTTATACAATACACATGAGCTTTCCATTTTTAGCAAAGGATTCTGGTTTCATCTATTTCGAATTTCAGGCCATTGGTTCCTCAAAAATCTAATCACTAGGATAATGTTAGCCGGTCCACTTGTACGGCCCTTCAGATCACATGCATCGTTTAAGAAGAGAAATATAACAACAGTCCAAGTTCATCTGAAAATTTCCCTAATATTGGTATATGGGATTTTCTAACGTTGGAGATTTTCGGGCTTTTCTCCATCCAACGTGGGACTTAACAAACCAACGGTCTAGATTCTTAAGAATGGGTCCAGTTGGCAGAACTGAAAACACATGTATTAAGTGTCAAGCTGCGAGCCACGTTTTATATAATTCGTCTGTTCTTGACCAAGCTGCCAGACCTGTAATCTCCTACCTAACGTGTATCCGTCGACCGTACCGTACAGATATCCCCACCACACCAATAACAAACTAAAAGACGTCCACTTCTTTACTCTGCATGAGGATGAGGGTGAGGATTTTCTGGTGCTAGGAGCTGTGGGGCCCACTGTGATGTATGTATTTTATATCCACACCGCCGTTAATTTGTTTTTCTAGCTCATTTTAGGGCATGATCCCAAAAATTAAACAGATAATACAAATGATCTTAAGTGGCCCCACCACCATAGGAAATAGTGGAGATGATGACATCCAGTATTGAAATATTTATAGCACGGTGACCAGGCAATCCGTTTCCATTTCATGAACCACAATCGAGTGAGATATGATGGTACGGTAAAGCTTGTAGAAGACTAGAACTAGAGTCATCTCTCCATGCTACACCTAGTTGAGCAAATTGTCAATCCCTACCGCTCATTTAGTGGGCCTATCATGACGGTAAATGCTTACAAGATCACTCTTACAGGACAATTCCAGCCATCATTTTCCTCACTCTCGAGGTTATAATTGGAGAGAGAAAGTTTTTGTTTTTAAGTGAACCATCTATGTTCACTTCTTTTCGTGCTGTGGCTAACTTGAGTTTTATTTATTTATTTAAAATATATGAACAGTTTCACAATATTAAAATTACAAAATTACAAGACTTTTTAAATGGGTGTCATTTTACCATGCTTACTTGCAGCTCACACGCATGACGAAAAAGCAGGAACATGCTACTCTCAGTAATAAATGGAAAAGACAAAAGGATACCTCTCAATGAAGTTCCAACCACACCTAAACTTTAGTTGTTAAATTCTCTTTCCCATAACTAATTACAAGGGTAAAATTGGTTCATGGCTACTCGCATTATATACGGTATAGATGTTTGCCTCTTTTTTAATCTTTTCCGTTTTTTTTTTTTCAACTGGATTTTGTCCTTTAAAGACCCCCGGATGTACTTGTTTTATCAATCATTTCAAATCAATTTTAGGAGCAACTGGATGGACAGTCACAATTGATGAGTCAAGGTGGCATTTGTTCCGTGGAGAAATGGCTTCACAGCAATCATATTCTGCTGGCTCAACATCACATTGTGTTGATTCTTACTTGCCAAAATACACACAAAGGAGAGAAGAAAAGAAAAGAAAAGAGAAAAACACTTGCCATATAAGTTAAGGGACCGGTGCTTATAGGGGTGGCAATGTGCCAAGTTCGGATGCCTATCCCCTAATCCATCAATATCAAATGGACGTATGCACATACACTCATATTCAGCTTATAATGCAAACCTATATCGGTGTATATCAATGCTGAGAATTTTCTTTATAGTCTTCGTATCTTTTATTTCGAATGTCTCTGAAAACTAAGTCTTCAATATATTAATCTTAGACATAATATAACTGACAATAAACATGTTATCAACATATAATACTGGTACAATGAATTCCCCATCACTTAATGTTTTGAAGTAGACATAATGATTATATTCACTTCTAGTAAACTGCTGGTTCACCATGAAAGTATCCAATTTCTTATACTATTGCCTAGGCAATTGTTTTAAGTCGTACAATGATAAATCTTATTCTTTGCCCCTTACATGTCAAACCTTTCAGGTTGCTTCATGTAGATACACTCCTCCAATTCCACATGTACGAAAGCGATCTTTACATCCATTTATTCCAGTTTTAAAAAACTTATGTATTCCATTGGTCGCACCTTTGGTCAACCGAAATATCAATAGTCTGTTGTTCACAACCCCAAGTATAGGGTTGCGATGTAGTAATAATCTCGGTAAGACCGAGGTCACACCTACAGGGACTGTACCTTGTACATAATCTGAAAATAACTAGAACTAGAATTAGAAGAAGATGTATCTAAACCAGGAAGAATTAAGAGAATAATTGTGAATTTAATTTACTAAAATTTGTAAAATTCAAAGGTGGAAAACTAGGGTGCTAAGGATCCACTTGTAGAGATCAGGGAGATTTATGCTTGATTCAAGAACACAACTGGATTCAGAGTCATATCTTCATCTAGTTGGAAGATAATTCATTAAAATTCAACTATGAACTTCCTTTGATCTAGTTTTCAAGAGATGAGAGGTATGAGAATTCTCCATCTATGAACTTGACCAAAGTATATATATGGATGTTGTTTGGATGCTTATTCTAGGTGCTTGTGTCTGATCATGAACAGGTTTCCTATAGAGGAAGAAACAAGGTGCTTTAATGAATTGTACATTCCATGTGCCCGACCAAGGACATGGGATATGTTATTCATGGCATTGCTTAAAGGAATTAGACATTCTGTATGCCCGATTAAGGACACAGATTGTGCTTTCTCTATATAAGTGGTATCAATCTAGATTAAGGTGAATCAACAGACAAAACAAGGGTTAGGATAATTGGGGGTGGATTCGAAAGTCCTAGTGCTCTTTCTCTGATTGAATTTTCTTCCCTATTCTCTTTTTTTTTTTCCATAGAATTGTGCTTAGTAATTCGCTCCATTATTTGTTGGATTAGTTAAGGAGAATCATAGATTTGAATTGTAACGACCAGTCCTCGTGGGAACGATCTCGTAATACGTACCATATCTACATCTGATTCATATACTTGCGAGTTTAAAAATTAGTTAAATCATGTTGGTTTAAATAAAACATCAAGTTTTTGGCACAACCCCCAATCAGCATTTTGCTAGTCCCGAGCAAAACATGTGAAAAATAATTTCCGCATTAAAGGACAATTCCTGTAAACCTGAGTGACTCGTGAACAAATAATTGAGATGTGAAAATTCTACGATTCATGAATGGTGGGTGAAAATTTTTTCTAGAATCAAACTCACGGTAAACTTCATAATCAAGTTTAAAATATTAATCTATTAATTAGAATATTCTAAACATTGAGTTCCATGAGTGTATAGTGTAATCTCGGCTCACAATCATTAAGAGATCTGATTGTCAATTTCATGATATCATTGGAATTCGTGACAACCAAACCTGAAACCAACACTAGCATTTTAGATCATCTTTTCGTTCTATCAGCGTTTGATTTCCTTTATAAACAGTAGTGCCAAGGAGGGGAATCAAATCCTCACCTATAGGGAGCAAACCTATGGTGAAAATTTGTCGCCTAACTCTTTTCTCATGTCAACTATGGAGAATTAAATTCTCACCTATAGGGAGCAAACCTATGGTGAAGATTATGTGACTTAGCCTTTCTTTCTTCTTCTTACTAAATGAATTTTTTTTATTTTTTTTTTAGACCGGTTCTTTCATGCTTAGTGATTATCAAGTTAATCATTCCATGTGTAAGCGAGATGTGATATATGAAATCATGACCCAATCAATGTTTATAACTTCTAATCATGGGTTAACAATTCAAACTTAACTATGAAATCTACCAGACAACGGAATCCAAGAGTCATAAATTACCCACATTCTGCATCTTGTAATGTTAAAATCACAATTATCCTTCAAAATCACAAGAAATTCCAAAAAAAGTTAAAAATTTTCACAAATTTTGCTCATGACTGAGAAAATACTGATTAGGTAACCTAATCTCCCACCCCCAACCTAAAATCTACATTGTCCTCAATATAAAAGAAATAAACATGCAATGCATATGGGACAACGAGAATAAAAGAGGAGTGATGGAAAGATAGTACCTGGATGGAGAATCAAGAAGCTTTCTCAAAAAAATATCAACGTAAAAGCAAGTCAGCACAAGAGAGAAATCAACAAAAGCAAAAAATAAAAAAATAAAAAGAAAAAAAAGATAGCAAAAATAAAATCCTAAAAAGAAGATCCTACCTATACCACTTTTGCAGGTGCTCTCGATTGCATTTAGCGTATGCAACAAGCCTTTAAACCCCTAGGTTACCCATAGTGGACGAGTTGTAGTCTTGTGAGGGTTTGCAATAATGTTACCCACAAACATTGAACTAACTAACAAGGAAAAAGAAATAAAATGAAACGCTGGGTTGCCTCCCAGGAGCGCTAAGTTTAACGTCTTCAGCCAGACAAGAACGGACCATGAATGAACTAATCTTTATAAGCAGGGTCCGCCAAAGAAATTACCTCAACACCTTGATTAACCAATCCCAGACAAGTGATGTGAGTTCTCATGAACTGTGCTATCTGAAATGAGGTAACTGATACTGTCGTCAAATAGTTTAAGGACTTCTGCTCAAACGACTTCTTCCATGTTAGGATCACGCTTCCTTTGCATTTCACGCGACATTCCCGCAGCATGATCCATACATACAGTGGGGCATACTCCCTGTATTTCCGTTATCCTCCGTTCAATTGCTGCCTTATATGCTCTAAGAACAATAAGCAGCCTGCTCTCTTTTGCCTTCTCAGAGTTAGAAACTATGTTGTCAGAAAGAGTCTCAGAGGGATGAAGGGGTTCCACTTTTGCTTTCCATTTTTCAGTCTCCAATATAGGAGTAGAGTCGAGCAGTGCATTGACTTCGTGGATGGGACTATATATGTCAAAATCCATGCCATATTGTGCTAAACAGGTCTCAAGTGGATCTTCAAAAGATTTACGGAAGGAGTCCTGCACTAGACTCTCGATCATGTCCACTTCAGATATGTCATCCAAATCTGCGGATTGTTGTCCTGCATTAAAGACATTGAGTTTAATATTCATGTTATCAAAGGACAACTTCATAACTCCATTCCTACAATTTATAATAGCATTAGATGTGGCAAAAAATGGACGACCCAAGATGACTGGGATCTGACTATGAGGATTCTGGACAGGCTGAGTATCTATAACTATGAAATCTACTGGAAAATAAAATTTATCAACCTGGATTAGCACATCTTCAATAACACCCCGGGGCACCTTGACAGATCTATCAGCTAGTTGTAATGTTATTTTAGTCGGTTTCAACTCACCAAGTCCTAGCTGCTCATAAACCGAATATGGTAACAAATTGACGCTCGCCCCTAAATCAAGCAATGCCTTCCCGATCTTATGATCTCCTATGCCGCAAGAAATAGTGGGGGCTCCTGGATCCCTAAATTTAGGAGGGGTGTTATGTTGAATCATGAAGCTGAGTTGCTCTGCAAGGAAGACTTTCTTATGAACATTCTGCTTACGCTTTTGAGTGCATAAATCTTTAAGAAACTTAGCGTACGCAGGGACTTGCTTGATGGCATCAAGTAACGGAATGTTGACTTGTACTTTTTTAAACACATCCAGGATTTCATCAAAGTTATTTCTTTTCTTCATTGGTGCCAGATGTTGAGGAAAGTGTGCTTTGGGCACGTAGGGTGGCACATTAGTGGCTCTTGGAGAGTCAGAGAGCTTTTGGACTTTGGATGCATTAGTGTGTCTCTCTGCTTTATCTTGATCTTCTGCTTTAGAATTTGATTCATCCCTAGGCATCTCTATCCTGTTGTCAATCTGTTTGCCTGACCTAAGGGTAGTGATCGATTTGGCTTGCTCATGATATTGCCCTTGGTTGGAATTAGAGCCAATCTCATACTATCCCTTTGGATTAACCACAGGTTGGCTAGGGAACTTGCCCTTCTCTCTCTCACTCAATGTGGCAGCAAGTTGACCCATTTGTACTTCCAGCTTGGCAATGGATTACGCATTTGCATATAAGCTTTGCTGGTTGGCTAGTAAGGTTTGTTGGGTGTCTTTTTGGAATTGGAGAGAACTCTGCATATTGAGTGTATCCTCAAGAAATGGTTTCCTTGATTGTGCAGGCAGTTGTTGATATTGTGGAAACTGCTGAGGTTGCATAGGAGGATTTCCGGATGGTCCTCCTTGTTGTTGTCCTTTTCCCCAAGAAAAATTTGGATGTCTAGCCCACCCTGGGTTGTATGTGTTCGAGTAAGGATCATTCCCAGGTTTTTGAAAAGTGTTCATTGCATGTACTTGTTCAGAAAGAAGTTCTGGGGATGCTGCACCCGA
This sequence comes from Magnolia officinalis, assembly GCA_021015155.1. Taxonomy (NCBI): domain Eukaryota; kingdom Viridiplantae; phylum Streptophyta; class Magnoliopsida; order Magnoliales; family Magnoliaceae; genus Magnolia; species Magnolia officinalis. Next base: position 112,859,494 of record JAJHSJ010000004.1, read on the forward strand.
TGGACAAGACTGCGTAGGATGGGCAAGACTAGAACATATGACACATGCCTCGACTTGAGCTGTTTGTGGAGGTCCATTATGCAACATCAGAGCATCAACCTTCTTGGTCAGGCCATCAATCTTGGCATGGAGGTCTGGCGTGACTCCTATCTCATATATACCACCTCTCTTTTGTGGTTGGGGACTTCTGTCATCTCTATTTGAATAGTCCCATTGCTGGGAATTTTCACACAAGGTTTCAAAGAAGTTCCATGCTTCAACATCACTTTTGGTCATGAATGACCCTCCACTGGTGGCATCAACCATGCGATGGTTCTGGGGTGTCAGACCGTCATAGAAGTATTGAACCTGTTGCCACTTTTCAAAACCATGGTGTAGACATTTAAGAAGTAAGTCCTTCCATCTTTCCCAACATTCATGAAAGTGTTCTCTCTCTTTTTGTGTGAAATTAGTGATTTCTCTACGGAGAGCATTAGTTTTGTGAACAGGGAAGAACTTGTTTAAGAACTTCCTAGACAATTGGTCCAATGTAGTGATAGACCCAACTTCTAGAGAATTCAACCATGCTTTCGCCTTATCCTTCAAAGAAAAAGGAAAAATGCGCAAACGGATCGAATCGTCTGAAAAGTTTTGAAACCTAAAGGTAGAGCAAATGTCTAGGAATTCTTTCACATAATGATATGGGTCCTCCTTGTCTAAACCATAAAAGGAAGGCAACAACTGTATGACCCAGTCTTGAGTTCAAAGTGTGCTACCGTGGTGGTGGGCAACACTATGCATGAAGGCGCATTGAATTGGACAGGAGCCGAATAATCTCTAAGAGCTTTAGTTCCATTCTCTTCCGCCATTTCAAATAGGATGTTTCTAACTCTTCTACGAAAAGTTCTTTCTATTTCAGGATCAAAAGGTGCTAGTTCTATATTTAGAGATCTACGTCCTAGCATAAACTATGTTATTGCAATGTAAGAAAGAAAACTAAACTAAGAAGCAACCTAAGAGGAATAAAATTAGAACTAGAAACTATGAGATTCTAAAACAAGTTAAAACTATGTAAATAAGAATGGGAAGAAAGAACCCGGGAAAGGAGATGATTGATGTCAGAAGATTTAAGAAACTCCTCCTTCACTTAGTAGCTTCCTTCCCAATTTATGTAAATAAAAACAAAACAAATTAAGTTTCCTAAAATAATGATAGAAAAATCCTAAGCAACGGTTAGTTTCTAAAAAAAAAGTTTCTAAAACTAGAAATAGAAAGTTTCTAAATCCAAAGTTAGACAATAGAAAATTCCTAAATAAAAACCTAATTCTCAAAATAGAAGTAGAGAAGACTGGAGAATTTAGAAAGATGTTACCAATTTGGAGATCTATATTAGAATCCTGCAAAAAGAAACAAAACAAGTTAGTTTCTAAAACAGAAAATCTAAAATTAGAAATTTTCTAAAGAACAACAAAGAAGAGTTAGTTTCTAAAAAGAAAGAAATCCTAGAATTAGAAAGTTACTAAAAATATAAAGCTAAGTTAGTTTCTAAAAAGGAAAAAAAAATTTCTAAAACTAGAAAATAGAAAGTTACTTAAAAGAAGAATCCAAATCTAAAAATAGAATATTCAAAAATTCAAAAAGAAATTCTAGAATTAGAAAATTTCTAAAAAGTAAAATCCTAATTCTAAAAATAAAATTAGAAAAAATAAAGAATTTAGAAAGGGATTACCAACTTAGAAATTTATGTCAGGACCCTACAAAATAGGAATAGGTTAGTTTCTAAACAAAAGCTCTAATCTAAAACTAGTAAAATCCTAAGACTATGAATTATGATAAGAGAGAATCTTAAATCCAATTTGGATCGAAACAGTCCCCGGCAACGGCGCCAAAAACTTGATGTTTTACTTAAACCAACATGATTTAAATGATTTTTAAACTTGCAAGTATACGAATCAGATGTAGATATGGTACGTATTACGAGATCATTCCCACGAGGACTGATTGTCACAATTCAAATCTATGATTCTCCTTAACTAATCCAACAAATAATGGAGCGAATTACTAAGCACAATTCTATGGGAAAAAAAAATGAGAATAGGGAAGAAAATTCAATCAGAGAAAGAGCACTAGGACTTTCGAATCCACCCCCAATTATCCTAACCCTTGTTTTGTCTGTTGATTCACCTTAATCTAGATTGATACTACTTATATAGAGAAAGCACAATCTGTGTCCTTAATCGGGCATACAGAATGTCTAATTCCTTTAAGCAATGCCATGAATAACATATCCCATGTCCTCGGTCGGGCACATGGAACGTACAATTCATTAAAGCACCCTGTTTCTTCCTCTATAGGAAACCTGTTCATGATCAGACACAAGCACCTAGACTAAGCATCCAAACAACATCCATATATATACTTTGGTCAAGTTCATAGATGGAGAAGTACAGAATTCAAACTAATCAAGCCCACTTAGAGAAAGAACAAATCAATCAGATTAAGATAAAATCAACATAACAAGAGTTATTCAAATTAGGGGCTTCATCTCAGCCCTAGACCAAAGGATTTAGAAATCCAGTGATCAATTATAATGAAGGAAAATAAAACTAAACACTAAAAACATCCTCTCTCTTCTCGTTCCTTCTCCTCCTTTCTCTTTTCCTCTGGATCTGCTATTTTCCTCTGGATTTTTCTGGAATTCTCCAATTTTTGGATGCCCTTCCTCACGTTTTGCAACTCTTTTTATAACTGATGGAGTGGCTGGAGTGGTGAAATCGGATTGAAAATCTGTCGTACGCGCAGCGAAAGCCTTTTCGCAGCCAGTTCGGGCCCTCGAAACATAGCATTTTCCTCGCTCAAATTCCAAACAAACACCGTCCCTTAGGACTTTCTTGGGTCCTCTACATGATGTTCGGTTCAGATCTACCATATGATCAAGATAGTGGCCCACAACTGCCTGAAAATCACTTTTCACGGACGTGAGTAAGCCTACGCACGTGGCTTCGCTGACGTGATCGGTGGGCCCCACAAAGGTTTTTTCGGGGAAACCCATCCCGTCCATTAGGTTGCCCTTGAAATTTCGGTCAAAAACGGATGGTTTTGGTTGTCTTTTAACGCGGCTCTGAGAAGGAATCACAACAAAATCAGTTTTGAACGTCACAAGACCGCCTGTTTGTGGCCTCTGTATCACGCACGTGTAAACGCATGGATATGAAAGGTCAGCATAGGTTCGAAGATTTCGAACCCCTCTACACGATGGACGGATTGGATTAGCTTTATGGGTGATGGGTGGGGCCCACTACCTTCTGCAAAACGGGCCAGTCCGTCCGTTACGCGGCAGCGGAAAACGGTAACTGTCGTTTTTAGATGCAGATGCGGGTCAGCGCCTGCTGACCCGCCTTACTCGATTCGGCGCGCGGCAGGCATGAATGTGCATTGTGTACATGCACCACGTACGGGGCCCACTGTAATGTTTGTGCGAAATCTACACCGTCCATCCTTTTTCTCATATTATTTCAACCGCCAAAACCAAATTTGAGGTTGTTCCAGATATCAGCTGCGCCCCAAATTGAAGATTAATGGGCTGATCTGTCCATTGGGCCACTTTCCGAAATCTTCAATAGATGAAATTTAATATGTACGGTTAATTTATAGCCTTCATCACAGGTATGAAGTTTCGAGCCAATCGGACGGTGGAAAACTTGTGATCTTGCAATTTTCACCAGTTTCAGGCCTCTTTAACGTGAACGGCTTGATTTTCTCAGATCCTTGGCGTGTAAATTCTTCAATATTGGTCCTATGGAGTCCGTCCCTTGCTCTGGTAACTTCGGAGCGTCAAATCCATGCTTTTAATACTTTTTTTCAATTAACGCTCCTTATTACATCCTGCAACAAAAACACGATTAAAATATGATGTTAGGCATTATCATGTACGTAAAATAGGGCAATAATTAGGGTCCGATATGCAATATTTGACCCTCATCAGGTGCTAAGGATCCACTTGTAGAGATCAGGGAGATTTATGCTTGATTCAAGAACACAACTGGATTCAGAGTCCTATCTTCATCTAGTTGGAAGATAATTCATTAAAATTTAACTATGAACTTCCTTTGATCTAGTTTTCAAGAGATGAGAGGTATGAGAATTAGAATTGATTACATCACAAAACCATGCCCATGAGACAAAGCAAACAACAAAATTTAATCAATTCACATCCAATCATGCCCATGAGATGATGGTGAACAACAGGGCTTCCTAACTTTATAATCACAATAATGAAAAGAACATGCTCAAAGCTATCGCAGATCCATTGTAATTTAAGTCATAACAAACCATTAAAAACTAAAAACATTCCTTATAATCAAACTAAAATCAAAATCAGTTCAACTTAAACCTGAATAAAAAGGTATAAAGAAAAGTCTCCCATCACACTACAAGCACCTTGCGTGCGAAACTGGAATGCACAAAGCTGGTTGCGTTTGGGTGAGATCTTCGGCTAAACGACGTCCAAGAAACATGTTTTGAGTATATGGTTGGGGTAAAGATCCCCTGCCCAAGCTTTTGAACGGTCTGGATCTTGCATCCGACTCTTTTTATGATCACAGAACGGCCCACGGAGGAAACAACGTCCGGACGTGCGTATTTGGAGAAATTTCTTGCGCTGACATGTTCGGTGGGCCCCACAGTGATGTTTTTTGGGAAATCCACCCTGCTAATTAAATTTCCTGGTAAAAATCAGTCAGAAAGGAGTGGTTTTGGTGCGGTCCGCTGTATCAAA
>JAJHSJ010000004.1:112864349-112915718 GCA_021015155.1 Magnolia officinalis
AGATGATGATCATGTAGAATAACTAAAATGTAATCTGAAAGTACAAGGTAAGCACCAACTCAAGATGCTTGATCTTGGTCATATTTGGGTTAGTTAAAGATTTTATGGCATAGAAGTATTATGACTCACAAGCATCAAGTAATAATGGGAGATTGGGCACTTTAGGAGAGACTTGTCATCAATGAAGTGCTTCCCCTAAGAGTATACCATGCGGCACTCGATTCACACCCCTTGTGAATGAGTCATCAACCACACAGAGCTAACCAAAGCGGCTTGAACAGAAGGAGCACACAAAGTCTTGAAGGAAAGAAAACTTGTATTGCACTAATTACTCAGAAGAGCTTACAACTTTCTTGGATGCTTTACAAATGAGAACCCCTCCTTATATAGAGCTAGAAAGCTTCTAGTTTCTCTACATCAACGGCTAGGATGATGCCATGTGGCACATCCAACGGCTAGGAATGCCTTAGATTCTTTTGAGATTATTTTACATAACTCTAGCTACAGGAAGACCAAGGGAACTTTTGAATGTTCTAGAGATCTCTAAACAAATCTATTATTGATAGAAGTCTCTACACTGCAAACCTTTGGGATACAAGTAGTTTCAAATGTCCAAGTCCATAAGATGAGGATGGATATGATCGGTCTGTGACAGACTGCCAGCAAACCTCAATTTTGATCAACAAACACCACATCCTATAGGAAATGGCTTTCTCCTTTAGCATGTGTGCATTTAAATGTACTTCAAGAAGCTAAGCTAACTAATATTGCAGTTGACTGTATACGTTATTCATCATCTGAATTATGCTAGGTGAAGTTTTATTATTCAGGAGTGAAGAAGTAATGCTCCTTGTTCCTAGGAAGATGTCAGATAAAAATAGTGAAAGTTATTACTCATGTACCAAGCAACCATAGGCAGAGGGAAATAGGAATAATAATCACCGTCCCAGATTTAAAAACCAATTCAGCAAATTACATTGAAGGCATTTCAAAGCAGTTTGAAAACTTGAACTGATGCTTCAACATTTACCATGTTTCTTAACTATTCCAAATGCCTCTTCAATTGAATATAGAGAACCACCAGGTAAAGCTTGCTTGATTCAGCACAATGCTGAAGAAGTAACTTGGCTTTCTCATTGCAAGGTTTAAAGCACACAATGCCTGTATTCCAGACATGCATCCTGGTCGAGCTGATTCTATGTCTGGAATATATGTATGATCCTATCAAGAAACTTTGTGAGCTCCCTGTACATTAAACTATGTACCTGCCATCGAGGAATGTGCTCAGGTAAAATGTGCCAACAATAATAGGATAACTGTAGAGATTTTGAAAAATAACAGCTAAACATTAAAATATAACAAGAACTTCTGGCAAAAAGGCATTCATCAGTCCACTGGAAATCATACAAATAGAGACAGAAACAGAAAAAAATAATTTCTTCATAGGTGTGACTTAGGCCGTTTAGGTTGTTTGGGAGATCAGATTCACTGTTTTAAATAGGTAAGCTATGTAGAGTGTAGCTTATGGTACATAGTGTCGCTTAGCCTAATACTACGTAGCTCATGAAAATAACTTAAGTCATGGGTAGCCTAAACTACATGATAATTTTCATACGCTACACACGCTTCATAGACTACATACATGCAATATAGCTCACATTACAAATTATTTATCACTTTAACATTAAAATCAATTAATGTTTCCAATGATTTGTTACATTTTTCAATTTTCAATAAAAATAGTTAATTTTTCAATGATTTTTCATAAAAATAATACAAGTAACAGTATTAATCAGTTTTGTTGCTATTTCTTTACCTTTACACTTAATCATTACCCTTTCTTATTATCTCATATTGTGTTTGGTTGCACCAAATATCATGAAATTGGGGCAACGAAGTGCAACCTTGATTAAAAATTCTAGAAGTAGAGAATAGTGTAAGTACACACTAAGAGTTTACACATTGATTTAAATTTTGAATGACCAAATTGTTCTTTTGTTTTACTGTGAGTGACACGCAGCTTTGTGTGGTCGAAATTAACTATAAAACTCCCCAAATTATGTAGCAAAGGTTTGGAAATAACTCATAGAACTGAAAAGTTCTATAATCTCAACTCTTTAATGATCTATGAAAGTTTTGAACAAAAAAAGAAATCGGTTTTATTATCATTCTATAGGCTATACTATGAATGCAAAATGAATCCAATCCTCAATAAGTAAATCATTTTCTATCCATCAATAATAGATCTCTTCTTGGTGTCCAACAGAAAGTCCTCAGGATTTAAATGGCCTAGTACTGATGTGTGGCCCCACTTTGGTTGCACTACCAAATCGAATCAATGAACGACGGACTTTGGATGCACAAATGCTGAGAGAGAACAATATGGAAATGAGAGCCATGACCTTCCCTCTGTGTGCGTGCGCACATGTGTGATAGTTCACATTTAAAGTGCGTGCATGTGTGATGGTTCACATTTAAAGGAAAACCATTACATTTTTAATAGAATTTTAGTTTTTTTTTTTTAAAAAAAAAAAAAAAAAAAGCTGTGGACATCCCCATTAACATTGAATTTTGAAAAGATCTGTAAAAAAAAAAAAAAAAAAGAGTTTATACAAATGGTAGGAAACCACCACCACACTGCACTATACTATTCATGCCACGAGCATGGCCTGGCTCAGCGCATGTACGTTGCCTGAAAAATGCACATCAGCACACCCTCTCCTGTACACTTCAATGCATACTCTCTGGAATGACTCTTCCGTATCCAATGTGGGACAAAAACCAAGATGCTTTTGGAAACAAAACACTTGTTTATTTTAAAACAATATAAACCAACCACCAAAACATCGCTTGCTCCTTGATTTCTTGATAAAAGGAGAGGAGAGAATTTTTATGATTCTTATTCCTTGCTTAGTACATGCAACATGGTTGTACAAGATTGACCTAAAGCATGCAACTTTTATGGAAGAATTAAACGCATTTAGAATTGAATACTACACAATCTATAAGTGTTCTTAATATGCTATTGATCCATTTGCTTTCAGGGCGATCTTCTTCATATGCTCGAGGACCTATTTGGATTGAGAGCAAAACAGGGAAAGCATTCAATTTACATCAACAAAAGTTTGCACTTACTTGGGAAGTGGAGATGTTGTGGCAAACTGTTTGCCTTTTCTTTTTTCGCACCTCAACAAGGGAGTACAATATTTTTCAAAAAGTCAAATACTGAGGAAAAAGTTTGCCCCTGATTTGACATTTTAAATGGCAAAATTTGGAGGGAAAAGAGTTTCCCTTAGTAGGATTGTGACAAAGGTGTTCCATGTCTGTTACAATATGGCCATAAAGACCGATACGTATAGGTAACGGCCGCAATTGTTACATGATACAAGGTGAAATGGGGCAGTTGATTTTATTTTTTTGGGACCCGTATCGGCCGTTATGGGGGGCTATAATGACCATTACTCCCCATAACAGTCGAGAAACGATCACTTTTTTTTTTTTTTTCTCTTTAAATCCATATTCTCCTTATTTTTTCAGTTTTATCATTCTCAAACTTTCCTAAATTTTCTAGAGTAGATTTTGATCACTCTTATTATAGTTTTTATAATTAAACCGTATATTGAAGCGATTCGGGTGAATAGAAGCTCCGAGGGCCATTTTTTCAAAAATAAAAGTGGTATTTATGCCTTTTTTTTATTTCTAGTTCTAATGCTTGATTGTGATGTGTAAATATTAGAGATACATAACTATGTTCATAAATTCACCAGACAACCAGATACAACACTCTTACAAAGAGTGGACTGTTATACTACCATAAATATGTTCAAAACAAAAAATTGAATACATATTTGGAATATTCACATTATTCTGATTTTTCTAAATATTTTATTTTCCAGATTTTTTCAAGCAAAAAAAATAATTTAAAAAAATCAACTGTTATGAGGGCCATAACGGTCGTTACGATTCCATATCGGCCATAACAGCCGATACCCATATCAATAATGATGGTGACCATTACGACCACTATTACTAATATGGAATACCTTGATTGCAACCCAAACACTTTTAAATGCAAAGGCAAAGCATTTTCCAGGACTTTTCTTTACCAAAGTAAACAAGTGCAATAGGGTTGCTTCCCCTAGTGCTGACGTTAGTTTACCATCCGCCTATGTCACAATTTTTCTTTCACTTGCATTCCCCCTAGTTTATCCCCAATCCAAACAGGCTATAGAAGCTTCAAGCCCAGTCATATGTGTAAGAAGCCATGAGAGAAGAAGAGAAGAAGAAGTCATGTGTAAGGAAGGGATTTAAAAAATAAAAATTAGAAAATTAAAAATTAAAATTTTTTTAAAAAAAAAAACCTTGATTAAGATTTTATAATGAAGCTCCAAGGTCTAAATATGTCACTAAACCTTGTATTGGATAAAGTAAGTCATGGAAATGTATAGCAGGATGGTAAAACTCCAAATGCAGAAAGCTTTAAAAAGATTTTGGACCAAGTGTGAACAAATGTAACTGTTTTATTTGTACCTTTACACGAGCAGAATATGGCAATACTTGCTCAACTTCAGCAACATCATTCCCCATTCAGTACGAAAGCAGCCTTGATCTGCACATCAAAGATAAAATATGAAATGATTGTTTGCATACCAACCAAGATATCAGACATTAGTAGCTCAAGTGATAAAAAAAAGTTAATCAACCTGATTCATAGATAATCATTTTCAGCAAAATCAAACTGCATAGAAACAGGTGAAATGATATATATTTGAAGTTAGAACCAGACACCCAGATCCATAGCTCAACTGGCAGACTGAGTGGAGATGCCTCGTTTCAACACCTTGAGGTCTTGGTATCGATCCCTAGTGGGGGTGGCTAACATGGAGTGTGTGTACTGACATGGGTGTGTACTAACAAGCTAACCCAAAAAAAAAAGAAGTTAGAACCAGACTAGAAATGAAAATCGTCGAGGGGACCACAAAAAAGGACCGAAATTTAAATGAGAAGCTTATTCTAAAGTTCACAGGAAACACCCTAATAGGTTGTTTGGATGCCCATAAAATCATTAAGTTGTAACCCGATTATAGGTAATCCGTTTACAGGTGTAAAGTGTCTACAGCCTGTCCTGTTTGGCTTCAAGCTGTAATCTGATTACAGGTAAATGGTTGTTTGTGTTTGGATAAGCTGTAATCTGTTTATAGCCTGTAATTAAGTATTCACGCACGACATAGCTTGGAGTGGTAAATCCTTAAAAAATCATCAAATAAGTAATAACGAATAAATCTTTATTTAAGATAGATCATTAGAATAAGCCCAACTTAATAAACCCTGTGGCTGATCCTTGGGCTAAACCAATCATTAGTTGGGCCACAGTTGTGGGTCCACTAATTCAAATTCAGTTTTAGATGGGGAACTATTTAATATAAATAATTAACTATAAAGCAACATCATCACATCACAGCTAAGCTTTATCCCAACTAGTTTGGGTCAGCGACATAGATTCCTTTTCTTCCATTCCACTCTATCTATTGCCTTAACTTCAGTTAGGCTTAGAGAATTGATGGACAGAATCTCCCAATCTGAGTGATTCTCTGTGGCATAGCCCATAAGCAGTGAGACCTGTAAGATAAACAGCTTAGATCACCAACCCATGAGGCCCACTTGTGCAAACTGAAAATTGAAATACACCATATCTTTTGATGCTATCAAGATTCTCCTCCACAAGCTTGCAGAAAAACTTTCCACAGCTGCCTATTGCAGTGTCCTTCTAAGCGTTTAAAACAACTACTTATAAGACATGTTATGCTTGGACTATCACATGCACACAATTTCTATGCGGGAGGGGATTAGGTGTGGCCTGAGCTTACATGAGACGATGCAGCTTTTACTATGGGGTCCACCTTGATGCATTTGTTATATACACACCATCCATCCATTTTGCAAGATCATTATAGGGCACGAGCCCAAAAATGAGACCACAACCACAAAAAGCAGTGGGGACAATGACACCCACTGTTGAAACCTACCCAAGGCCCACCATCATGTTTATTTGCTATACAACTTGTTCATAAGATCACACAGGCCTGGACGGAGGACAAAACACAGATATCAGCTTGATACAAAACTTCTTTGGTCCCCAAGAAGTTTTCAGCGGTAGGAGTTCAATCCCATTACTTGCTATGGCGTGGTCCATTTAAGGTTTGGATCTGCCTCATTTTTGGGCCCATGCCCTAAAAAAGATCAGCACGTGCAAAAGCAGGACAGCTGAGGTTGGTTCGGCTTCCTCATTTTCCATGAATGCAGACTTTCACAAGAGCTTCCTGTGACAGGAAGCTAGGTGAGGCCCATTGATGTTTGTGAGAAATCCACCCCGTCACCAAAAATGAGGCAGATCCAAAGCTCAAGTGGGCCACAGGATAAGAAACAATGAGGATTGAACATACACTGATGAAACATTTTTTTTTTTATTGCGCTAATATTTCCAGTTCATCCCCATAGGAATGACCTTATGAAGAGAATGTATGGGATATAAACATCATGGTGGACCCCAGGAGGTTCAACGGTAGGCATTTCCCTACCCACTTTTTCTTGTCCTGCGGCCCACTTGAGTTTTTGTATCTGCCTCATTTTTGGGCCCATGTCCTGCAGTGATTTGGACATGAATGATGGGGTGGATTTCTCAGAAAAATCACGGTGGCCCCACCTAGCTTCCTAGCATAGGATTGAATGATTGCAATAGTCTCTGAAAACAGATCAGGAGGGTTTTTCTCCCAGGAGTTTCTAAAACCAGTTCGGAGGGTTTCTGTTCGGGAGGGTTTCAAACCCGTAGAGACAGAGCTCTCTAGCTCTCAGAACTTGGAGATGGAGGTGGAGAGAGAGAGTTTTGCAGTACAGAGATGGAGGTATGATCTATCTATCTATCTTCTTCTTCTTCGATAGAGGTTTTTAACTCCTGGGTTTGACAATTTCAAAACTTCTGTTAGAAGAAGCTGCAACTCTACTTTCATTGATGCATATCTGTTGCCTGAAATCCCTTTACCTGTAATCCGAAACATGCACTTTTGTCATGTTTCAGTCAGATTACAGCTAAAAGTTGTAATCCGATTTCCTGTAATCAGATTACAACTTACTGATTTTACGGGCATCCAAATGACCCCTAGGTGTTGATACTAATAGGATGCACCTCGACAAAGGTACGAAGATAAGCTCAAAAGGTGCAACTCAAAGACAGCCAAAACGCACGTCCATGTTTTCCAATGGCTGCTTTGGATTTAGAATTATGGTACTTGTATGTGTCATCACACCATCGTGGCATGTTGTATCAGTGCACTTGCATAAATGGCAAAGGATGGACGAAATGGATGAATACATTTGAAGAGAAATCTTAAAACATGGCTGCAACAAATTCCCCCCACAGACTTGTCGATCTTCAGAAAACGCCGGAATGCCTCTCCTCTTCTTCAGTCTTTTGGTTGTCATAAATTTGTCTATCTAGGGTATGACTGTATGCATTACAGAATTGAATTGCAATCGTAATTACTAGTCCAATGAGTGAAAAATAACTCCGTTGAGGTTCTTGACTTGGAGCCGAAAGGGACTTACACCTTCATCATGTATGCTTCTTGATTAACAGAACGTCTGCAATACAACTCACTTGTGCATTCAAAAGCAGCTTTACGGTGTTATGTTATCTTGATCAAATATTCATTCCATGACAGGAGGTAACCTATGTGGGATTATTATTATTATTTTAAAGGTAGAGAAACATGAATTTAAGATAAGCATTTCTTTCTTTGTTTTGTTTCTTTCATTCATTGGGTAAAAGTAAATTACACTCGCAATAAGCACTGGCATGGAGCTATGAAGCAAAACTGACAGTAACACACGACAAACACATGACAAAAGCAACAGGTGTCCACGTTTCCAATTTCCTACAAACAGGAAAAATTGCAAAATCATGTCATCATAAAAAGCCACCTAAAGAATCTATTAATAAACCCTCGACTCTGTTAGCATGAATGGGCAGAACACGCAAATTCAAATCAGAGTCAGTCAATTGCCATCGTCAACATAGGAAAGAAAATCAAGAGGAGAGATTGATCGTTTGGTCCCAACAAATGTAAGAAACAATCACATGAATTCAATTAACAGAATTTAGGGAAATCTCAATCAAATGAATAATTTTTATATATATATATATATATTATATATATATATATATATATATATATATATATATATATAAAACAAGAAATCAGAAAAGACGAGAAGACAAAAGAAGAGAACGAGAATTACTTGTGGAATCAAGGGGAGGAGAGGACAGTGAGCTGAGAACTTCAAGGAGAGGAGGAAGCGTCTGCTTTAACAGGGATGGGAATAAAAAAAAACCGCAACAACGGAAACTGAAGCAGCGAGAATTGCATCAAAATATTCTCCGCTACTGCTTATACGATCTTCCCAATACAATAACATGAGTTAGAATTCCAGAGGTTGTTGGATATAATATATGAATATCTATACCTAATGAACGAGGAAAGAAATCTGAGAGCTTTTGGTTTTGGTTTTTGGACATGATAAGGAAAAAGAAGAGAGGTGACGCTGAAAAAGCAACTGATCTTACATATCCGTTGGCTTAGCAAACTAGCAACCCATCCCGATCGGCCTGTGACACACGTGCTACCCTCGTACACACAGCGTGGCTTTGGTGAATCCCCGTATCCACCGAGGTGGGCGTGACCCCTGACTTTGGAGCCCACTTTGATATATATTACTACATCCATGCCGTCCATCCTTATTGAAAGCTCATTTTAGGCATGATCTAAAAAACCAAAGCAGATTCATGTCTCAGGTGGACTACAGTACAGGAAACAGTGATAAATGACTATTAAAAATTCTTGTGGGCCAATAAGCTTTAGATCAAGATGATATTTGTGTGGTATCTTCATCTAAGTCTTTGTAACCTCATCAACATTTTGGATGGAAAATAAAAATTCCGGTGGAATCCGAGAAGTTTTTAATGGTGGTCATTCGATCACAACTGTTTCCTGTGGTGTTGTCTATATAAGATTTTTTTTTCAGTTTCATTTTTTTATCATGCCCTAAAATGAGCTTTAAAATTTTTGGATAGTGTTGATTTAAGTTATATACATTACTGTGAGCCCCAGAGTCAGGGATCCCACCCACTTAAGCGGATCCAGGGATGCAGCCGAAGCCGACACACCCCGTCCCACGGAACGGCCAGTAGCTACTGGACGGTGGTCTGTGGATCCCATGATGTATTTGAATTATCCATGCCGTCTATAAATTTTTTCAGATCATTTATGAAAAAATACCAAAATTGAGGCAGAACCAAACCTTTTGAACCACACCCCGTGAAACAGTAGTGCTTGAACGCCCACCATTAAAACTTCCTAGGGGATACATAAATTTTGGATGAAGCTGATATTTGTGTTTTCCCTTCATCTAGGTCTATTTGATATGATCAACAGGTTGGATGGAAATAAAATTTTCTGTGGGAGGAAGTTTTTAATGGTGGGTGTTCAATCACCACTGTTTTTTGTGGTGTGGTCGACTTGAGATTTGGATCTGTCTAATTTGTGGGATAATGCCCTAAAATGATCTGAAAATAGATTTACGGTCCAGATAAAATACGTACATCGTGGGGGCCACATGGCACTGTCCAGTAGTCACATCCGTCGCCGTCAGCGTCCGTAGGCACTCCGCGTCCCTGCTCACGCGCTACGGCCTACACACGCAATAGAAATGATAGAAGGGTTTGGACGGTGATGTTCGCTGAGGGCCCGTTTGGCGGGTGGATTGGAAGGGATTGAACGGTTTAGGGTGGATGGCATGAATTTCAAGGTAATGATGGTGTTGTCAATCGATTTTCTTAAGATCCATGGAATTGCTATATCCGGCATTAGATCACCCATTCTGTTTGGATTTAACTTCCAATACCATCCCATCCCTTCCAATCCGCCCGGCCACAAGGGCCCTAACCATGCTCACTCGAGCTTTAGCTTTAGATATGCTTAATTTGAAATCCGAACATGAGATTTAACTACTATAGGCCCCACACAGCATTTGTTGTACGGTCTCCTTCCTTGTTCCCATTCTTACGTGCGGTCTACACCTTACGAAGAAGAGAAGAAGAAGCAGGCTACTCTCACGACGAAACTACCCTTCTATTAAAAATTGCTTGTGGTCTGTTGCTCTCCTTCATCACCCCACTAATTAATTCCAGCCGATCAAATTGACCAAACGCCACTCAAGTAAAAAGAACTTTCCCAATTCCATTCAATAAAGCTCATATACACGTGACACATGTGCCGCCATGGCATGATAGGTCCAAAATCCAATCAGTCCATCAGAAACGGGGCTATTATTTGAAAGTTGATGATCAACTGATTAGGTGGGCCATAGTTTGCAAACAAGTCTACGGATTTTTAAAAACTTGGCTGAAATTTCTAACCCGTCCACTTATATTTTTAATATTCAGGCCTATGTGCTGATTGGCTAACCCTATTTTGTTTTCAAACTACTAATTTCAACAATGGGGCCCATATACTGATTGGACTATATTTTATATTAAATATATAAATATATAATAATATATATTATATATATAATATACCTAAAGGTGGGACCCCTGATGGATGATGTATCTTGCATGTAAACCAGTTTTACTGCACACGACAGCAAAAGCATAGGAAAAGTAAAATATAAATAGTTAGACAGTTTGGATCGTCCAATCCGTATGATTTCCTGAAGGCTGTATACGAAGAGAAGATTGGAATAACGGATGGACTAGATTGGTGATGTGGATGCCCGACTCCCAATGCAACTATGTGCTTGGTAAGGTTCGGATGCAGTCAGCCACTTACATCATACTCGGTGTTTACTGCCTCGTGTTTTAGGATCCCCATCATCCATCAAGACGGTGGGTTGCACCTGATCCACGGTTTCGTTCGTGTGAGATAGTCCTTCGGCACGTGTGGCGGCTGGGGAAGGTGTGCAATCTTCTCTACTCGAGCATCTTCCCGGGGCTTACGGCGACATCCCAACCTCTGACACTTGCATATTTTACAAAATGGAGTCGAGAGACACACCTTTTTGCCACTCGCTTCCCGTAAGTAGAAAATTTGTATGCACGTGCAATATCAAAGCCGTTCATAGGATGCGTAGATTCCTATAAAATATAAACCCGGTGTGATCATACTCTGACCCACTTATCCTCTTTGAATTTAGAACAATGATTAAATATCTCTTAACGATCCATTTATGCTGAGCATTTGTAGCTAACAGATATTAAGGCCATCTTCATCTTCTTGACATGGCAAACAAAAAGTCAGGGTCCATCTGATGAGTGGATTTGATCTGGTACACGTGTGATGTGGAGACTTGTGTAAAAAAAAAAAGAAAAGAAGCGTGCACCTCGTTATCCTCACTTGTTCTCAACCAGCAATATCTTTTGAATCCCATTCGGAAGTCAGTCAACGGACCAATCGTAAAAGCTCCGCCTCTCGTTTGTAATACTTTTTTAAAACAAATGAAAATATCTCCGGTTTGGATTATTGCAAGTTGGGGTAAACAGAAGTCACAGGCGGGCTGGAGCAATGGGATCCTTCCACGTTAGGGGGATTGCTTGGGAAGACCAGACCCATATCCCAATAGCTTAATCAAATCTTAACTTGTCAGGCTAGGCAGTCTGTTTCCAAAAACAGTACTCATCGTAATGGTTTGTCTAAAGAGCCATGTGTGGGGCCCACTGTCCTTTTTTTCATCACTTAAGAGCGCTTGATGTCAGATATTTAAATATATCTCATCTCTCTCAGATGAATGGGCCTGATAGTATATATACAATACAGTCAGTGGACCAACATACAATTTTGAACTATTTTAATGGTTAACGGCATGGTGTCGGGATCTTAACCGTTCCTTTTGAGTTTTGATTTGTCAGATTTAACCCGTTCAAAACACTCTCCTCGTTCCATCCACGTTAGCCAAAGTAATGTCCCGTGTGACCATGCAACTGTTTTGTTTTTCATAAACCATTGATTGGTGGATGGGACAAATAGATGTGGACCATCTAACCTATGGTATAACTCGCCTTGGAAAACGAATTAGATAATTCCAACGAATGGAAGCTTATAGCAATGGGAATTAAAATCCATCACTCACTTCTTTTATGGCCAAAGGAGCTATAGACCAATGGCCCAGACAAGTATAGATAGAATGCTTGGATCAGTCCATCTCTACAAAATTCTAGGCACTGGCCCATCCATGAATTAGACCATTACTTATTTATCTCGTTGGCCCCCTCAACGCGGGTACACCGGATGTGCACCGGATCCAGCCTCCTTTTCCATGTGTATATATTAATCAAAAGCAGACTCAATCAACGGTCCAAACTTTTCAACCTTTTTGACTAAAACCTCTCGATTGACGGGAAGAGAGGAGGAAAAAACCGAAAGAAAACCGAAAAAACGGATTCCTAACTCATCACCAATCAACGTATCCGTAGGGACGCGGATTGTTGTTCTGCTCCCGCCACACGAAGTTCCTGTGGTCGGAAGCTATACGGGCCACACAAAGATTTCCGTGAGAGATCAATTCCGTCCATCAGTTGCTCAAGATCACAATAGGACAGCATCCAAATATCATGGGAATCAAAATCTCAGGTAGGTCACACCATATTAAATAGTGGAGATTGAATGCCTACCATTGAAAACTTTGTGGGGGCCACATAAGTTCTGTATCATGATAATTTTGTTCCTACAGTTTATCTGAGTGTTAATAAACTTATGAGAAGTTTGGATGGCATATAAAAATCATGGTCGGCTCCAGGAAGGTTTCAATGGCGTACATTTCCGTTCTCACTGTTTCATATGGTGTTGCCCACATGAGGTTTGGATCTACCTGATTTTACGAATCCTGTCTTAATGTGATCTTGAGAAACTTATGAACGGAGTAGATTTGTCACAGACAACTCTATGGATCCCACATAGCTTCCGACAACAGGAAGGGAACAGGCAATTCGCGTCCGTAATCTACGGTGGGGCTATAATCCTACGTGAAATAGAGCCCGGTATGAATTCCTAATGCGAGTGGAAATTAGTTCACCAACGACAGACAACGACCGTCAGATGGGACTACTAAACTCTGGAGGTTTCACATGGCCCAACGACTAACTATCATCGGCAGAGCAACAAGTCGCTAAGCTCATATTTGAATGTCTTACACCCTTATCCATAGCTCAAGTGGTAGACTAAGTGAAAGATACCCAATTACGAAGGTCTTGGTATTGATTCCTGAGGATGGCTAACAATGAAGTGGGTGTACTAACAAGCTAACAAAAAAATATTAATAATAAAATATTGAATGTCTTTGATGCCTGATCAGAGTAATATTTGGGCCACATGCAATCCACCATGGACCCCTCTTATTCAAAGGTTTATGGACCATTGTGGATAGCAACTATACACAAAAAGTGCAGGCCATGATTCAGTGATCCCATTGCTCAACTGGCAGACTGAGTGGAGATACCCCGTTTCAACACTTGAGGTCTTGGTATTGATCCCTAGTGGGGGTGGCTAACATTGGAGGGTGTGTACTAACAAGCTAACCTGAAAAAAAAAATAAATAAATAAATAAATAATCACCGAAATGAGAAAATCCTAACCGTTTCAATGATGGTTGACAAAGAAGTAGCAATGTTTCATGCTCAACTCAAAGAGGCTGAATAGTTGGTGGCTGGGATCTTCCAGTTGGGGGATTTTTGTTGCATGCACCATTCACAGCCAGTCACAATATATCCATGGATTTTGTACCGCTGAACCTGGACACTTATGGGACCATTAACAGCCAGTCCAAATATATCCATGGTGGGAATTTTGGGCAACTGAGTAGATTACTATTATCATATTTCCTTCATTTGATTATATAAACATACATATGCAATTAATTAGCCTTTGATTTGATTAGGTAGCTCCCATTGGACCTCTATTTGGTGGGCTCCACATGATCATCGGGCTAGATCATATGATTAAATTACTTTAATGAGCATATTAACGAGTGATTGTTACTGATTGGTCTGGGGCAGGCGGCCAGGTGAGGGTCAGTCCAACCTTAAGATAGGGTGTCCTGACCCTAACAAAATCTTTCTTTGTTTGTTGTTTTTTTTTTTTTTTTTTCATATAAAAGAGTGTACAAAGAAATCAAACACCATCAAGGGCTTAATACTTGGGCTTTGACATTAAAAGGTGGGATTCTCTAACTCCATTAGTAGGACCGCGCACTCAATGAGAAAAAATATTTAAATAAAAAAAAGAAAAGAAAGAAAAAAGGGTCTGCTTAGGTCCGGTAGATATTGCTTTTGTTGTCCACTAAAGAAAAAGGAAAATAATAATAACATGAAATCAGGGAAGAAAAAGCGAGAGAGAGAGAGAGTCATAAAAAAAGGAAAACAAGATCAAATGGAGACACTATCATATGTATGTATTTGTCAAATCCCACATGGATAGTCTTTCTGAGAGATCCAAGACGTCCAGTAGGTGAGCCCTAAGAAGCAGATGCCGTAGTGAATAAATCAGTCCAATCCACATCATCATGTAGGTCCTGATGTAAGAAACAAATAGAAGGTTAGAAATAATTGAGCAGTGGTCCACGTTCAAAGTGAAGGTATGTGCCACCCATTGAAGAGAAGGGCCAGAATTTTTGTAGTAGGGAATCTAAGCATTGGATCTTAAGTACATCAGATGTTAGCACATGTACAAGGCATGCGAAGGAACATGATTATACCCCCCCGATGATGTATATATATTAGTCTAAAGCTTGCCAATGTGATTTTAGTGTTTCAGGACCGAGAGTCAAAGTCATTAAGATAGAGATGGAGAAAAGCATGGATGATGGGCCGTCAACGTCTAGATTTCGGTTTGTGTATTATCGTACCCGTGCCCAGCTAACCCGGCTTCAGGTCTTGCTAGGTCTGGCTAGGTCTGATCATATTCAGATAATTATTGGATACACATCGGATCTTGATATCTGGATTTTGAATTTGTGTCTGTTGGTCTAACTCGATGGATGTATAACTATAAGGATTAAAACGTTAAAGAAATCATTTCTAATAAATACTTGTATTAATAAATTGGAGACCCTAGTCCCAATTAGTCCTCTGATTGAATCAATGGCTAATGTCCACTTTGAAATGAATGGTGTGTAGGAGGGTTCTCCTGCAGGTGTGTGGCATAGGTGAGCTCGTTTCCTTTGCTAGCTAGAATACCGAGCACACACGACTAATGCTCGAGCACTACTGATTGTATGTCAATTGCTTGGCATGAAAGGCTCAACATAATGTTTGTATGACATCTCAAACTGTTAAAGCCTCAAAATCAGCTGGATCCAACCATTAGATTATTTATTTATTTTTTGTGTGTGGTGTTTGTTCATTGATCTCATCCCCAGCCTTTGTATGGCATATGTTATACAAACACCATAGTAGGCCCAATACACCAATAAGTTGTATGAAAGATAAAACTCATGCATATACATAGACTTTCTAAATTCACACGCCTATGAAATAAAACTTATATACTTGCCAACTATTAAAGGTTTGGGAACAAGGCTAGTCCATATCTATCATCAGCGGTTCTCATGTGAATGGGCCATATCTAAGAGAATCAGGGACCGTTGATACTAGTGGGTTATCACGTGTAAGAACTATATATAGAGTACATAATCATGAATGGGACATTCAGAAAAGTAGTCATATATGAGGGATGGGCCAGGCCAGGCCCATTCAAGTTTAAGGCCCAGTCCAAGACAGGTCCTGGCCAGATCCATAAACAGTCTTGGCCCATAGGCTTAGCTAATGGGCCCACCCAGGTTTTGGCTCATTTCGACACTGGGCTCCATGGGGCCCAATCGAGATCCTATTTTTAGTCATCGCTTTGTAGACTAATCCGCCGTATTCATCTTCTAATGTTATTATAATTTAGTTGGTAAGCCTGGCAGAGCGCACACGCTTGTGTAATAAAGTCCATGTACATGCTACTCATGTGTGCCAGCATGGCATGGTTGGTCCAATATCCAATCCATCTATTAGAACATCTCCACTCTATGGATACTCTAGCCTACGAATCAGGTTAATCTACTCATCAGGTGGGCCACAGATTGCAAAACAAATGTACAGATCTAAATAAATCCAGCAAAGTTTTATGACTCATCAGCCTCTTTCCAATATTGGGTCTTAGTTACTGAGGGGTCAGATTTCCAACATGTATATGATGGATGGATTGGATCTCGCACCTATGTACCATGCTGGCACATCTGTGGCATGTACGTGAGCTTTACTACACACGCTTATGTAAAGCTTAGCAAAGCTCTTAAGTTGGTAGGCATCCGCGTAATCTAACTATTCTACCAAAGAAATGTGGAAAAGTAGTAGTGTTGGGTTACACGTTTTCTGCACATTTTGATTATCAGTGTACAGAACGTGTGCTTACTAATATAATAGGAAATGGTATTATAAGGTCGACCTCGTGGAATTTCCCATGAGGTCGAGCTATGTGGGCCCCATCCTGATATCCCAAAAATCACCGGTATACAGAACTAAGGTGGGTCATACTATCTAAAACCATGGGAAGACTTGCCTAAAATATATAAAAGTACTTGGTGGGCCCACCTAAGTTCTCATGATCATGAGGTCAACCTCATGGTATCATTTCCATATATATATATATATATATTATATATATAAAGGGATGCTAGTGATTTCAATTACGATTTTATGATTTTAATGGAGGTTTGGATGCCAAGAGGGACTTTAGTTTATTATTATTTTTTATATTATCATCATAGTCATAATCTTGTTGCAGCTACTAATTAGGGTAAGTTTTCTAGACTTGTTTGGTAAAAGTTAGATCGACAATTGGCTACTCATCCAACACCAACCCCTTTTCTTTACACACCTTAAACTGGCTAATGTAACAATACCACCACGAAGAATTCAATTTTATTACTTTTTATCTTTCATATGACTCACGGAAGAAGTGTGTATTTCACTCCTATTTGACTAAGCTCATTCAATACAAGAATGATGAGCTGCGGCATTACTATTGGATGTATGTTACTGAATTGTATAATCATGATTATTGGATACTTTAAATTTAGATTATCTACTAAATGTAAGATTGTTCTTAAAGGTGGGTTACACGCAACACCATGTCCAGACGATAGGTTTGGATGACTTAGATCCATGTGATTAACATCACATAAGGCTCATATGGTTCTAGTGGTATACACATGGTCTTATAATTGTATACATGCCTCTCTCTTAGAGGTAGCAAGCTCTCTCCTACATACACAAAAGAAGTGCGGAGAGGTAGGTTGTGGATTATTTGTTTATGGGTAGGATGCTCTATACTATTTAATGGCTTTAAATTGCATTTAATATATGCCTTTCTCACTTTTATTGCAACCTTTGAGTCGTGAACTCTCATTTATGTTCAATCATGAAGGTATAGAGTATAGGGACTCAATTTACTCGACCGGGATATAAGAGCTCTCTTAGGCAATAAAAGTAATGCAAATAATTATTAGATTTGGTATTGGAGGCTTGGACATACATCCGAGAGAGTATTGCATTTTTTGTGTTCGTTTATTACTTTGTTCCTAGCTTCAGTAAGTGTAAGACCTGTTGTTACGTTAAACAAGTGAATATACCTAATTTTCAGCGCAGTAGAAACTCTTGTGATGTAGAACGTGTCATAGATACATTCCTATCATGGTTGGACCAAAAGAAGGTGGACCATAAATTGATCATAACTTTTGATTCAGGTATCGTTAAGGTGCACCAGACTGAGTATCATGAACCGAAGCAGCACAAGAATTTGAGGACGAGTTCTTTTAAAGTGGAGGGGACTAATATAGAGCGGGTCGCAGACACTTTCATGTCCAAGATGGACCAGAGAAGGCCCGATCAGAGGCAGAAGCCATCAAGACCGTTAGAACCTTAAAATAGACATATCTCGCAAACCGGAATGAGTTACTCGACGTACCATATATGATTTTTCGGTAGGACGAGCTACTTTAGCCAACAGCCAGGTTGCCCACGCCGAATTTGCGAGATTCCATCATATCGACGGCCGAATTCCATGTTTAGTTCCATTTTTACTATAAGTAGTAAGTTTTAGTTTGATTATAACTTTTCATCTGTTGGGCTTTAGGAGTTGTGTCCAACATGAAAAGTGCTTAGAATAATTAGGAGAATAACATGGTTATAATTAGGAGAATAACGTGGTTAAGCCACATAGGACACTTACTATAAATAGAAATTTACTATTTATAGTAAGTTGTGAATTTTAGGAGTTTTAGTTATAGTTTGCTTCTGATTTCTCTCCTATTGCTTGGTATCCCTATTTAAAGGGTTGTGAACTCGTTTATTATTATTAATTAATTAAATTTCAAATTTATTAGAATTTATTTCTACTTTCTTGCTTCCTTTCCTCGTGGATTCGAGAAGTCTCTATGAGGAGTCCAGAGAAGCTCTGTGGATTCGGAGTAGTTATCCTTGGGGAAGACGGTGATCGACCTCACGTGACGCAAGGGAGGGCATAGGACTGTACGATTCGATTGTACATGTGGATTTATTACCAATAAATTAATCCAGATTAAGCCATTAATGCGATTGAATCCAATTACGTTCGGGCCGAACACGGGTTGTAGAGCCGGTTAGCACAATTGTACTTGACGACTACCTGTACGAGCCGTGCACCGCCCAAGGATGGACAGAAAATTCTGAAACTTGGGGAGGCCATGGGCCTCACTGGGCTTGTGGTCCATCGAGAACGACAGACTTGGATGACACTCGAAAATGAAAGAATCGCGTCATCCAGTCGGCACTTGTAAAGTGCAAGTTGCCCTAACTTTGGATTAAAATCTGGAATTTTAAATCAAATGGCCCCACTACTTGAGTCAGTGAATTAGGGCATTTTAGCCGTCGGATTTCTTCCAAACTTACGCTAAAGGCTGAAGATATTTTCCTGCACTCGTCCACAAAATCTGACCCTTGATTGAGAATCGGTGACCGTTGATCGCAAACCAGACCATTGCAATAAAACCCCGCCTCCGTTTACTGTCGAACTTTACCCAGCCCTTCATCGGGCCATGAGGCACCTGTCCCATGAATTAGATGGGCCAATGGGCCATCAGGGTAGCCCTAACAGCCAGAAATGGGCCCCACGAGGTCGTTTGAAGTAATTAACAGAACCCAGGGCCAAATGTTTTAATTCCAAGGTATAAAACCTATAAATTCTCCCTCACTCACTCCCACTGAAATTTCAGCAGCTGAGAGAGGGAGATAGGAGAGAGGAGAGAGGAGAGAGAGGGAGAGAGAGAGAGGAGAGAGAGAGAGAGAGAGGGAGAGAGTGTGTGTGGTGCATGTGCTTGGGAACCAGAATTCCTCCACATTCACCTTCCACATTGCTGGGAATCTCAACTCGATCGCCAGAATGATGAGCTACGTCCGATCTAAGGTAAAATTCGAACTCTCATTCATCTCTCCCTAGCAACAAACCACATGCATGCACTTTATCACAAAATTCATGTGACGCAGGGTTCCGGCACGTCAAGTTTGAGAACTCGAAGACGCTAGAGCGACCGCAAGAGCTTTCGGTCGACAATAGGTGCGGACCATTACCTCTAGGTGGCCGGTTATCACTCCTAGCGTAAATCGTAGTGATTTTGTGTGGTGAATGTGAATGCATGTTGCTGAATTTTAGGTATTACTTGATTTAGAACATATGCATAGGATTTCCCTAAATTTGGGAGAGAGAATTAGGTCCCGAGAATCTCCTGATGTGTGGACAGTGACTTTGTCGATCAATGTAGGGAACTACGAGTACAATTTCCCCCAAATATTGCTGATTTGTATGTTACATGATTAGTTGTTGATTTGTATGTTATATGTTGATTGTTGATTTGTATGTTACATGTTGGTTGCTGATTTATACGTTACATGTTGGTTGCTGATTTGCATGGTATATGTTGGTTGATGCCATTGAGTTGATGTGAGTTGGATGTATGGTTGTCCATTTGTTGAACTGCTGAAATGTTATTGAACTTGATCTCCACTACTGTTAATCTCTTAGGATTAATATTATCACATGCGAATGCTTCATGGGATCTAGTGTAATGTTGTCCACGTTGTCGGGATTCAGAACATGCAGTTTGTTTGCTGGAATAGCTCCTGAAAATTGCTGAATACATGCTATATATATATATATATATATATATATATATATATATATATATATATATATATATATATATATATATATATATATATATGCGCACATGTGGCTTTGCGGATCAGCCAACTAACTGAAACTCCTTTTGGACAACCTTTCTGTTGGGTCAACCCACGGGCAAGTCTGGGCCGAGTAGTCGAACTGCGAATTATTGGCCGTAGTTGGACTACATGAGACATTGTTCTCAGGTTGTACAGTATGTGGTTTGTCTTGTGGGGGCAGATTAGTCCACGGGTTGGTCATCCTTTTATGTTAACCATGATTGCACACGCCTGCTGGAACCTGAGGCACCTGTAACCCTTGTGCCAACTAATAACCATAATTTGCAGTCCACAAGACTCATGAACAGGGGATAGTGGTATGGGACACTATGCCTAAGCTGTCGGCCTACGCTGGGGTGACGAGCCTCCCCGTAGTGACTAGTGAGTACCAAAGACTCGTGAGTCAGGGATGGTAGTATGGGACATTATGCCCAAGGTGTCGGCCTATGTTGGGGTGACGACCTCCCCGTAGTGATCACGAGTAGGACTTTAATGTCTTAATTGTTTACGTATGAGCTTATAAACTATGGGAATGACAAACCCACATGGGCTAAGGATCATGAGATTCATACGGCCACGACCATTATAGCCGTGCGATCGAATTAGGGCAACGATCGGTCGGGGTTTCTTGGTTTCTCCAACCTGCTGGATGAATGAACTTAACTAAACAACTTGGCTAACATGTGTATCACATGCATTGGTTACTTTTGTGATTTGACAGTCGTGGTCGCTTGTGGGAGTGTTGGTTCGCGAACGTTAGATGGTGTCGCAAGAGGGAGTGTTGTGGTGAGAGGTATGCATCATATCATTAATCATTCATTTGCATTAACCAGAGTATCTAGGGTTCTGTGAATGTATGTTTTTCACTAAATTTACTCTCATGCATGATAACTTGTGTAACTCATTATTAATTGTACCACTGAGTTAGCTACTCACTCCCACTCTGGGACGGTGTTCTAAAACACCAACTAGAACTTCTCATAGATGTAGGCACGATGGAGTTGGATGCGCTGGAGGATATCGGTGTGGACGACGAGGAGGAGCAAGCATACTTCCAGACCTTCGGCGGGTCTTTCTAGTTTGGGTCTGGAGATCGCGGGATTGGGCCATGGCCCTAGTCATTTTGGGTTATATGTAAGGATGAGATTAGATCCTTGATTGGATATTATTTTGGATATTTTGGACTTATATCTGGATATTTACCTGATTAGCAGTACTTGACATTTGCACATGATATATTGTTACTCTATGCTTGGTTTAATTTTCCATCGCCCATAAGATACTCTATCTATAGTTGCATACGAGGCCTGTTAAGGCATACGTGGTACCCGGGAATTCGGGAGCCGAGTTCCTACTCGGCCCTCGAATTTCGGGGCATTACAACTTGGTATCAGAGCATGGTTCGGGTTAAGCTGGGCCTAGGGCAGTGGGTCTATTGTGACGCATTTTCGATTTAGGAGGGAGAGATCGAACTTAGAGACATTAATAGGATCCTGGGATCATGTCATTTAGCAAGTCCGAAGATTGAATGTTAGCCTAGGGATTACGAATAGAAAGACCTAGACTTTACAAAATGATCCAAATCACTTCAAATTGGGAAGTTCGACGACTTGAGTCGACCCGATCTAAATGTGATAGGCTCAAGCTGCACGAGTAGCTCACGTGATCTCAACATCTTGTGTACAGGACCGATAGTCCCACTTGACGTAGGATCCACTCGATTTCAAGTTTTGGCGAGACAGAACGTCTCTGCCTCGAATCTGAAAGAGTTAGGCCTACTTGGGCCATCGTTTAGAGAGATTTTCAATCGAGAGATTATCACCAATGCGATGAAACGATCCTTGGGCTGCGATGAGCGGACCCGATGATCGGGGGACCCAACAAATGCATCGAAGGGGGCCGACGCGGCCCCACGGGCTTCAAAGGAGACTGACGGAGGGTGAGCCACCACCAGATCGGCGGTGCGCCGCCGCTGGGACTAGAAGACGACGGCACCGCCGCCAGTCCGACGGGTGTGTGGGGCCCTCCCACATGTGGGGAACCCTTTAACCTATTTTTACCACCTTTAAAGCTTGGGGACCCCTCCCCAAGCCATTTCTTCCTCCTAAACCTCTTCTAACCCCTTCTCCTCTTTCAAATCTCCATTCCCAAGCTTCAAAAAATCCATCTCCTTGCTTGCATGCACCATCTTCAACCCATTCTAACCCCCAATCATTCTAAATCATCTTTCTATCCACTCAATCTTACCCATTTAAGCACAAAACCCCTTCACTAAGGGACCCACAACCCTCATTTCCCCAAATCCATCACCTAACAACCACTTTCTCTAAAAAATTTTCATCCCTTGCTTCATTCTTGAGCAAAGGAGTGGAAACTCAAATCTCATGGCTTTCTTTGAAGTAGTAACGTCCATCTTCTCCATGCTCTTATCGCTCATGGGGAAGAAACGAGCGGCCACCGACGAAATCGGGCCGAGCTGAGAGAGAAGATCCAAGAAAAAGCTAGATGTCGGTGCGAGCCCAAGCACCGAGCGGGGGTCGATACGAGATCTCGTTCCCCTAGCCCCGCCTATGACAGTGGTACCGCCGGGCATCGAGTACGGTAAGTTTAGAAACCGCAAGGTCATGTTCGCGGCGCACATAGATGAAAAACTATTTGGCGAACATCAACTACTTGACTACCTTCTCGAGAATGGTTGGGGCCCGATGTTCAAAGGGAAGTATTGAGCCAATGTAGGTCTAGTGCGGACCTTTTATGCGCGCCTGTGGAAGCCCTCTCTCAAGCTGCTTGGATTCTCTATTAGTCTTAGTAGATAGGAGGCTCGCATCGACATGGATATGATTGCGCTCATCCTCGGGGTAGAACGCAAAGTCATTCATGCCAATGAGGATAACATGTTGGAAAATCAAATAAGGGACCACTACATACACCACTTATGTGACCAACTTGTTGAGTGGAGGCGTGATAACAGCGTCAAGTCGAGGAACCTGACCCCTGACTATTGCTTACTCCACCACATTTGCACTTACACTATGTATCTGAGGTCGAATAACCGCACAGAATGCACCCGGTTCATGATAGACTTCCTCTACCGAGTGGGGCAGGGAGATAAGGTTTGCCTACCTACACTTGTGTTAACTCAAATTGTGAAGGCTACGCAATCCCCTCGAGAGAAACAGACACTCCCATTTGGCCGGTTGATCTGTAAGATCGCCCATAATTTTGGGTATAGATAGCCTGAAGAGCTCCCCGTCCCGATCTGGATGATCGATGAGAATACTTTTAACAACATGAAGATAGGCCCTAAGCAGCGTAGGCCCGCATGGAAGAGTTCGGGGTCAAAGTGGAGGAAGAGAGTGAAGGCGAAGAAGAGAGTGAAGCTGAAGAAGGAGAAGAAGAAGATGAAGGAGGAGAGGCCCATGACAACAACTAGGAACCTCCTGCCACTAGTAGTGAGCGTAAGAGTCAGGATGCGCTCGACGCTTGCCTGGCCAAGATCGAAAAGAACCAGGGAAACTCGGAAAGGCAACTGAAGAAGATGTCCCGCACAATGAAAGCAATCTTGTGCTGTGTGTAGGAAAAGGGAGCACCTTCACCTTCGCTGGAGTCGTAGGATTAGGAGTAGGACACTGTAGTCGCCCTTCTAAGTAGTAGCTTTAGATGGGTTCTCTTTGCTTGTTTTAGGTCATAGGTCTTTAAGCTTTCTTAGTTACTAGCAACTTTGCATTATCCGTCTTTGTACATGTAATGCCCTAGCATATGTATCATTGACAATTTCGTTTAATGAAATGCTTAAAGTTGCCTAAATTTAAGTAATGTGTTGAGAAGTTATGTAATTGATAATGCTTGTGTAATATTGCTATCAGAATGTGTATGTGCTAAATCACTACATCCATGGGTTTAATGTTACTAAATGATATGAGTATGCTCTTCAGGGCAACGAAGCCTTAGGGTGATGTCCGCCTAGTCCACTTAGCTCTCAACGGAAGGGACGATCGAGGACGCACCGCCCCTAATGAGCAACAAGGTTGCCATGGCGGAGCCGACCAGCCCGATGTAGGGGGTGACTTACCGAGCCACTTGCCAGAGGCACCGTTGACTCAAGGCGAGACATCCTCATACCAAGCAGCCCCAGAGATGGGCACCATGGAGCAAATGTTACATGTTATGCAGCAGCAACAACAATCCCTACATACCTTGGCGGGAGCCATGGCTCACCACATGAACATGCCCTTTTCGAAGCAGTTTGGGACGTCTACCGCTCCAAACAACTTCTTTGAACGCTTCTAGAGGCTCAGGTCGCCAACCTTCACCGACACGCATCATCCTGAGGGGCCGAGAGTTGGCTAAATTGGGTTGTCAAGGCACTTCGGCCTCTCCACTGCACTGAAGCGGAACAAGTGGAGTTAATCTCCTACCTGTTCGAAAAAGAGGCCGATGTATGGTGGGATAGTGTGCTAAGAACCGTCCCCGCCAACTTTGTATGGACATGGGAAGACTTCGAGACTCGCTTCTTCCAGAAGTACTTTCCTCGAACCTACCAGATCGAAAAGGAGAACGAGTTCCTATGCCTCCAACAAGGAGGGATGTCAGTGGCCGAGTATGAGAACCGGTTCAATGAATTATCTCGCTAGGCCCCCCGAATAGTTGTCTATGAAGAAACCCGGATGAGGCGCTTCGCCGAAGGATTGAGGGCCGGTATTTGCACCAAGATGTGTTACGCGAATATTCGTACCTATGCTGAGCTAGTAGAGATGTCTTTACGATCGGAACTGGATGGGGAGCGGGTTTTGTAAGACCCGTATCCTAGTTTGTACTGTTCTGATGAATCCTGCGATCATTTTCGTCGAAGTTCGGCAATCTGCAACTGATAATCGACGTTGCGATCGATCGTAAGTCGTATCCTTTAGATTCGAGTCGGTTTAATCAGAGACCTGTATCATTGCGACCGCACCGTCGCCGCGGTTCCAATGCCGCGACTCACGTACCGATCCGATACCCTGACCAGAAGATGTGAGTCAGCGTTTATTTCGAAGAAACGCCGCGCTTTCTCAATCCCGAGAGAATCTCTACACAATGTCAAATCAATCCCATCAATCAATCAATCACATCCATCAATCAATCACTTTAATGTCAAGTACAAGCAACCCATGCTTTCTCTCTCCAAAGTCAACTCTTTCTCACCCTCTCTCTTACACATGTCAAGTACACTTCACATCCATCACCTCACATCACTCACCTCACATCACTCTCTCTTCTTTACAACCTTCTCTCTCCTTCTCATTTCTCCACATTCCTAAGCCAAGCAAGAGCTCACACGTCCATGGTTTCCATGAGAGAAAAATAATTTTGTGGCCCACCTTTCCCATTCCAAAACCATCATCCTAGCCATCCATTTCCCATCTCCACCATCAAAGAGGAGCACAAGGAGGGTGGCGTTCCAACGGACCGAAGAGATCAACCGGTGGGTGCTTCCATAGCCTAGAATTCATGTTTTTATGGTGGGCCAAGTGAGGCCTACCGATCAATGGTATGGATCTCACTTGGGACCCTATGATGTGGCCAATGGCCCACTTTGATTACCCATTGATGTATGATTGGATGCTTGAAAGGGAGGGCCCATAGTGTCGGGGTCCCTCCATCACACGTGTGTCCCACTCTTTTTCTCTCTCTTTCTCTCCCTTTTCTTTTTCCTCCTTTCCTTGTGATGATATGATTGTATGGCCCACTTGGATGGACCCCACAATGGAGCATGTATTGGATCTAAACCATCTAAAGGTGGGGCCCACTTTACATATGTATTGTAACCACACCACCTCACCATGTGGTGGCCCACCTAGGAAGGGCCCACCTTAAGATTACCATACGCCAAAAAAAAAAGAAGAAAAGAAAAGAGAGTCCAGAGATGTTGTCTCTGGACGTGAAGGTGAAAACACCTTTATTTAGCCTTGGTTTATGGCTACTTGGGTGGGTCATTCATGTAGGCCCTACCTTGATGTATGCATTCAATCCACGCCGTCCACCCATTTTCTTACCTCATTTTAGGCGTTGAGCCGAGAGATGAGGTTAATCTGACCCTCAGGAGGGCCATAGCATATAGTATTGTATATATATATATATATATATATATATATATATATATATATATATATATATATATTGTATATAGCATTTGGTGGGCCTTTATGGGCCCCACCATGATGCATGTGTTGCATCCAAGTCATTCAACTATTTATGGCCGTTATTGAGGCCCACCTTGATGTGTATTTGTGGCCGTTACTGAGGCCCACCTTGATGTATATAAGGCCCATGTGATTTGGTCCATTGATGTATTTAAAGGCCCATGGGATATGGCTCATTGCAATGTACATAAGGCCCACTAATGCGGCCCACTTGATTTATATAAGGCCCATATGAGATAGCCCATTTGATGTATCTGAGGACTATGGGTCGAGGCCTAATGAGATGTATATTGGTCCATTGCAATGTGTGATTCCCTATGGTTTGTGTAATGATACTTTATGACGGGCTATGCCTTGGGAACAATGTTGGTTTGACGTCCACATTGTAAGGATAATGTTGGTTAAATGTCCGCATTGTCACACTCCTTAAGGCCCACTGATAGGCCCGTACTTGTACTTTGCAGTCCGTTTAGGCCCATCTTCACTTTGAGCAACGCCCATTATCATACCATAAGTATAGTGCTACCCCATGATTCATGATCATACGCATCATATGCATGCTTGAGATGAGGGGTGATTGATCATTGCATACGCCTTCGAGCAGACTGTTACGGGCTCCCTGATAGGCGGAGTTGCCCTGTATGAGCGCATGGTTTGCGCAGGATTGTTGCATGACTAGTAGTGTGACTCATGCACTTGCATTGTGTGATTGTAGTTACTGTATGCCCTAGCCACACCAGGGCCATGGCCTCCACAGACACATCGTGGGTGGCTGGATTGAATACCGAAAATGTTTGGTTCTAGCATACGGGCGCCATAGATGTCCCTGGGTGAAAATCCCTAAACCCGATGGTACCAGAGGATGACTCCAACGTCGAGATTGAATGGATGTACGAGTGCATGAGGGCCGAATACCAGGAGGCCGCGTCTCCCACTGTGTCGTGGTCGGTTGGAAAGGGGTGTGACCTTACCCGCCTGAGTGAGGGGGCAATTTCTAGGTTGAGTTTGACCAGCTTGAGGAATCGGTCCGCTATCGACGAGCCGGGCCCGATATTGGCAGGTGGATAGTGAGGTCTCTTCCACTCTTCCAGTTGTGCGTTCGGATAGGGGCGGCAAGCTAGCATGAGTGTACTAGACCCCGGTGATTATCCAGACTGATAACTGTATTGACATGAGGATTGGCATGCTTGAGCTGCATTATGCATCGCATGGCCTTGATATGGCCGATATCATTTATATTATGTACCGCATAGCCTTGGTATGGCTGATTGCATTCATGTATTCATTGGCACGATTCCGCATTACTCTGACCCTGCATTCTCAGCACGCTCATATTGCACACACACTTACACCACCCTCTAAGCTTTCTATAAGCTTATGCACGATTGATGCGTGCAGGTGACGCCAGGACGCAGCCGTAGTCTCGCCGCAGTTGGAGCGTGCAGCCGAGCTTTTGAAGTTTTTTGTCATTTTCACTATCTTGTATTTCCCTTTATACGCACTGTACTCAAAGTTTTTGATCATAGTGGATTTTGTGATGGTGTTCTTGTGATTATTGTTCGTGGGTTATGCTTATGGTTATGCTTATTACAAATTAAACTGATGTTGAAAATCCTCCTTGTAGCATTCCAGGATCGGAACCTGGCGTATGGGCACTGGGCGCCGAGAATGGGGTTCTACGGAGGCTGTCGGCGCCGGATTCGGCGATCGGGAATTTTGTGAACCCGGTCTCCGAGTTCGGGGCGTGACAGGTTTCCTGAGCATGCCTTCAAGCTAATTCACGAGGCAGATCATGAGGACAGACTTCTTCCTCCGCAGGAAGGAAGCCGCACCCGAGCTCGTCTCCCCAGCATACACTTCCTCCACCCGCATATGCCCGACTCGATCGTATATGCGGGTACTACAAGAGGGTGGGTCATTCGGAGGCTTTTTGCTTCTCCAGGATGAGGGACCATGGCTATGCGCCCCCTCAGCGTATCAATCGACCACCCCAACAAGCATTGCCTGCTCCTCCTTAGCGAGCCACGGGTCCGGCCCGGCAGTTTCGTAGGTCCCCGGCACCTCAAAATAGGCCGCCACGGTCCACGCACCAACCCAACAGGCCACAGTAAGCTCGTGTGCACGCACTAGCAGCAGAAGGTGTGGATGTAGCCATAATAGCACCCTCAGCATTTGAAGTGACGACACACATTCAAGGTATCCCTATTTTCTTCCTTGTGGACACTGGGTCCATAACGTTGCTCATATCATACACAACTGTCAAGCATCTAGGGCTACCCACCACTCCCATGTCGGGAATGAGGATCATAGCGGCAGCCGAAACTTTCACTGAAGCTACATCTGTGTGCCGAGGTTGCCCCATTGGCTTGGGGGGTAAAAGGATATGTGTGGATCTTATAGTCACAATGGTCTTCTACTACGATGTCATTTTGGGTATGAATTGGCTCTCCGCAATGAGAGCCGAGATTGATTGTGAAGACAGGACGGTGACAATCCATGAAGATGATAGCTTGTCCTTTACATTCCCAGTATAGGTTAGCTATCCACAACGAGTCCTATGTTATGCTTGATTAGAAGAAGGTGGTGAAGAACTTTCATTAACATGTACGCCCGTTGTTAGGGACTACATCTATGTGTTCAAGCTCATACCAGGACTCCTTCCCCAAAGGGAGATTGATTTCACCATAGATTTGGTGCCAGGCACCACGCCCATCTCCCTTTCTACTTACCGTATGCCTCTATGTGAAATGAAGGAACTTCGGATCCAGATCGATGATCTGTTAGACTCTGGCTTCATTCGACCCAGTATGTCACCTTGGGGAGCCCCAGTTGTGTTTGTGAGGAATAAGGACGGCACCTTACGGTTATGCATTGATTGCTGAAGGCTGAACCAAGTCACTGTGAGGAATAAATACCTACTGCCTAGAATTGATGATTTGTTCGATCAATTAAGAAGTGCCCAGTACTTCTCGAAGATCAACTTACAATTTGGATACCATCAACTAAGTGTTAGGGCAGAGGACGTACCGAAAATGGCATTCAGAACCAGCTTTGGGCACTATGAATTCCTAGTCATGTCTTTCGGACTCATGAATGATCCAGCTGTGTTCATGGACCTAATGAATAGAGTCTTTAGACCCTTTCTGTACCGATTCGTTATCGTATTCATAAATGACATCCTAATATACTCCAAAAGTCGTAGGGAGCATAAAGAATACTTGCGAGCGGTCTTAGAGACACTCAAGTGGAATAAGTTATTCGTTCAATTCCGAAAGTATGACTTCTGGGAGGAAGAAGTCAAGTTATTGGGTCACGTGGTGTCTAAGGAAGGCATCTCCGTGGACCTAGCTAAAGTGACAATTGTGTAAGATTGGAAGCGACCGGGCTCGATCAGTGATCAAATGGAAATCCATCCAATCTAACCCTAGTCTTTCCCATTCTCCCAAAACACCAAATTCTATCGCATCCAATCCCATATAACATTGTGAGCCAAACGCCCCCTAAGGGCCAATTTGGATATCAAATTAAAAGGAATATTTGAGTAATGCAATGGCATAAAATGAGATGGTCTAGATTGATTACGTTAAGGGTCTATTTAGATATCACCAAATAAATTACTTTCTAACTTATGTTAAGTCGTCAAGTTACTTTTTTCATTTAAATTAGTTTGGTAAGCATTAATGTAAAAGTAACTAATCTATTAAAAGGTACATATCTCTTCTTCCTTTTTAAGCCTTTCGGCTTATTACTTTTCTACATATCTCTCTCTCACTGTCCATATCAAAGAAGGCTCTCTTACTATCAATGTCAAGAAAGGATTTCTCACGGTCCATGTCAAAAGAGGCCCCACTTGATGGATTGTCTACATCAAAGGTGGGGCGCATGTAATGGATGACCCCATATTAATGTGAACCCACATAAATGGTCCATGACTAAGGTTGGCCCATGATGATAAATAGCCCACATCCTAAGCGTGTTGGTGTGATGGATGACCCACATCAAAGGTGGGGCCTACATGATGGAAAGTCTGCATGAAAAGTGGGCTCCACATGATGGGCAATGGACATTGAGCCGTGCACCAAATGATGATTGGCCCCACATGATGGATGATCCACATCAAAGGTCAACCCTTAATGATGAATGGCTCACATCCAAGGCAAGCTTGGCATGATGGGAAACCAAAATTAAAGGTGGGGCCCATATGATGTATAATCTACATCGAAGGTGGGCTCCACATGATGGGAAATTAATAACGGTGGGTGCCACATAAGGGATGATCCACATCAAGGTGGGCCCCACATGATGGATGGTCCACATCCAAGGTCAACCTAATGATGAGTGGCCCATATTCAACATGGGCCCTGCACGATGGACGGTCCACATCAAAGGTGGGCTCCACATGATGGGTGGTGGATATTGAAGATGAACCCCACATGACGGATAACCAACATCTAACGTCGGTGCACATTAAGGGCCTGTTTGGCCAGGCAGACTAGATGAGATTAGATTGTATTGGAAGGGATTGGAAGAAGCAATCCCGGGATTGGTTGGGCCTGCCAATCAAGCATGTTGAACTTCTGTCTGGATTGGAGCAATCCCATGGGATTGCCAGCAATCCACTGACATCACCATCATTGCCTTGAAATCCATCCAATCCCATCTATTTTTCCTGGGACATGTTTGGGTGGATGGATTGGAAGGGATTGGCCGGGCGTAATCCCGGGATTGGCCAGGCGGGCCAAATATACTCGGTGGTAGATTCTCTGGATATAGCAATCCCCATCAATCCACTGACGCAGCCATCATTACCTGCCATCCACCCTAATAAAATCTACTCCCATGGGATGGGCCCATCCAAACAGGCCCTAAAGGTCAGCCCCTAATGATGAATGACTCACATCTAAGGTGGGCCCCACATGATGGACAACCCATATAATGAACAGTCCACATCA
This sequence comes from Magnolia officinalis, assembly GCA_021015155.1. Lineage (NCBI taxonomy): Eukaryota > Viridiplantae > Streptophyta > Magnoliopsida > Magnoliales > Magnoliaceae > Magnolia > Magnolia officinalis. The sequence continues at coordinate 112,895,831 of JAJHSJ010000004.1, forward strand.
AATGTTAACTCAACATGATTAACAGGGAATGTGAGGGGGACCAACAGAATTGAGGGATATTAAATTAGGACGTTGAAAACCAAACATGCTTTTTAATTTTTTGTTGGATGGTAAGTATATCGTTTCCCAAACATACTTACATGCTAATTAAGTAGAAAGCTTATTTGAAGTGACTTACAACCCAAACACCCCCTAAAAAAATCTAACCATTGATCTTGCTGCTTATCATGTAGGCTTTACATTTTATTGAGCAGAATTCTGAGGAATCACTTTGATTGGGTGCTTGTATCATTGATCAATAGCCAAGAAAAATGGATAGTTAATTCATATTAGCTTGCCTAAAAATAGTATGACGGGAAGACCATCTATCATGTACGCCCCACCTTTGATTTAGTATAATTCTTGGGAATCACTTTGAAAATGTAATTCTAACCATGTAATCAATGGTAGAAAAACGGATGGTCAAAAATAGATGCGTGGTGGCCCATGTTGTTTTGAAGATGATAATAACACGTGTGGCACAGGGAATGTGGGGCACATGCGGTACATGTGACACATTGGCACATGTATCATGATTTCAGATGGATGGTGACACATGTAGATGACTAGAGTACCTTACTGTGCAGGACATCAGTGGCATGTAAAATGGTGGGCCACACTATGAAGATGGCCTTGAAAATAAGGCAGCTTGGCTGATCAGGTGGGGCCACATGCACCTTTGGAACCAACGGACAATAGATGGTCTGACTGAACATACAGGTGTGGCCCACCTAGTGACCGGATTAGCCTTACTTTTGGAAAGGGTAATTTTGGTTGAACCAATTTTCTAAACAAGTGGCATTTAGATGGTTAGCTGTCATTCCAGAAATAACAAAAAGAGTTCACCGAAATAATTTCCTGTGGCAGAATAACTTTATCCAAATGAAAGTGTGGCTCTGGTTGAGACACCCCAACCAGAATTGCAAATCACAAACACTTAAAAGAGGAAGATCGCTCAGTCAGATGGTGAAGAGACAAGTCACATGTGATATTTTAAGTAGACGAAGTGGATTGGCTGTGAACCTGGGTGTGTGGGGCCCACAGAGATGTCTGTTGTGAATCCACTCTGTCCATCCTTTTTGCAAGACCACAGTAGGACAATAATCTAAAAATCAGGCAGATGCAAAGATCACATGGCCATACCATACGAAATAGTCTCTACAATTTATTTAAGTAGTAATAACCCTATGAACAGGCTACATGGCATATAAACATCATGGTCCACTCCAAGAAGGTTTCAACGGTGGACATTTCCGATCCTACTGTTTTATTTGGTGTGGCCCACTTGAGTTTTGGATCTGTCAGATTTTTAGGCTCTTATCCTATCGTGGTCTTTCTAAACAAATTACATAATGTGGACCCCACAAAGCACCGAGTACAGGAATATCTTTGTACCTGAGGTCACGGGCAGTCCGCTTCTTTCTAAGTAGATTGACACAAGAAGGACGTGATAAGGTCGATCACTCACCATCTTCCTTAAGGATAACTACTCCAAATCCACAAAGTTTTTATGGACTCCTCGTAGAGATTCTTCAAATGAGGGAAGAAAATAGAAAATAATTTTTAATAATCTGAAATAAATTAATTGATGATGAAAAATGAAATTAAAATCCTTTAAATAGTGGGTGGAGTTTCGGGTTCTAACTCTCAAAAACATGACTTACTATAAATAGTAAATTTTCTATTTATAAACCATCATGATTCTTCCTGGACTTCATAGTTTTTGGTCAAAAATAGTAAGGGTCTAATTTGGCCTAACACGCTATTCTCCTAATTTTTCTAAGCTCTTTTTATGTTGGGCACGACTCTTAAAATTCAAAGGATCAAGAGTTATAATCGAATTAAAACTTATTATTTATAATAAAAACGAAATTAAAAATGACTTTTGATTGTCCATATGATGGAATCTCACAAGTGTAGGCAACCCGATGTGGGTTGGTTGGCTAAAGTAGCTTCTCCTACCCCAAAAAATCATATATGGTATATCGAAAAATTTATTCCAGTTTGTGAGATATGATTGTTTTAAAGTTCTGATGGTTCTGATTGCTTTCGCCTCCGATCGGGCCTTCTTTGGTCCATCGTGGCCATAAAAGTGTCTGCAACCCGCTCTACATCATAGTTCATTTCTAGTTATGTTGTGGATGTGGACTGTGTGGTGACCCTGCTACCATGACCAACATGGTAAATTTTGATTATGCCACATTATGCTTTAAGAGATGGTCCACACAAAGTATGTTTGGAAGTTGTTACTTGACTAGGCTTATTTTTCATAAAGACACATGGCTTGATTAAATTCATAATATCAATGAATGTGGGCCCTACATGATGGATGACCCACATCAAGGTGGGCCCCACATAATGGATAGTCCACATCAAAGGTCAAACCATAATGATGGGTGTCCCACATCCAAGGCGGGCCCTACATGATGGACAACCCACGTTGGAGGTGGGGCCCACACTATGGATGGTCCACATCAAAGGTGGGCACCATATGATGGAGAATGGACATTGAAGGTGGGCCCTGCATGATGGACAATTTATTTTAATGGTGGGACTCATATGATGGATGACCCACATCAAGTTGGGCCCCATATGATGGACGATTCACATCAGAGGTCAGCCCATAATGATGAATGCCCACATCCAAGGCAGGCCTGAATGATGGACGACCCACATCAATGATGAACAATCGACATTAGAGGTGGGCTCCACATGATGGGTGATGGATATTAAAAGTGGGCCCCACATGATGGATGTCAACATTGATGGTGGGGCCCACATAGAGGTGTACACGAGTCGAGCTGAGCCGAGCTTTGCCCAGGTGGTGCTTGACTCGGACTGTTCGAGTCTCAGCTCATGCTCAGCTCGGTTCGGCCTTCGAACTCGGAACAACAGCTCGTGCTTGACTCGACCGAGTTCGATCAGAGTTCGAGCCGAGTTCAAGCAACAATGGCAAACTTAAGGTTTAAGGAAATGGTCAGACGGCGGCAGTGCGGGTAAGGGAGGAGGGAGAGAGTAGAGAGATCGGACGACGGTCGTGCGACGGTGTGGGTAAGGGAGGAAGAGGGAGAGAGACGAGTAGAGAGGGTTGTGCGGGTAAGGGAGCAGGGAGAGAGTAGGGAGATCGGACGATCATGCGTCAATGCGGCCGTGCGGGTAAGGGAGGATGAGGGAGAGAGTAGAGAGAGGGAGGAAGGTTAGCTTAGCTGACTGAGAGAGAGGGAGGAAGAGAGCGTTAGGGAGGAGAGTCCAGGGTTTGGGTGGGCTGGGATGGTTTTTGAAAACGGGTAGGGTTTTTTTTTAAGGGTATATATATCCTGTACCGAGTCGAGCCGAGTTCGAGCAGTATTCAAGTCGAGTTGAGTTGAGCTGGGGCAAGATCGAACTCGGCTCGAACTCGTTTCGAGCTCCAAAAATCAGCTCGACTCGGTTCGAACTCAGCTTCGATCCGAGTCGAGTCGGGCTTTTTTTAGTCCAGTCAAGCGAGCTATCGAGCTAATGTACAACCCTAGGCCACATGATAGATGACCCATATCAAGGTGGGCCCCACACGAGGACAGTTCACATCGAAGGTTGTCCCTTAATGATAAATGACTCACATCTAAGGTGGGCCCTGTTTGATGGGACAACCCACTTCAAAGTTGGGCCCTACATGATGGATGGTCCACATTAAAGGTGGCCCTGCATGATGGTGGCCCACATACAAGGTGGGCCTGGATAACCCACATCAAAGGTAGGCCTTTTAAAGTGGATGGTCTACATTGAAGGTATGCCCCACTTGATAGATAATTCATATTGAAGACAGGACCAAAGTGGGCCCAACATAACGAACGATCCATGTCAAATGTTGGGCCCATGTGACGGACGGTGGATATTAAGGGTGGACCAATCAAACTTAAGGGATAAGTATTAATCTGATGTTGAGAACCAAACATACTTATCTGCTTTTTAGCTGATAAGTAAGTTTTTTTTACCAAACATACTTAACCAAAATAAACTACTTGAGTCATAAGTAGCTCATGAAAATTAAATTGCAATCCAAAAGCCCCCTTGTTATCTATTGTTGATCTAGCTTGCCAAATTAGAGTAGCCTCATTGGATTGAATAGCACAATTAATACAGATTTGCAGCTGGATTAGAGTAGTCTCATTGGATTGAGTAGCGCAACTAGCACAGATTTGTTGTTGGATTAGAGTAGTCTGATTGGATTGAGTAGCACAATTAGCATAGATCACAGACTAAGAACAATTCCCCTAGGGGTTTTTATTATAGGCAGGATACAAGGTCAGGGTTTTGAAGGAAAATGACACGAGGAGAACACCATGAGGACAGAAGAATTAAGTGTCCCACCCTATCCTGGATGGGACCTACTCGACTGCAGCCAAAAAACCATCAAAACCAAGGTCATAAGTAGGCTGTTAGGAACAAACCCAAGCAAGTAAATACATCTAAGCAGAACACAATCTTTCAACCAGTTAAATATAACGGTTTCACAGTAGAAATCTAATTCATCTTCTTCCAAATAATTGCATCATATCTTATCCAGCTGATTTAAGCCACAAATCTGTTATCAACTTCCCAAGCTTTTCTTGTCTTTTTTCTTTTGGTGATCTATTAGAAATGATTGAAAGCAGGTTCACGTTGATGCAAGGACATATTAAATTGTCAGATTTTCTATTATCGTATTTCTTTCATACTTTCTTTACAGAGATATTGTACAAATATATAGGGAGATTAGCAACCATATTCTTGACTATACATAGATATTGTACAATCATGAATATAATCTTTCTAATTTTCTCTTAATTGACAACTCATTGATTGATTTGACAACTCACGCCAACACAAATATCTATGAAATGGGTGTGGAGGTGGTATGATTCCTATTGATTGGTACATGAATCTCATATGTTGCTCTGCTTCTTATCCCACAAATGGTGTCATCAAAGAAAGATCTTTTCACTCTTTTATTTTATTTTAATTTTTTGTGTGCAACTAGCATGAAGATCCAACATTTCATATCTGTTCATCTTGACCTTTGTTCCAAGATTCCCTCCGCGGGTTGTTCTCATGCTTTTGCTTGTAGGTGGACCAGTTTTAGGTGGTCTACTCCACTCCAAAACCATGCTTTCCATCAGAAGCAAGGGGTCCAGCTTCCTTGTTGGGCTTTTATTAATGCTGTAGCCCATTTAATATCTAGGCTCTACCATCTCTACACATATACATGCCAATACATGCAAGGTTGTTGTTGAGGGTCTAATATTGCATATTGGACCCCAGTTACTATCTGGATTTATGAACATCACACTGTTTAACGGGTTATTTTAATCATGTTTGTGATACAAGGTGAATCTAGGAGCGTGGATTGGAAAGGACGGTAAAAGCATGGATTTAACGCTCTGACATCACCAAGGCATTGGACGGGACCCCAGGGGACCAAGAACAATGAATTTACATGCCCGAGATCAGAGAAAATCAAGCTGTTTACGTTAAAGAGGCCTTAAATTGGTGCAGAATGCAGGATCACATGGTTCCCGCCATCAGATTGACTTGAAACTTCATACATGTGATGGGGGCCGTAAATTAACCGTACATATTAAATTTCAGCCATTGAAGATCTCGGGAAGTGGTCCAACGGACAGATCAGCCCATTAATCTCCAATTTGGGGCCCACCTGATATTTGGAACTGCTTCAACTTTGGTATTGACGGCATAAATGATATGGCAGAATGAATGGACGGAGCAGATTTCTCATAAACATCTCTGTGGAACCCACATGTACAACACATGTGTACGGTGCACAAGCGCACCGGCTGTGTGCACCTTAAAAATTAAAGGTCGGTCAGCGGCGCTGACCGACTTTTATCTCAAAAATCGAAACGGAAGTTTCCGTTCCCTGTTTCGCAACGAAACTGTCGGGATGTTGTGGGCCCCACTCATCATCTTAAATGATGATCCGAGCCGTTCATTCGTTCCACGGGTCGACAAACGGTGGGTTTCAAATTCTTGGGCCACCACAAGTATGATCCAAACTTCGAATCTCCGACCGAATTTTACCCTGCATCCATGGACGGTGTGGATTTTAACAGACAAAGAGAGGAATGGGACCCACAGACTTCACAGCGGAAGAAGTCGCGGTCTTGTTGCAGCGTCGGAAAAATCAGCGATTTCCTCCGTTCAACGGTCCAGATCGTGGTCGGTCGTTGATCTGAACCGATCAAAGGTTCCTGTGGGGTGTGTCTATTCGCCACCAAGGAGTCTGAACGACTCAGATTATGCGAACCTCTACTCATCGTCCGGGAAAAAACAGGCAACGGAAGATCGCTACTTTCTGTTTTTACGCAAGCTGTTGCGGAAGATCTCCGAATACAGCTGTCTAAGGTGTAACGCACGAATTCTCCACCATCCGCACATCTCCACGTCTCAGCCCATCTTCAGAACAGATATAAAACAGAAAAAAAAGAGAAGAAAAAAATCTCATTCACGGCTAGAGACAGTGAGAGACGGAGAGAGAGAGAGAGAGACAGGGAGAGGAAGGAAGTAATTTTTTTTTTTTTTTTTTTTTCCTGTGCTGTTGACTGATCTAGCAAACATGGTTGGCTAAAACCCTTAGCTAGGGCTAAGGGGTGAAGCTTGTAGTATGATGGGATTTTATGCTTGGTCATATACATTGAACTATTTTTTTTTGTTGTTGATTTAAGAAATTACATATAGTTTTTAATGACTTTTTGTGACTGTAATTACAATTAATCTGTGATAGCTTTATGTAATTCCTTTTTTTATCTTGATGTTAGGAAATCCTGTTATTTATCATTACCCCTTGGACATGGTCGGATGACAGAAATTTTTCTAACATTCATGATTGATTGGTTGTGGATTGGCTTCGTTTTGTTGTTTACTTTGTCTCATGGGCATGGTTTTGTGATGAAATTGATTCCGAGTCTACACCTTTCATCTCCTTGGAAATTTAATAAAAATAGTTCAATTCCAGTTGAGGTCGTAAATCAAGCGTAATTCCTGATCTCTACAAGTGGATCCCTGAATCCCTAGTTCTCTTCTCTGAATTCTTTAAATTTAGATTAATATTTCACCATTATTCTTCAAATCACAATTGGTTTAGATTCATCTTAGCCTATTTCTAGATCTGGTTATTTTCAGATAACGTACAGGTTTCAATCCCTGTGGATTCGACCTCGGTCTTACCGAGTTATTACTACATCACAACCCTATACTTGGGGAGTAAAAAGTTTTGGCGCCGTTGCCGGGGATTGACGGCTACGTTTTTTTGAAATTAACTGGTTTTAGGATTAGTTTAAGATTAGGATTTTTAGGTTTTATTTTTAGAATTTCCTAATTCAGGTTTCCTTTAATTTTTAGAAATTTTATATTTTAAGTAACTTTCTATTTTAGATGATTTTCCCTTTTTAGAAACTAACCCAACTTTCTTATTTTGTAGGATTCTGAGATAGGTTTCTAAATTGGTAATTTCTCTTTTCCTTGCTATTTCTAGATTAGGATTTCTTTTTAGCAAGTTTCTAATTCTAACTCTTTTAGAATTTAATTTGTTTCCTATTTTATTTTTAGAAACTTTCTATTTAAAGACTTTCTGTTTAGAAACTAACTTTCCTGTTTTGTAGGCCTTTTAGAAATTTCTAATTCGGTAAGATCTTTCTAAATTCTACTTTCTATTTTTAGAATTTCCAGTTTAAGAACTTTCTCTTTATTTTTAGAAATTTATACTCTCTTAGGAATTTCTCTTTTTCTAAATTAGAAACTAGTTTACTGCTATTTCTCTTCTTAGGATTTTCTAATTTTAGGTTAGAATTTATTTTTATTTTCTAATTTTTTTTCTATTTCTAGGCTTTCATTTATTTTAGAAATCTTTCTTTTTTAGAAACTCACATTACTTTCTATTTAGGATTAAGATTTCTAATTTAGAACTTTCTAACTCTAGGTTTAGAACCTTCCTCTTTTGTTTTAGAAACTAGGTTATTTATTTTCCTTTTTAGAGACTCTTTCTAATTTTAGAAACTAACTCCTTTTTCCTTTTTTTTAGAAACTTTCTAATTCTAGGTTAGGAAACTTTCCTTTTCTAGAAACTAACTTTGTTTCCACCTTAGAATTTCTAACTTCTATTTTTAGGAACTAATCTTTTTGTTTCTTTTGCAGGTTCTTAATTTAGGGACTCCAAATTTGGTAACTTCCTTCCAACCCTCTCTTTCTTTTAGATTTTTATTTCCCTTCTTAGGATTAGGTTTAGAATTTGATTGAGGGTTGTGAGTGTTTCATGCCCAAGTGGGCTCGTGACAACACTCGACGTCTCTTGACTGAAGGAGGATTAGTTGAGGGGTTAACTGTCCATCGCAGGACTAGACACCGCTCGAATTCCCCTGAGTTTGAGGATATGGCTGGATGGAAATCAACCTCGTCTACCCCAACCTAGGGTAGAAGATGTCCAGGATGAGAATGAGGTGCATCAAGCACCCCGCCTCGTACCTTACGAGATTACTTACAACCGGCGGGGGTGAGTACGCCCTCATGCATGGTTTTTCAGGAGAATGCAGGACATATGGATATCAAGCCAGGGGTGATCCAACTCCTTCCTAAATTTCATGGGCTTGAGTCAGAGAATCCATATCTACATCTGAAAGAAGAATTCGATGAGATCATGACTACCCTATACTTTCCTAACGTGTCTGATGACACAGTTAGGTTAAAACTCTTTCCCTTTTCTTTGAAAGAGAAAGCCAAGACGTGGTTACATTCATTACGTCCTCAATCTATTGGCAGATGGAATGACATGACAAGGGAGTTCATTAAAAAGTTTTTTCCATATCATAAGACGAACACCCTTAGGAAGTCGATCATGAACTTCGCCCAAAGGGAAGATGAAACATTCTTCCTATGTTGGGAGCGGTTCAAAGATCTTGTCAGTTCATGCCCACAACATGGTTTTGAAACGTGGCGCATCACAAATTTTTCTATGATGGACTGACATCTCCCATGCGCCAATTAGTTGAGACAATGTGTATGGGGAGTTTGAGTTTATAATAAAGGTGTCGATGAGGTGTGGGACTACTTTGATAAACTTGCTGAGAACACACAAACATGGGACATCTCCCCTAGACCGAGTACTACGCCTAGGCCGACTCATTCCAAAGAAAAAGGTGGAATGTACCTCCTGAAAGAGGATGATGATATTAACGCCAAGGTAGCCAATCTCACTCGAAAACTCGAGGCCATGGAATTAAAGAAGGATAAGGCCAAGGAAATTGTTTGTAGTATTTGTGGTTGCAACATTCACACTACTGAGAATTGCCCAACTATATCTGCCTTTCAAGAGGTATTGAATGAGCAATCCAATGCTGTAAGCAATTACCAAAGACCTTTTAGTGGGCCCACCTCTAACACATACAATCCTGGCTGGAGGAAACCATCCAAACTTCAGTTGGAGGAATGGACAAACCGCTACACCTCAAGGTTTCCTAAATCAAAATCCAACTCAAGAGAAACCTCAAGAGGATCCGGTTCTGAAACATTTTCAAAAGCAAGAGCTTTTCAATCAGGGTATGCTACAGGCCTTTCAAGACCTTACAAAAGCAATACAAGGACTTAAGGCTGAAAATGCGATTGGGAACAAGGGGAGCTTCCCAGCTCAACCTCTTCCCAATCCTAAATCGCAATATGAAATTAGCGACCCAAGCTCTTCAAATCAGATGGAGCAAGCTAAATCCATCACCACTCTTAGGAGTGGAAAAATCATTGACAAAACCATTCCGGTTAGGGCTGAAAAGTCTAAGGACCCGGAAGTGGATAAAGAAGATGGATCTAGCCATGCCCCACCAGAGTTAGAACCGGAACCTCAAGGAAAGCAGTTGCTCCATTTCCCCAACGGTTGGTTGCACCAAAACCTCTCTCTAACTCTCAGGATATTCTAGAGGTGTTGAAACAAGTGAAGGTCAACATACCTCTACTTGATGCCGTGAAACAAATACCTTCCTATGCCAAATTCTTGAAAGACTTATGTACGACCAAAAGACGGCAGAATATTCAAAAGAAAGTTTCCTGACTGAGAAAGTGAGTGCCATCCTAAAACAAGATGTGCCGCAAAAATTCAAAGACCCGGTAGCCCAACCATATCATGTGTAATTGGGGACTATCGAATTGATCACGCACTTCTTGACTTAGGAGCGAGCGTTAATCTTATTCCCTACTCGGTATACAAACAGTTGGGTTTAGGTGAATTAAAACCCACCTTAACTACACTACAACTTGCTGATCGCTCTGTTCGTGTACCAAGAGGAATAATTGAGGATGTGTTGGTCCAAGGTTGATCGATTTTACTACCCAGTAGATTTCATCATCCTGGATACCGAACCCATCAACAATACAAGCACTCAGATTCCCGTCATTCTTGGTCGCCCATTCCTTGCCACTTCAAACGCAATTATCAATTGCAGGAATGGTGTCATGAGTATGTCTTTCGGGAATATGACATTAGAAATGAATATCTTTTTCAACACTGGCAGACGGGTAGAGGGATGACGATATCCACGATATTAACATGATCGATACTTTCGTGGAAGATAGGACACCCCTTACCTTATCCTCTGATCCTCTAGAGACGTGCCTGGCCCACTCCCATGAGTTTGATGATGACATAATTAGGGAGACATGTGCCATGCTTGATGCGGTACCGGTACGGTTGAAGTTAACCGGTGGAGGCCTCAATTTGAAAAGTTACCCCACACTGATGAAGTGCCTCTACCGTCTAACCTCAAGCCACCGAAGCTTGACCTAAAACCTTTGCCCTCTGATTTAAAATATGCATACTTAGGTCAAGATGAGACATACCCGGTGGTGATTTCTGCCCACCTTGAGAAAGAACAAGAGAGTAAGCTTATATCTACTCTCCTGGAGCATAAGGGAGCCCTTGGATGGACAATCGCGGACCTCAAGGGAATCGACCCCTCGATTTGTACTCACCGCATATATCTTGAGGATAATGCGAAGACAGCTCGGCAACCACAACGTAGACTAAATCCAAACATGAAGGAAGTGGTTAAAGCCGAGGTTCTTAAACTATTGGATGTGGGTATCATATACCCTATATCCGATAGTCAATGGGTGAGTCCAACTCAGGTGGTTCCTAAGAAGTCCGGGATCACCATCGTAGCCAATGCCAATAATGAACTCGTGCCGACTAGAGTCACTACTGGTTGGAGGATGTGCATTGACTACAGGAAATTAAATACCGTCACAGGAAAGACCACTTTCCTTTGCCCTTCATTGATCAGATCTTGGAAAGGTTAGCTGGTCATTCCTATTACTGTTTCCTTGACGGGTATTCGGGCTATAATCAGATAGAGATCGCCCCTGAAGACCAAGAAAAGACTACGTTTACATGTCCTTACGGCACCTTTGCTTACCGAAGGATGCCGTTTGGACTATGTAATGCTCCTGCCACCTTCCAGCGATGTATGATGAGCATATTTTCTGACATGGTGGGGCAATATTTAGAGGTCTTCATGGACGACGATTTCTCTGTCTTCGGTCCATCTTTCAGCGAGTGCTTGGAAAGTCTTAAATGTGTGCTGAAAAGATGTGAAGAAAAGAACTTGGTACTTAATTGGGAGAAGTGCCATTTCATGGTTCAGAAGGGAATTGTCCTTGGACACATTATTTCATCCAAAGGAATCGAGGTGGATAAGGCAAAAATCGATCTTATCTCTAACCTACCTCCACCCAAGAACATAAGGGACGTGCGATCCTTCTTAGGACACGCCGGGTTTTACAGAAGATTCATAAAGGACTTTAGTCTCATCTCTCGTCCTCTATGTAATCTACTTCAAAAGGATGCACCATACGAGTGGACTGAACCATGTCAAGAAGCTTTCACTAAGCTTAAGGGCATATTGACTAGTGCACCCATCATACAGCCACCTGACTGGAGCATTCCTTTTGAACTTATGTGCGACGCGTCTGATTATGCTCTTGGGGCAGTTCTAGGCCAGAGAAAAGATAAGAAACCCTACGTTATTCATTACGCAAGTAAGACTCTAAATCCTGCCCAAGTGAACTACTCGACTACGGAAAAGGAACTCTTAGCCGTAGTGTTCGCCTTGGACAAATTTAGGTCCTACTTGATTGGATCCAAGATCATTATTTACACTGATCACGCAGCGCTTAAGTATCTTCTGTCTAAGAATGATGCTAAGCCCCGCCTGATAAGATGGATCCTCCTACTCCAGGAATTTGACCTAGAAATAAAAGATAAAAGGGAGTAGAGAACGTAGTGGCTGACCATCTTTCTCGCCTTAATCCCTCTGATTCCTTTGAGACGACACAGATTAATGACATGTTCCCTGATGAACAATTGTTCAGAGTCTCTCATTCACCTTGGTTCGCTGATATCGCCAATTATCTTGCCACAGGTTCCATACCGACACATTGGACTGCGCAAGATAAGAAGAAATTTTTCACCGAGGTGCGCAAATTCTTCTGGGATGATCCATACTTGTTTAAATATTGCCCAGACCAAATCTTGAGGAGATGTGTGCCAGACAATGAGCATCAGAGTGTCATCTCCTTCTGTCACTCACAGGCCTGTGGTGGTCACTTTTCTGCAAAAAAGACCACGGCCAAAATTCTGCAGTGTGGCTTCTATTGGCCCACTATGTTCAGGGACACTCATGAGTTTTGCAAAGCTTGTGAGCGTTGTCAGAAATTGGGAGCATTGTCCCGTCGAAATATGATGCCCTTGAATCCCATTCTTATCATAGAGGCATTTGATTGCTGGGGCATCGATTTCATGGGACCATTCCCCCAATCTTTTGGGAATTTTATATATTTGCTTGCCGTAGACTATGTCACTAAATGGGTCGAAGCGATTCCGTGTCGAACCAATGACCATCGCACGGTCATTAAATTCCTGAAAAAAATCCTTTCTCGATTCGGAACGCCTCGAGCCATTATTAGTGATGGGGGCTCACACTTTTGTAATAGACCATTTGAGAGTTTAATGAGAAATACGGTATCTCTCATAAGGTGAGCACCCCATACCACCCACAGACAAGTGGGCAAGTTGAGATTTCCAATAGGGAGATCAAACACATTTTGGAGAAAACGGTTAACCCTGACCGTAAGGATTGGTCAATTCGATTGACCGATGCCTTATGGGCATACCGTACTGCCTTTAAAAAACCCTATTGGAATGTCTCCCTTTAGACTCGTCTATGGGAAGGCTTGCCACTTGCCTGTGGAGTTGGAACATAGAGCTTACTGGGCAATCAAAAATCTAAATTTCAATCTGAACAACGCTGGCTCGCTACGCAAACTTCAATTAAATGAACTTGAAGAAATCCGGAAACGCGTACGAGAACTCGAGAATTTACAAGGACAGGATGAAGGCGTTTCATGACCAACACATTCTACGAAAATCATTCACGCCAGGTCAGAAAGTCCTTTTGTATAATTCTCGATTACATCTCTTTCCGGGTAAGCTTCGATCTCGTTGGACCGGTCCTTACATTGTCGTTACTGCATATCCACATGGGGCCGTCGAGATAAGAGACCCCGACAATGGCAAGGAGTTTAAAGTAAATGGACATCGCTTAAAGCCATTTGTCGAGAAATTTGATTCAGAGGACATGTCCATGCCTCTGACTGATCCTGTTTACCAGGAATGATCTCCTAGTCTGATGGAGGTATAGGTAGGTTTATTGCTTCATAGGATTAGGGTAGTTTCTTTAGTCTGGCTGAAGACGTTAAACTTAGCGCTCCTGGGAGGCAACCCAGCTTTTGATTTCATGATTAGTTAATTCAATGTTTGTGGGTAACATTGCTGCAAACCCTCACGAGACTACAACTCGTCCACTAGGGGCAACCTAGGGGTTTAAAGGCTTATTGCATACGCTAAATGCAATCGAGAGCACCTGCGAAAGTGGTATAGGTAAGATTTTATTTTTGTTATGCTTTCTCTCTTGGGCTGACTTGCTTTCATGTTGATACCTTTATGGAAAAGCCCCTGATTCTTTCGTCCAGGTACTATCTCCCATCACTTCTCATTTACTTTCGTTGTCCCATGTGCATTGCATGCTTATACCTTTTACATTGAGGACAATGTAGATTTTAGGTTGGGGGTGGGAGATTAGGTTTCCTAATCAGTATTTTCTTAGTCTTGAGCAAAAATTGTGAAAATTTTTAATTTTTCTGGAATTTCTGTGAATTCGAAGTGATTTTGACGGCCATCTTGGATTTAGAATTTACAAGATAAGTGATGTTGGTAACTTATGACTCTTGGATCCAGTATTTGTTAGATTTCACAATAAGTTCAAACTGTTAATCTAGGATTAGAAGTTTTAAACATTGATTGAGTCATGATTCCACAAGACACATCCTGCTTGCACATTAAGGTTCAGTTCAATATTGAAGGATTGACTTGGTGATCAGTAAGCATGAAAGGAACCAACCTGGGGAATTTGTCCATCATGTTCAATAAGAAGAATGAAAGAAAATGAGAAAACCCAGCTACAAGATAGCTGCCTGCGGAAAGGGTTGGGCGAATGGAATTCACCATGGGTTTGCTCCCCATAGGTGTAGAGTCGATTCCCCATGGTTGTCTTTGAAAAAAAAAAAAAAAAAAAAAAAAAATGCTAGAAAATACAAGATTTCTTGGCGATTGATCTTCACCATAGGTTTGCTCCCTATAGGTGAGGATTTGATTCCTTTCATTGGCATTAATTTTGATGGAGAAATCGAGGGATGGAATGTTGATCTATGAGGCAGGTTTTGGTTTAGGTTAGGATTGGTTATGGGTTTTCTTATTTATTACCAATGATATCATGAAAGAAAGAAGTAGATCCTAATGTTGATAAGCTGAGATCACACTATACACTCATGGAACTCAATGTGTAGGATTATTCTAGTAATGGATTAATATTTGAACTTGATTATGAAGTCTACCATGCGCTTACCTCCAGGAGAAATTTTATGCCCAACATTCATGAATCTTAAATTTCTCATATCTGAATCGTTCTTCAAAAATATCACTCGGTTTCATGGAAATTACCCTGTAAAAATTCTCAATTATTTTCGCATGTTTGCTCGGGACTAGCAAAATGCTGGTTGGGGGTTGTGTTGAGGGTCTAATATTGCATATTGGACCCCAGTTACTATCTGGATTTATGAACATCACACTGTTTAACGGGTTATTTTAATCATGTTTGTGATACAAGGTGTGAATCTAAGGCGTGGACTGGAAAGGACGGTAAAAGCATGGATTTAACGCTCTGACATCACCAAGGCATTGGACGGGACCCAGGGGACCAAGAACGATGAATTTACATGCCCGAGATCAGAGAAAATCAAGCTGTTTACGTTAAAGAGGCCTTGAAATTGGTGCAGAATGCAGGATCACATGGTTCCTGCCATCAGATTGACTCGAACTTCATACATGTGATGGGGGCCGTAAATTAACCATACATATTAAATTTCAGCCATTGAAGATCTCGGGAAGTGGTCCAACGGACAGATCAGCCCATTAATCTCCAATTTGGGGCCCACCTGATATTTGAAACTGCTTCAACTTTGGTATTGACGGCATAAATGATATGGCAGAATGAATGGACGGAGCAGATTTCTCATAAACATCTCTGTGGGACCCACATGTACAACACATGTGTACGGTGCACAAGCGCACCGGCTGTGCACCTTAAAATTCAAAGGTCGGTCAGCGGCGCTGACCGACTTTTTATCTCAAAAATCAGAAACGGAAGTTTCCGTTCCCTGTTTCGAAACCGAAACTGTCGGTTGATGTTGTGGGCCCCACTCATCATCTTAAATGATGATCCGAGCCGTTCATTCGTTCCACGGGTCGACAAACATGCTTGCCTAGATGGCAGAAGAATCGTAAAATACTGCAAAAAATCAATTTTTGACCGTTCAATGGAAGAATGGACGGTGGGTTTCAAATCTGTGGGCCACCACAAGTATGATCCAAAACTTCGCATCTCCGACCGAAATTTACCCTGCATCCACTGGACGGTGTGGATTTTGCAGACAAGAGAGGAATGGGACCCACAGACTTCACAGCGGAAGAAGTAGTCGCGGTCTCTGTTGGCAGCGTCCGGAAAACCGGGCGATTCTCCTCCGTTCAACGGTCCAGATCGTGGTCGGTTCGTTGATTTGAACCGATCAAAGCATCCTGTGGGGTGTCTATTCGCCACCAAGGAGTCTGAACGACTCAGATTATGCGAACCTCTACTCCATCGTCCGGGAAAAAACAGGCAACGGAAGATCGCTACTTTCTGTTTTTACGCAAGCTGTTGCGGAAGATCTCTGAATACAGCTGTCCAAGCGTGTAACGCACGGATTCCCACCATCCGCACATCTCCATGTCTCAGCCAATCTTCAGCAAAGCTATTAAAACAGAAAAAAGAGAAGAAAATCTCATTCACGGCTAGAGACAGTGAGTTGACGGAGAGAGAGAGAGAGAGACAGACAGGGAGAGAGGAGAGAAGAAGTAATTTTTTTTTTTTTTTTTTTTTGCTGTGCTGTTGATGATCTAGCCAAACATGGTTGGCTAAACCCCTTAGCTAGGGCTAAGGGGTGAAGCTTGTAGTATATGATGAGGATTTTATGGCTTGGATCATATACATTGAACTATTTTTTTCAGTTGTTGATTTAAGAAATTACATATAGTTTTCAATGACTTTTTGTGACTGTAATTACAATTAATCTGTGTGATAGCTTTATGTAATTCCGTTATTTTTATCTTGATGTTAGGAAATCCTGTTATTTATCATTGCCCTTGGACATGGTCGGATGACAGAATCTTTTCTAACATTCATTGATTGATTGGTTGTGGATTGGCTTCGTTTTGTTGTTTACTTTGTCTCATGGGCATGGTTTTGTGATGAAATTGATTCCGAGTCTCACACCTTTCATCTCCTTGGAAAATTAATAAAAAATAGTTCAATTCCAGTTGAGGTCGTAAATCAAGCGTAATTTCCCTGATCTCTACAAGTGGATCCCCTGAATCCCTAGTTCTCTTCTCTGAATTCTTTAAATTTAGATTAATTTTACCATTATTCTTCAAATCACAACTGGTTTAGATTTCATCTTAGCCTATTTCTAGATCTGGTTATTTTCAGATAACGTACAGGTTTGAATCCCTGTGGATTCGACCTCGGTCTTACCGAGTTATTATTACTACATCACAACCCTATACTTGGGGAGTGAACAGTTGTTCATCAGATGGACCCACCTTACATGTTCTGTGGCCTTAAAAATTAGGCAGGCTTCATCATTGGGTGGACCACATATCGAATGTCGACTAATGGTACATCCTTTTTTAAAACTCACCAGAGACTGAATTGGCCTGATTTAACTTACATGGTGGGGTTCACTAGATGAAGGGTCGAATCTTCATACACAAGGACAAGTTGATCTCTCACAAAGACTCTTAATTGTTGGGGTGGATATGCGACAGCCTTGGGTTGGCCTCGTGACCCAATCCTCCAACTGTTAGGACCACCTATGAAAGATGATCATTACTTAGAGAGAAAGAAAAGAAGAGAAGGAATCGACAGACATTCTTTCTAAGAAGATGGACGTGAGATGATGAGAATGATGAGGATTCTAAATATCAAAAAGGACAGTGTATCTTAAGGACCACTTTTTAAGTAAGATTCCTAGCTCTGTTGCAGGAGTCCTTTTCATCAAATGATCACTTTCCTTTGAATGTGGTCAGTATTCCTAGCCAATGACCTCGACAACTTGTATAGGGGTGGGGGTTGTCCTTAATGGATACAAATCTGCCATGCATTCAACTATCTAACTTGTAAATGATGTTGTACAATGTGTCCTGAGACCTTCTTATCATGAATCTCCAAGATGGTCATTCAAGGATTGTGTGAAATGACATTCAACTCCTGACACTTCTATACTGCTGTCCATGGGGACACTTCTTTCTTTTCTCTTTTAGTTCTTTCCGATATTTCTATCAATTGAATGACTCTGATGGATGATTGAAATTTTTGACTCCGAACATTTTGGAAAATAATGCGTTCCAAATGGTTTAAGTCCCTGTAAATTATTTACAGTTAAATGATTGTCTATCTTCTGTTTGGATAGCTTGTAAATTATTTAAGTCTTATAAATAGAGACTGCCACCTATCAGTCTCCTTACAAGTAAAAAATTACTCCTAATGGCAAATGAGCTTTAAAAGGACCTGTTGGATTAGTGGAATCCTATTTTTCTATTGTGGGGTTAAAAAAAAAAAAAATCATTCTTCTTAGATTCTGATGTTTTCCACCATTTGTGAGAACAAAAGCAACTGTGGAAATTGATTTCTATTTCTACGATTTTTCTCTATATAAAAAAAAATGATGATTTACATTTCCTTGTAAAAAGGGGGGGGGGGGGGGTGGGGTGTTTACCATTAATCCACCCATATTCCAAATGAATCAAGAATGATAAAATAGACAGGTAGTTATTTAGGATTCTTTTCATAGATTTTTCTATTATGTAATATTTTACTTTCCAAAGATTTCACCAATCCAAACAGGCCCAAAAGTCATGCCATGACAACAGGGCAGTAATCAACTAGTAATATCCACCCACGAGCCGAATTAAATAACCAGAGAATCAGTTGGGTTGTCAGGTTCTCTTCTTTTCTCTCTAATTAAAATATAATTACTTCTCTCATTGCTACATTTTCACTTTCAAGAAGCCATTTTGGAAGATTATAAAGGTGGGAATGACTAACCCAGATTCTATTGCAAGAAGAGTCATCACCAGCATGGGCCCTTGGATTCCAACCAACTTGTCAAAAGCATCTATGAAGCTGTACACGTTATCAAATCTATCAATTCAAGCTGATATTTAGCTCAACCAAAGTTACGAACTAGATATTTATATTCCAAAATTCCTCCTCCCTCTTTATCTTCGGTTGAAAAGAGAGCTTAAACTGCTGGCCTATACCAAATGGACGGTGAAGATATGAGCAAAATTGCAAGTTTCTTTATTTAATAATATTCTCTTTTCACTTTTTTAGTGGATAATATTTACTTTGAAAGTTGAGGTGGACAAGATTAATGTGACGTGTAAGAACAAGACATGGTAATCCAGCTAAGCATTTCACATCAATATATTCATACACTTAAATGAAAGATGTACATCCCATAGACATTAGTCCATATATTAAATGTGGATCTCTAGTAAAGTATCAATTTTTACTGGATAAATATTGTGAAGGTACCATGCGAAGAGGAAGAAAAACACAGGAGCATTGAAGTTTCCTCAAATGGAGTAGAGATGGACGTGATGATGAGGGTTGATCATTGTCTTCCTCAGGGGATAATTTCTCCGAATTCATGGAGCTTCTCTGGACTCCTCACAGAGATTCCTCGAATTCATGAAGGAAAATAGAAATAATTCTAATAAATTCAAAAATAGATTCAAAAATAAATTAAAGTAAAAGTGATATCTAACATAAGAATAAGTTTCAAAATCAAAATCTAACTCAACTCCCTAAAAAAATGACTTGCTATAAATAGTAAACTTACTATTATAAGCAGTCATGATTTCTATTAGACTTTGGTTTTCCGTAAAAAATAGTAAGTGTCCAATTTAGCCTAATCATGTTATTCTCCTAATTTTTCTATAAGTCATTTTCATGTTGGGCACGACTCCTAAAGCTCAAAGGATCAAGAGTTATGATCAAACTAAAACTTACTATAAATAATAAAAACGAAATTAAAAAGGACTTTCGACCATCGATCTGATGGAATCTTACCAATTCGGCATGGGCAACTAGATGTAACAAGGTTGGTTGGCTAAAGTAGC
>JAJHSJ010000004.1:112915818-113002989 GCA_021015155.1 Magnolia officinalis
TATATATTGCAGTCGCATTTAGTGTGAAGTAGAACAACTTCAATTATCAAATTACAAGTACAATCGAAATATGAGCCTAACCGATGTGGTCTCTGCTCAATGTTATCTTATCATGAAATGGTCTTAACCAGTGACAATTATGTTTTGGTTCCCATGTCACACACTAACCATAGGATCAATCAAATCTCACGATGATGCACGATATGACCTCTCCTCTCTTCCTGGATAAAGCGCCCTCGATCAGTCAGTGGGTCACCACTTCAGTGTTGTCCATGTGTCAGATAGAGTCCACCACCACCTGGTCGACAACTTCAGACATGCATGTAAGTGAAAAGCCGCTTTTGATACTTATGGCAAAGTGAGATGGTGATATGCAGGCACCTTGAAAATTACTTAAACCTTGAATGCAAATGCACAGTATACAAGTGATCAGTTTAAACTATCCATATTATGGTTCCCAGTTTAGATGCATTGTGAACTAAAAATTAGGATTATTTGATTATCTTGCTATTGGATTGGTAGACGATTATTGGATGGTTAAAAATGAAAAGATTCAATTGTCCTATTTCAATAAATTAGGATTGTTTAATTATGGGATTTTATCTTAGGTTTGCAATTGTGTCACGTGTACAATTTATAAATGCCACAACTAGTTTCGGCCGACTCATGAATTCTTTGGTTGACCCAAATGCACATGTATTAGATTAAAGGCACTCGATCAACAATTTCTATCGTGGCTTTAATTTCCTCCAGCTCCACTACTCAAAGTTGCTACCATCATCTCTAATCATCTTCAATATAACACTATCATCACTTATCATGCACACTCTATCTTCATTTATTCTTTTCTAAGCCCAGAGAAGTCGAGTAAAACTTGAACTTCTCTACAATAACAACCTTCGTAAGCATGTTCGCCAGATTCACGTACGTTAGTGTGAATCTTCTCAATAGTGACACCTCCTTTATTTAGTATCCGCTAAATAAAATGATGATAAAACATCAACGTGTTTAATCAGAGAGTGATACATTGAGTTCTTCGTCAAATTAATCGCGTTCTCACTGTCACAATACACAAATACGACTTCCTATTGAAGCCCCAACTTATTCATCATCTATTTAAACCAAATAACTTTCTTGAAACATGCATCTGCCACTGCAATATATTTAACTTCAATATTGGAAAGTGCAACCGTAGATTGAAGCTTCGATATCCAATTGATAGCTCCACCTGCCAACACAAATGAGTAACCGGAAGTCGACCTTCATTTGTCCACATTCTCTGCATAATCCGCATCCACATAACTTACAAGTTTCCCCTCAAAATTTTCAAATGTTAAGATGTTGTCCGTCATACCTTGTATGTATTGAAGTAACTATTTCATTGCTTCCTGATGTAGCTTTCCGATGTTTAACATGTATCTGCTCAAAGCACTAACCGTATGTGAAATATTTGGTCTAATACAGACCATGATATACATAAGATTGCCAACCATGCTCGAGTATGGCACATGAGACATATACCACTTTTCTTCATCTGAGGCAAAACAACTCCAAAGAAATCCAAAAGTGAGAGCATGATGAGTGCTATTCAGTTTAGCCTTTTTTTAGTCCAAATTTGACTAAGTCTTTCTCAATGTACTTTTTTAGACAATCATAGCCTACTCCTTTCCTTGTCTCTATATATATTGATGCCGAGACTTGTCACCCCCACATGCTTCCAACAGCAGAATGCTAGGTGGGGCACGCTATGATATGTTTGTATATAATCAATTCTGTCCATCTGTTTTTTTTTCAGATCATACCAAGACATGGCTAAAAAATGAGGCAGACCCAAAACTAATCCCAAACTAGGTGAGCCGTGGGAAAAAGTAGTTAGGCAAATGTCTACGTTGAAATCTCTCCCTGGTCATTTAAGCGGGGATGAAGTGGAAATAGAAAAATATTTGCCTGATCCAAACCATTCCTTGGATCATGCCCTAAAATGATCTCTTTGGACGGCGTGGATACAATCATGGTGGGCACAAGGAAGTTTCCAAAAGTGGGTGTAGAAATATGTTGGGCGTGGATGTTTGGATCAAGTTGACAGACGTAGTTTGGCTAGTGACCCCACCATGAATTAAGTATGCATTTTATCCATGCCGTCCATTCATTTGGGGAGCTCAGTAAAGGTCATGAGCCATAGTATGAGGTAGATCCAAATCTCAAGTAGACCACATCATAGGAAAACAGTATTGATTGAACATCCACTATTAAAAACTTCCCATGGCCGACTGTAATGTTTATTAATTTCTCATCTAACTTGTTGATAAGGTCACATAGACATGGATCACGGGAAAACAAAACTATCAGGTTGATCCAAAACTTTCGCACCTCAAAAAGCTTTTAACAGTAAGCATCCAATCCCCGCTATTTCATTGGGGGTGGTCGATCTGAGACTTGGATCTGCCTCATTTTAAGAGCTGTTAAAATGGATGGATGGCGTGCATAAAACACACTTATCATGGTGGGACTTATAGAAGTCCCACATGTTAACACTTCCGGTTTTCTTCTCTCTACCTGTAATGTGTTGCACCGCGGGAGGTCGGGAGCAGATTAGGTGAGACCTCGACCTCAGTGCGGTCATTACTATGTAGTGCCCACCTTGAAGTGTGTATTATGTATCCGCCTAGTCCATTCATCTTTCCAGATCATTTTAGGGCATTATCCATAAAAATGAAACGGATCCAATTATTAAGATATGAACCCAAAAATAAAGTAGATCCATAGCTAAAGTGGACCACACCATTGAAGACGGTAGGAATTGATGCTACAGTTGAAAACTTCTTAAGGCCACATAAAGCTCTGATCAAGTTAATATTTGTATTTTAACTTCATTCAGGTATACGTGATCTTATGAATAAGTATAATGAAAAATAAGCCTCAAAGTTGGCTTTAGGAAAGTTTCAACGGTAGTTTGTTTAATTCCAACTGCTCTCTCTCTCTCTCTTTCTCTCTCTCTCTCTCTGGTGTTATCCACTTGAGCTTTGGATATACCCCATTTTTTAGCTATATATCTCATTTTTGGATCATGCTCTAAAATTTATTAGGAATTAAACAATATTTCACAACATACATCATGGTTGTCACGCTCCAAACTCGGTTACCAGACTCACAAGAATCCCGATAGCCGATTCTGGCGCCAACAGCCTCCGTAGTACCCTATTCTAAGCTCCTGACACCTATTCACCAGGTTCCGATCCTGGGATCCTACAAGGAGGATTTCTATAATATAAATCTGATAAATAAAGAGCATACCCAAGATCATAACATAGTAACCACAAATAATAACTACAGAAACAACATTATAAAATTCACTAAGAATTTAAACTTTTACAAGATACAAGGCGCAAAGGGAGATACAGAGTCTATATAAAGGAAACTCCAAAAAGATCAACAGCACGCTTCAGCTCCTGCTTCGCTCTCTGGCCTCGAATCACCTGCACGCATCAATCGTGCATAAGCTTATAGAAAGCTTAGATGGCGGTGTAAGTGTGTGCAGGACAAGTACCATAAATGTGATATCAGAGTACGCGGAAGAACGCGGCATGAATCATGAATACCATCAATGCCAACAGTCATACCAAGGCTATGCTATACCAAGGTTATGCAATGCAACATATGAGTATTGGGCGCCATACCAAGGCGATGCAACAAGAGGCCTACATAGCCAATGTCAATGTAAGGTGCAATGCAATCAATGTCAGTGCTCATATCAAGTCCACATATCAATATAATTTCACTATACGGAATCCACCGGCGTCAAATACACTGCCAGCCGAATGCCTCTCTCCTAGCCGTACAGTCTAATGGGCGTAAGAGACCTCACTACCCGCCTGTGGACAACCAATCACCAGTAAGGCTCGACGGTAGCGGACTCATTCATGAGTTGGTCAAACTCAGCCTAGCTATTGCTCCTTCGCTCAGGCGGGTAAGGTCACACCCCCTCTCAACCGACCACACTACAGTGGGAGTCACGGTCTAATGGTATAAGGCACTCGGGCGCTTATGTTTTCCACTCAATCTCGGCGTTGAGGCGTCTCTTAGTACCATGAAGGTTTAGGGACTTTCACCCAAGGACATCCTAAGTGCCCTAAATACTCAAGTAACATTTTCGGTGCCCAAATACAATCATCCACGATATACCCGTGGAGGCTACGGCCCTGATGAAGCAAGGGCGGATACCCACGTGCTATGCAATGCCAGATGCATGAATCACACAATCAACCATGCATCAGCCCCAAGCATCCAACGTACTCAAGAGGGGAAACTCCATCCCTCAGGGAATACCAAAATATCCTGCCCAATAGCACAACCATGACCAATCACATCTCAACCAAGCATACATATGATGCGTATGGGAGTGAGACATGAAGATGAACAAAGATGTCAATGCGGTGAAGATGTACTCTCCTCCTAACCAAGCAGGGTCTATGTACTTAGACAATTTTTCATAAGAATACAACATCTAGTGGGGGCCCAATAGCTTGGGGTAGCCCACAAGTTTAAGATAGACAATGACACTGGCCTAACAGGAGTCTATGGTGGACCTTTAACAACTCGTAGATACAAGTGGGCCTAATATGGGGCATAAAATGTGGACATTCAACCACCATTTGTCCCAAGAAGGTAGCCCAATAACATTCTACTAAGAATCAAGGCCCGTGGCCCAAGAATTGGATCATCCACTCTTATGTAAAGTTGAGGATTTCGGACCGTCGGTTTATGACCAAACTTCACTCGTAGAGTAAGGATATTTTCCTGCTCATATCTGTATAGCCACAACCCCGATGGACCATCAACGACCGTTGAACAGACTTCTCATCATATCTGTCGATATGTGCATCCAAATGGCAGGTCTAACATATTCATACGTAGATCATCATTAGGGCTAACTATCCTACGGCGTATATCAATATGTACACCCCATAGTGGGTCCTATAGGCTAGAAAAACCCTCCCATAGGGCTAGTATAGTAAAAACTCAATACTTAGGGCCATTTGCACCAAATCTGACATAATAAAAGGGGCTTCCTTGGGCACCTCCTCTCCCCATACGAATTTACCCTAGGTGGTACAAAGGGAGAGAAGAGAAAAAGGAGAAGGAATAGAGGAAGAAGAGAGTGAAGGAGGGTGTTGTTGGTGGAGGAGCCAAGGAAACTTGGAACCTTAGCAAATCTTCTTCCTTTCTCCCACATCCAGAACTCCAAGCTCCATTTCCAACCGATTGGGGAGGTAAGCACCCATCTTTTTTTAAATCTTTTATGTTGAGATAGGATTTGCATGTAACCCTAACATGCAAGTTCATTTGACTCAGGATCTCTACGAATCCACCCGCGAGCTTGACGACCCTAGATCGTTTCCTAGAGCTCTCAACGACTCATAGGTGCAGACTATTATTCTTAGGTGACCTAGCACCAATTTTATTTGGAATCTAATAATTTTGCTTGTTGGGTGATGTATTTATGTAATATAGAGAAACCTAGACAAGACCGTATACTTTAGATCCTCCCCAAATCAATGTGGAATGATTATGAAATGTTTGATGTTCTAAACATGATTGAGTGTGAATTGATGATTGGTTATATATTCCTTGCTCGATTCTTGTATAATGAAGTTTTAACTTATTCCTTTAGGGTATTTGCACTTCTCATGCTGTAACGCCTTGAAAATCGAGGGTCGCATATACACTCAATTCCTGAGTTTCCGGAGTCACTTATGACCGGTTTTCATTAATACGCGATTAATCCAGTCAATGCGCAGCCTAAAAATTTCTGGAACATGAAGCACAACCAAACAACTCTACTGAAATGAAAGAGATCAAGATATACATATATACATGTCCAAAAGAATAAAGGTGTCGCACATGGCGTCACCCAATAAAATCATAAAAGAATAAAAAGTCCAAAAAGAATAGGACTGAGCCCGCTGCTCAGCGATCCATCGGCTCGTCTATGGGTCTGGTGAGGTCCCCCGCATCAGCTGGAAGTATGACAACTCCTCCTCCTCGTAGAGAGTAGCATCGCCATGCTCCACCTGCTCCGCCTCCCCTGCATCTATGAGAGAGTCCGGTTGGTGTTTTAAAACACCATCCCAGAGTGGGAGTGAGTGATCGACTTAGTGTGTACTATTAGTCTTAAGTTATAACATGCATCAATTGTAATATGAACTTAATGAAAAGCAGTCAATCATCAACATTTAACAACTCTTATTAAATACGCATGCATGCGGGATGACATGATGCATGTCCTTGCCACAACGCTCCCTCGAGCGACTCCATCTAACGATCACATATGACAACACTCCCTCAGAGCGACCTCGACTTTCGAGTCGTCACCCTAACTAATGCGATGCAATGCAATCGTGTTAGCCGAGTTATTAGTTAAGTCCATTCATCCAGCAGGTTAGGGAATCTGATACACCCCACATATCAATGCCCTAAACTGATTGCGAGGCCAAGGCTCCATCAACGCGTGAGGTCGAGACCCCGCGGTCCGTGATCCCGTTGGGTTCCTCACTACGGGGAGGCACGATACCCCAGCGTAAGCCGACAGCTCCGACACAGTGTCCCATTCCACCATGCCCAGCTCACGAGACTGTGGACCAGTTGCAATCTAGTTATCAATGGGCTATAATGGTTGTAAGGTGTTCCAGGTTCCATACATAGGTGAGCAAATAGGGTTAACAACAAGGTTGGTCAGACAATAGGCTAGATTGCACGAGTCAGGCGAGCGTGAGACGAGAGACCTCGGGCACAAGGGACCCATGTAGTCGAATTACAGCCACCCAATCACGCTCGCCCAAACCTACAGATCTAGCCCTAGTGTAGTCCTACCGATAGACTACCGTCTCTCATCATGTTCCTGACCAACCCAAGAGGGTGAAGGGGATCCATCACATGCCAACTATCAATGCATCATCTAACATAAACAACATCATGTTCTCATGCTTCTCAACATAAAATTCTAAATTTCTACTAACATGTAAAGCTAATAATATCATGAACAAGGTGTGTGTGTGTGGTGTGGGTTGGTGAGGAAGTTAAGCACTTCCTACCTCCTTAGAACCAAAATACACAAAAATCAAGGAATCATACATGTTATAGGGCACATCATATTAGAAAATCAAACAAGGCATGAGCATATAATCGTCCATATACAAAATCATGTGAGAGGCAAGAACAACATCATATGGAAGCCAAATATACAATTCTAATAAACATACAAGTCCTAGGGCTTCTCTAGATCCTCCAAACATAGCATTCAAGCAACCGAAATCATTAAACACATAATAAAATTGGTGCTAGGCCACCTAAGAGAAATAGTCCGCACCTTCGGATTCGTTGAAGGCTTGGGAACGACCTAGGAAATATGAAATTTGGGGTCGAGCGGTCGGGATCCCTAAAGCAAACATTGGTAGGTTAGGTTTCCATGTAAAATCTTCCTCATCACAAGGGTTTCAACGAAAATGGGTGATGGATCTTACCTCGATGATCAACGGAGTGAAAAGAGCAGTCTTGAATGAGGGATTCTTCTTGGAGAAGATGTAGGAAGTTGCGGGGTTTGATTTCCTTGGGTCACACCTTGATTTAGGGTCCACCGTGCCCAACTTCACTCATACTTTCTTCTCTCTTTACTCTCTAGCTCTCTCTTTCTCCCTTGACAATGGTGGTTATGGTGAGGGTTATGAGATAAGGGTTAAGGATTTCTTTGTTAGAGTTGGGCCCTTTGGCCTTAAGTTTCCATAATTTTCCAAAATAGTCCTCTAGGACTTCCCATTGGTGTTGGGACGGCCCTAACACCCCTCTGGCTACTAAATTTGGTGTGTAAGTGTCTCATGACCCGATGATGGGTCATGCAAAGTTTGGGGACAAACAGATCAACGAAAGTGGGGTTTAATCATACGGTTCGGATCTTCAAATGGCCCTATGGGGACCATTTCGGTGATTGGGATAGTTCTGGTGGCCCCCTAGCCATGAAACTTATAGGATAAGTGGTCCATGGCCCGATGAAGGGCCATGCAAAATTTGGGAACGATCGGATATGGGGTTGGGTCGTAGGGGTCATATTTGCGA
This sequence comes from Magnolia officinalis, assembly GCA_021015155.1. Taxonomy (NCBI): domain Eukaryota; kingdom Viridiplantae; phylum Streptophyta; class Magnoliopsida; order Magnoliales; family Magnoliaceae; genus Magnolia; species Magnolia officinalis. The sequence goes on from JAJHSJ010000004.1 coordinate 112,923,928, forward strand.
TCAATGGTTATCGGGCCACGATCGGGTCCCAGATTTTGTGGACGGGCGTAGTAAAATACATTAGACCTTCATCATAAATTTAAAAGAAATCCGATGGCTGGAAAGCCTGGTATCTCAATTTTATTTACAAGTGCCAGATTCCAATTTTGGCATTGGTGGGGTGCATTTGGCAAATGACTGATTCCAATTCTGGGTGTCCGGTAGATTCGCGGCCCGCGATGGACCACAAGCTCAGTGAGATCTATGATTTTCTAAATTTTTAGATTTTTCTAACCCTCCTCGGTTGCTGGGTGGCCCACACGGGCTGTTGCTAGGTGTAAACGGTCATCTGACTCGGAGGCTCGCACTTTGTCCCTTCATAACTAGACTGGTCCACCCCAGTATAAACTAACATTGAGTGTTAATGGTCATTAAGTGATATTATAAGTTAATTAAAAAAGAAATTTTAAGGATTTTTGGAAAATTCAAAATAGTGAAAATTCAGAATGTTACACATGCACTCGTCCTTTGGCTCAAGTTGAGCGGTTCTGGACAGTATCCAGGTCTGACTCCCGCGATGGACGTCGAGCACAGTAAGACGGACATTACTCTATAATTTTGGGACTAGCGGCCCACTAACGAGTGGTCTAAAGCTCGTTCGGAAAATTGGGGCATTTCTGGAATGAATTTAGTAGTGAGATTTCTCGTGGGCAATGATCAGGGTTTGGATTAACTATGTTCATAGTGTAACCTATTTATAACTAGTGAAAGTGGAGATTTGGTCATGATTACTCTAAACCATCGGTTTTAGGCTAAAAGAGTAACGGGATTGATTTGGTCTATTAGTCAAGATCCAGGCCTTATCTAACTCGGCTTCGGTTAGATCTTTAATTTAGTCATGATTGTCTTGATTAGTTAGCAATGAGTCAGTTAGATTTGGGTCCTACGTGAGTAAATCATGAGGCTAAACTTGATGTTCAAGTGATCGGGTGGATTCGTTGGCTTCCTACAATTGATTAATCAGACTTGTGCGATTCTTTACTGGTTCTACCGCTGTATAAACTAACATTGAGTGTTAATGGTCATTAAGTGATATTATAAGTTAATTAATAAAAAAAATTTAAGAATTTTTAAAAATCCAAAACAGTGAAAATCGAGGACGTTACAAGTTTACGGCCCAAGAATAAGGTCACCCATTCCATACATTATGGTGGGCCTAGTGGGCAGCCCATTATTCCAAACACATGGGCAAAAATCACATCCAAGTTAAGCCAATTGGGCCTTACAACCTTAGCCTAAAAATCTAGTTGATTTGGTGGGCAACCAAGGGCCCAACCACACATACATACTTCAGTCCAACCAGCCCAACATAATGATGGACATAGCCCATAAATCCACTGGGCCTAACTAGGACATTCCAGCTAGGGCCATACATCGAGCCGAGTAGAGTCGAGGTGGGCCAAGCTCGGCTTGACTCGTCCATGCTATACTCGAGTTCGAACTTAAGCTCGAGCTCGCCCTCGAGCTCAACATTGAAGCTTGGCTTGTTTGCCAAAGCTTTCAAGTCGAGTTCGAGTTGAGCTAGTGGTTCGAGTCAAGTCGAGTTTACCTCGGTAAGGTAAGAGAAAGAAAAAGAGGGAATGGGGACAGGTTGGGTCGGGTAGGATTTTTTAGTAAAAATTTTTAAGTTTTAACTTCTTTTTTTTTTTTAAACTTAAATATATATATATTATATATATTTAATATTAATATAATATATATAATATATATTATTAAAATATATTACTCGAGCCGAGTCGAGCTCGAGCTTCGAGTCGAGTTGAGTTCAAATACACCATGGTCGAACTTGGCTTGAACTCAACTCGAGCTTTAGTAAACAAGCATGACTCGCCTTGAGTTGGCCTTTCGAGCCGAGTTAATCCGAGTCGAGCGAGCTTTTCGAGCTAGCTTGACTCGTGTACAACCCTAATTTCAGCCCATTTGGGCCTACAAGATGTCCTAAAAATCCGGCCTACCAAGGCCCTCAAAATCAATTTATATGTGGGCCTCACAAGGCACTAATTAAGCCAAAAAATTAGAGGTTAACATGCATAGTGTGTACACAAAATAATCCTCAGTCTAGTGGGCCTCTCAATCCCCAAATCAATCATCTATATGCAGAAATCTCTAGGTACTTGCTAAAATTTCAGCCCACTCACTTCCTAGGCCTGCTGGAGCCTAGAAACTGGTAAACATGAGGTGAATATAAATCCCAAGGTGGCCAGCGATGTGCACAGGGGGCCCCACCAGATGGAGGGTGGATGAGCATCACAAAAATCAAATGGGCCTTACTGCTGGACTGCAAGTCCAGCAGCAGCCCATATCAGTGGGCGTCCTAACCAAGTGGGCAGTCCAAGGCCTGGACGACCGCCCAAAATAAAGCCCAAGGTGGACCCCACCATGGACGTTCCACCGGGGTGGGCCACACCAAATGGGTGAATGGATGGATGAAACACTGCATCATGGTGGCCTCAAAGGGGCTGGGACGGCCGGCCCATGCTGGACGCCAACCACCTTGGGACGTCCAGCATGGCTGCTGTCCAGCCATGCACACCTAAAAATCTGGTGGTCCGGGTGGCCCTCGATTGTATACGATGGGTCCCAACAAGGTGGGCCACAATAGAGATAAACTTGGAAGGCAAACATATGCTCAAAACAATCACACAAAAATGGACAGCAAAGTATATCAGAAAAATCTGCTGCTGTAAAAATGCTGTTGTCCCCAACTTTGGCACCTAATGGGGTTGGCCTAGGCCTGCCAAATCAAAGGGGAAATGAGTGTATTTGATGCACCCATGTATGGACAGCAGGTGGGGTCCACTAGGATAGCCCGCTTTTCCCAAAACCAAGCTAGAACATGTCCATTTTCTGCATGCAGGACTGTTGGATAGTCCAGAAAATTCTGGACAGTCCAGCCCTCTTGAGCCCACTCCATGGGTCTCAACTCAAGAATAGATGGTGTGGGATCCATCCTACATCAAGGTGGGGTCCACAACTCAGAAAACCCCAAAAGAAATCTGTTGAGAAGTGGAGCCACATCTGGGGCTGCACACAACCGGTCGTGGCCCCTGCTCGACCGGTCGTGGAGCCCACTCGACCGGTCATGACCAGTCGTGGACTGGCTTGACTCAAAGTCCAGTGAGCATCAATTTTGGGTTCCGAGATGCTCGTTCGGTCGTGGCCCTGGCATGACTGGTCGTAGGGTCCTCTCGACCGGTCGTGCAGTCTGCTCAACCGGTCCTGATTACGCAGATTCGTTTCTAAATTTGATGCGGACTGTAGATTTTTGAGTCGCCTTTCACAAGGGTGCGAAAGGGAAGTTGCCTAAACTATAAATAAGTGTCCCTAGGGCTATTATAGGGTTATGGTGAATATTGGGGAGTTATTCTAAGGTGTGGGCAAAGAGTTTTCTCTGTATTTCCTAGGGAGAGGTTAGTATATTGCCTTGTAACCTTTGTTATTCTTCATAGTGGAAGTTTGCATCCGTGGTTTTTTACCCTGGTTTGGGGTTTTTCCACGTATATCTTGTCTTGTGGTTTGTTTGGATTGCTTTGATCTGTTTCTAGGTTATATTTCTTCTTGTTTATCATTTGTGGGTGAGACTTGAGATTGGATTTCGGTTCACTGCGTTGTTGGCGTGTTGCGCAACAACTGGTATCAAAGTTATTGGTTTAGTTTTATTGGGAGCGATGACGGAAGAAGGGAAAACTAGAATTGAGAAGTTCGATGGTTCAAACTTTACCTTCTGGAAGATGTAGATGGAGGATTATCTTTATCAGGACCTCTATATTCCTCAAGGAGGAAAAGAGAAGAAACCAGAAAAGATGACAGATGATAAATGGTTTTTACTGGATAGGAAGGCTTTAGGAATGATCAGACTCTCTTTGTCTAAGAGCGTTGCCTTCAATATATCTAAGGTGAAAACTACAAAAGAATTAATGGAAGCCTTAGCCACCATGTATGAAAAGCCTTCAACATCCAACAAGGTTCATCTTATGAAATAGCTATTCAACATGAAGATGTCAGATGGTGGGAGCGTGGCTGAACATCTAAACGAGTTCAATATAGTCACGAGCCAGTTGGAATCCATTGACATTATTTTTGAGAATGAGGTCAGGACGTTATTGATCTTGTCCAGTTTGCCAGACAGTTGGGATGGTTTAGTGATTGCTGTGAGCAACTCATCAGGGTTGACAAAGCTGAAATTTGATGATGTGGCCGGTCTAATTCTCAGCGAAGAATATAAAAGAAAGGCATCAGGAGTTTCAGGGGATTCAGGGAATGCTCTAAACGTTGAAGGAAGAGGAAGATCGCTGAACAAAGGAGGCAATAAACACGGACGTTATAAGTTGAGGAAGAAGTCCAAAGAGCCGAAAGACAAAGACGGGTGTTGACATTGCGGCAAGAAAGGGCACATGAAACGTGATTGCAGGGTGATCAAGAAACAAGAAGGAAGCTCTCAAGGCGGGAAGGATTCAATGAATCTATCTGAGGAGAGTGACACAGAGGCGTTGATCTTGTCTCTTGATGCGAGGAATGAGTCTTGGGTTATAAACACGGGTGCTTTGTTTCACGCCACTTCATGTAAGGAAGTTCTGCGTAATTATGTATTAGGTGACTTCGTGAGAGTCTACCTGGGTGATGATGAGTCATGCAGTATTGTTGGAAATGGGGACGTTCATGTAAATCAGAAAGACGGAACAGTTTTGAAATTGAAGGATGTCAGACATGTATCGAGTTTGAAACGTAACTTGATCTCAGTGGGGTAGTTGCCCGATATCGGTTATGTGACGACGTTCACTAGTGATTCCTGAAATATCACAAAAGGTGCCTTGGTGATATCTCCAGGCAAAAAGGAATGTACCTTTTACGTGACTTCAGCATCGTATAGTTCACTCGCAGTCGCATCAACTAGAGTGAATGGGCAGTTATGTCATCAGAGGTTGGGACATATGAGTAAGAAAATGATGAAAGTGCTATTGTCAAAAGGGAAGCTACCAAGGCTGAATTCTATTGACTTAAAATTCTGTGAGGATTGCGTGTATGGTAAGCAGAAGAGGGTAAGTTTCAAGAAGACGGGACGCGCTCCAAAGATGCATCTATTGGAGCTTATACACACTGATGTGTGGGGACCGGTACAGGTATTATCTCTTGGTGGCTCACGTTATTTTGTTTCCTTTATTGATGATGCTAGTAGAAAATCGTGGGTCTATTTCTTAAAACATAAATCTAATGTATTTGATATATTTAAGAAGTGGAAAGTTATGGTAGAAAACGAGATAAGTAAAACAGTAAAATGTCTCAGATCTGATAATGGGGGAGAGTACTGTGATAAGAGATTTGAGGAGTATTGTGCAACAAATGGAATCAAACATCAGAAAACGATTTCAGAAACACCGCAGCAGAATGGTGTGGCTGAGCGCATTAATAGGACCATCCTTGAGCGCGCCAGGAGCATAAGGTTACATGCAAGGTTGCCCAAGTCTTTTTAGACAGATGCTGTGAATACTGCCGCATATCTCATCAATAGAAGTCCCTCAGCACCATTGGATGGTGGGCTACTAGAAGAAACGTGGACGGGAAAGAAGTGAACCTTGCACATCTCAGAGTGTTCGGTTGCACTTCATATGTTCACATTGATGCAGAGCACATAAACAAGCTAGATGCGAAATCCAGGAGGTGCACGTTTATAGGCTATGGGCAATATGATTTTGGCTACAGGTTTTGGGATGCAGAAAATAGAAAAATCATCAAAAGCAAGGACGTAATCTTCAACGAAAAAGTGATGCATAAGGACAGTGTGCAAGAACCTAAGGCCAAGGAAAAAGGATTCGTAGAATTGGAAGAGTTACAGGACACAGGTGTTATAGCGCCACAGGATGATCATGCACAGGAGCATTATGAGGCAGAGCCGCATACACCAGTTGTGAGGAGGTCTACTCGGGAGAGCCCACGGTCCGATAATCACCCTCATTACATTATCTACTGCTGACAGATAATGGTGAACCAGAGTGGTTTGAAGCGGCATTACAGTCAGATACACAGGTTAAGTGGGAGCAGGCTATGGAACCACGGCGGCGATGCGGTCGCAATGACATAGGTTTGAGTCGATCCGGTTCGAGAAAGCAAGATGGAACTTAAAGATGACCGCAAACAGAATTCACAGGTCGCGGGTCGCCAGGATTCGACCCGTAGGATCGCGAGACCTGAAGGAACGAAATGGATACTCAGGTAGGGTCTTACAATGGTAGACCCCACGACATGGGACACATGCTGTGTGGACAGCGGGGCCCACATTTGTGAGCCCTGTACAAATAGCTCGGTGGGCGTAATGCTACAAAGGTGGACGTCCACCCAACCCTAAGCTTCAGGTGGTTCGGTCACTTAACCGTCAGGTTCGCCACTATATTCGACGTGAATATACAATAGATCATTAAGGAGGACAACCTAGATAAAACATGTACTTCATGGTGACCCCTACCTTTAAAAAAAAAAAACTGTCGAGACAACCAACAGGATGTCGTGTATAAAACACATATAACATAGTGGGCGCAGCCCCTGGATGAGCGATGTGAATAAACTCAAATATCATGGTGGACCCTATTGTCCAGTGGGCCACCTAGATAACCACATACATCATGGTGGATCCCACTATCCAGTGGGCCTCCTCATAAGTCACAAATGACGGTAGGCCCTGACATTTTCAAAGCCAAGCGTTTAATCAAGGGATGTTGATCGCCTACTGACGATGCCAGTATCGAGTTGGCTATTGGACAATGCTCTGTGGGCCCCAACAGGATATATGCGTTTTATCCATGCTGTCCATCTATTTTTCCGGATCATTTTAGGGCATGAGCCCAAAAATGATAAAGATCCAAATCTCAAGTGGACCACACCACACGAAAACAGTGGTGATTGAATGCTCAACATTAAAAACTTCCTAGGGCCCACTGTAATGTTTATTTTCCATCCAACCTGTTTATTAGGTCACAAAGACCTGGATGAAGGGAAAACACATATATCTGCTTCAACCAAAACTTTCGTGGCCTCCAAGAAGTTTTTTATGATGGGTGTTCAATCACCATTGTTTTCTTTAGTGTGGTCCATATGAGATCTGGATCATCCTCATTTTTGGTTTTAGGCCATAAGAGGATTTGGAAAAAAAAAAAGAAAAACAAAACAACGATGAATGGAGTGGACGAAACACATACAACATGGTGAGGCCTATAGAGCACCATCCAGACAATGTCAGTAGGCAATTAGCGCCCCTCGATCAAGACCGTTTTCCAAGGATAGAGAGGATTTTCTGCACACATCATGTGAAGTTGGAAAACTAGGTGGTCAAGGTGGGTAGAACATATGCATCACTGTGAGTGCCCAGTAATAACAATAGGTATTAAATTACTATGATGTGTCCACTTGTGCATAAGGATCTACCTTATTTATGGGGCTCACCCATGCCAGGTCCACACGACCCTATGGGCAGGTGGGGTGGCTCAAAACATCACGGTGGGCCCCAACAAGTTTCAATGATGGTCCTCAATCTCCACTATTCGAAGAATTGGGACCCACAAATCTTTGGATCATATGCTATTTATGTTCTTCCCTCCGCACAAGTCACACGTGACATAGTACATATGTTTGATGTAAAACAAATTTCAAGGTGGGCCTCATGAGACTTTCAATGGTGACATTCATTTACCACTGTTTCTTACAGTGGGGTCCACTCAGAGCTTTAGGATTAAGCTGATAAATATGTTTTTCACCTCTCCTAGGTCTTGTGTGGGTCATAAATATGCTGTGGTGACTACCGTGGTAGACCCATCCTACTTTCAATGTTGTGTTAAACTGAATGTTTCTTGTACGTTGGTCTACCTGGGATTCTTATGAGTCCAACAAATAATTTGAAAGATGGATGGACGGTGTGGATAAAAAATATGCCACCGTGGTCTCCTAAGCATAGGTGAAATATATACATACAGTGGGGTCTCATCGGAGGACGTGACGGCCTGGATAGACACGTAAGACATGGTCGGTATAGGGTTTAGGCTCACCCATTGGTTAGGACTTAATTAAAGATAAACAGTCCCATAGGAGGTTGGTGGAGCTCACCGATGGATTCCATTTATCTACACCGACCATCCATTTTTACAGATAATTACAAGGAATGGGTCCAATAATCAGGTAAGCATTTAGTCGACCATATCATGAGAAGTAGTGGGGATGGAACTCATACCCTTGAAACCTATGGGGGGCCACAGAATCATGGATTGAACTGGTATTATTTTCCTCCTTCATCGAGGTCCGTCTGATCTAACGAGTGGGTTGGATGTCAAATAAACATTACAGTGGGCTTTGGGAGGTTTTAGATGGTGGACATCCAATAACTATTATCTTCCCGTGTTGTAGTCCACTTAAGATTTAGATCTGCCAAATTTTTTTGAAATGAAGCACTAATAAAAATTAACTAACAGCATGGATAAAACACGTACATCAGATTCAGCAGGGACTACTGAAGTGACGTCATCAAGTTCTGTGTGTCCTACATGATGTATGTCTTGTATCCACGCAGTCTATCCATTTGGAGAGTTCATTTCAGGGCATGAGTCAAAAATGAGTAGATACAGAGCTGTAGTGGTCCCACTATAGAAAACAGTGTAGAGAGTGACATCCACTGTTGAAATCTTCCTAAGGTCCAACGTGATGTTTATTTGAGATCCAACCCATTTATAAGTTAAAAAATACATTAAAAAGGGAAAACACATATATCAGCTTGATCGAAAACTTTTGCTGCCATTAGAAGTTTTTAACGGTGGTCGTCACTCTCTCCACTGTTTTCTGTGGTCCACTGGAGCTTTGAATCTTACTCGTTCTTTGGTTCATGCCCTGAAATGGTTTCTCCAAATGGATGTACGGTGTGGATACAAAACATACGTCATTATATCATGGTGGGACCCACGGAACTTGGTGACGTCACTTCAGTAGCAAGTTTCGCTACTCAACCCGTCCATTTGCCACTCATTTTCGGATTCCAGAAACCCCAAAACCCGATCTCCATCTCCGGCGAGATTCCGCTTCTATTGGCCGCTCATTTTAGAGGTTTTTTGTTTCTCAGATTTCGCATCGGAAGGTATGCGATTCGCCTCTGATTTCTAGAAAATATGTGATAGGGTTTGATTTTGGTGGAATTGGAGTTAGTTGTGGAAATTTGTATTTGCGTATGTTTTTGGTTCGAAATATAGGGGGTTTTCGAGTGATTTGATTTCTTTTGGTAGGAATTTTGGTTTTTCTAGGGTTTTGTGTTGGTGTAATCGGAGTGTTTTGGGAAGACTCTGTTTTTTTTTTTTTTTTTTCCTTCTTCTTCTTCTAGTAGTTTGACAACATTCAATGTATGATTGCTGTGGCAGCATTCAACACGCACGACACTCATGGAACGCCATCATCGGTGCCTACTCCAAGCGCGGCCTCACCCAAGATGCAAATCGTCCATCACATGCGACTCCTCATGTTTTCCTTGGTGCCCAAAAATCAGGATGACCAAAATTCAGATGTGCCACACCACATTATTTTAGTGTTTCTAGGAATGATTTTACCTTTTTGGCCCACCTTAGTTGTGGATTGGCCGGATTTTTGGGCTTCAATGAGAACATGAGGGGTCTGACACGGACTGATTGATTGTCATGCAAACATCACAGTGGGCCCCACATATCGCGTTGTAGTGGATCAGGACATGTGCGCTCAGTCGTGCAGGTGCAACTATGGGTCTGTGCAGGTCTGTGTATGTTTGCGTGTATGCATTTGCATGAATGTGCCCGTGAAATTGCAATGCATAACTTATCCAATGGATGCAATGGGTACACTAAATACATTTTTCAAATGGATGGCCAAGGAAAGTCCATTTCTGGATGTATTCTCTGGACTTCATTGATTGATGGCCAATATCCATCATCATTGGTTTTCCCTTTCTGCTCTTTCTTCCCCTTCCTCTGGATCTAGCTCTTCACTGCTACATTCACATCAGCTACAATGCTATCCAAGTGATCATGCTTGCTCAAAATCCCAACAGGGCAAACTTGGCTGGCAAAAGGAAGTGCACTTAGTTTGGCAATGTTGATTCAAATTGAAGGTTATAAAAGGACAAGGGGAAGGCCCAAAATGACATGGGGGAAGGTAGTAAGAATATGTCGATGAGGGTTTAACTAAGGATATGGTCCTCGATAGAGTGGAATGGCGGAATAGGATTCTTGTAGCTGAACCTGAATAGAACAAGATTCATGTAGCTGAACCCAAATATAAGGCTTAGATGATGATGATGATCAATTAATATGTTAAGTGATCCAAACCCTTGACATAATTTGGGCTGCTTTAGTGATCCAAACCCTCCATATTATTAAGGCCTTTTTTAATGATCCAAATCAATTGATATGCTGAGGCTCATGTTCAACAATTGAAGCAAATATTTTATAGCCCATGTGGGTGGGATTGATATGCCACTAATGATCCAAATAGTCGATGTGATACAATCCTTGCTGGATCTGTTCTTGTGTTTTCACCCATTTGAGATAATTGAGTGTACGAGTCATGCCCAATGGGCCCATTTTCAATTATCAAAACCATTGATATCTCCTGTTCCGTTTTTACTAGTACAAACACTTCATATAGTTGGGTCCCTATGGAATGACCAAAACTGTCAATCACTCAACTTGCGCTTATTGTGATGTGAATTATTTATAGGAATGGTCACATATTTGGTAACCAAACCATTTATAGAATTGGCCAACCTTTTGAATTGCTTAGCCATTCGAAGTGATCCAATTGGGTTAACCCTTCGAAATGCTTGGGTTGTTTGGAGTGATCTAATTATTCATATTACTAGCTCTTTTTAAGTGACATGAACTCTTTATATAATTTGGGCCATTTTAGTGATGCACACATTTCATATTATTTAGGCCATTTTCAATGTTCCAAATAAATCGATATGTTAAGGCACATGTTTCAATAATCCATGCAAAGTGATCCAGACCCTTTACATAATTTGGGTTATTTTAGTCATCCAAACCCTTCATATTATTGAGGCAAATTTTAGTGATCCAAATTAATTGATATGTAAGGTTCATGTTAAACAATCCAATCACATGTTTTATATTATGTTAAAGTCTATATTTAGAGACCCAAATATTTGATGTGATACAAAACTTAGCGGATCCATAGTTGTGTTTTCACCCATGTGAGATAATTGAGTGCATGGGTTACGCAAAATGGGCCTAATTTCAATTATGTAGACCATTAATATCTCTTGTTCCATTTTTACTGGTAGAAAACATTCTTATACTTGTGTCTCTTTTTAGTGCCAAAACCATTAATCACTCGGGCGCTTCTAGTGATACGAACTATTTATAGGAATGATCCGGTTTTTGGTATCCAAACCATTTGTAAGATGGGCTAAGTTTTTGAAACGCTTTAGCCACTTGAAATGATCCATTGAGCTAGTCTTTTGAAATGCTTGGGTTGTTTGAAGTGATACAAATCTAATGCAGGGGCATTTTCACACCGAGCTCGAGTGGGGTGGCCTGTGGGATGCAAGGGCACACACGGGGTGGGTGGCCCATGTGTGGCGGGCCCCACCCATGTGAAGTAGGAGGCTTGTGTGAAGCGGAACCCATGTGAAGTGGGGCCCACGAGGGGGGGTTCAGCCGAGGTCTAAACCCATGAGATGTGGGGCCTGGGCTATGAGATAAAGTGATTTATTCACCATGCTCTATGAGTTTGAGCTTTTAGAGCAAGTGGTTAATTGTCCTACATCAAAATCGTTTATATTATTGGCTCTTTTTAAGTGATTCGAACTTTACATATAATTTAGGGTTTAGGGTTTAGAATGGATTGCTAAAATATTTTATGTTCTTATACGGTTTGGCTCTAGAATCAGGACTCCATGGATATCCCTGATGATTTTGGACTGAGTTTTACAAATACTAAACTATTCAGTCAGAAGTAAACTGAGTTCGAGTGGGGTGGCCTATGGTAACTGTAGTTCATTATCATGTAACTTGGATTCCATTTTATTCTATTTTCTTCTTGCTTTGGTGTAGAGACAACTGATAGATTTCTAACTGCATAGGGAAGGTCTTCTGTTAGTGGGTTGGTTTATATTCAATCCTCTAACAGAAGACATGCACCATGCATGTAGAAATCTATCAACTTAGCTATACACCAAAGCAGGAAGAATATAAAATCATATGAAATCGAAATTACGTAATGAGTTTTTTATTTGACCGAACTCTCTGTAACTAATGAGAGAGTTGCTTATATACTTATCATCATGATAAGATCATGTCGCTGTAGTTCATCTCCATTTGCTAATCCCTCCATAATATCTCTACCTAACCATATTAGTCACCCATCGCAATTAATATTCATCATTTAGCCAACTCATAACAAAATGTATTCAAAGTGAAGGAACAGTTTCAAAAATTTGCACGAGTAGAATGAAAGTAATTAACCTAGTATTATCTAATACATACTACTAACATACAACCAATATTGGGGCACCATACCATAAGCTACAAGAATATCATGTCCCCTTAAACAAGGTATCCTCCATATATATATAGATTAATTTGTTTATTTCCATTGTCAATCGCAAGTACCATTCACATCCAACTAACTATTTATAACATTTATAAAAGTACAAGATATCCAACCAACTCTATATAACAACTTGCAACTTAACCTACTGGGAATCGTCATGCACCGTAATGTCTTATGAGAGAGCAGGTTCCGAGGAGTTACAAGTTAAACCTTTACAAAAGAATATAAATGAAGCGATAAAAATATAAATTTAGAAAGATCAATTCAAGGTTTTGAGAACTTACAGTTCGCTTGAGCTTTCTAGGTTCACCAAAGAGGAAGGAATTGGACCTAAACGTGAAAATTACAAATGTTCAAATTAACATGATTGTGCACATCCCAGTTAAAGAAAGTACAAATACAGTGAGAGATTATTTGCAGTTTAAGCGTAACAAAGTGGATATCTAAGCACAACTATGGAAAATCCAGGCTGGATTTATTTTTATTTGATCCAATAGCTCCACTATATATGGCACAAGTAGGAAGGGGCCAAACTTGCATGCATTTTGTTTTTGAGATGGCTAAAGCTTCACATAATTTGAAGATATGAGAAGGGTTTGTGTGAGAAATGCTCTAGCACTCTTAGAGCAATATAAGTTGTAGTCACTCACCTACTCAACCATTATTATTATTATTTATTAACTAAAAGTTACAAAAATAAATAAATAAATAAAATAGGCCATTGGGTTTCAAATCATGGTCTTAGGGCATGTCAGGGACCATTTTAGCCACTAAGACCATTTCAACCTCCCGTGGGACCCACTCTAGTGAGCTTCTAACATCATTCCCTCCATTCCGGCAAGCTTCCAAGAGTTTTTTATTTTTTATTTTTTAAAGATTTCCGGCCACACTCTCCTCTCCCATTCTTTGAATCTTGTCTTCCTCTCTCTATGTACACTCGACTGGCAGCGCTGCCGAGCCCGCTCACCACACCCAACTCCAAATTTCCTTTGTTCCCGCTCTCTCTCCTCTATTATTGTCTCCCTCTCCTCCGTAGTAACCCGACTCGGACATGGCACACTCGACTCGCTCGTGACTGCGACTCGAGCCAAACCCCAAAATCTCCCCCAAAATCTCTAAGTACTTCAAAATTCCCCAACATGCCAAAACCCCAAACTAAAATCCACAAAAACCTCAAAATCTGAGCTGAGTCAGCGACCCGACCCAGCGAGTCGACTTGAACCCGGCTCGAGTTCAGCTCGATTCGTTTACCAAACCAAGCTGAGTCGAACTTGAGCCAGGCCCCTTGGCTAAACTAGCCGAGCTAAGTTGGGCAGAATTTGACTCGGTTCGGCTCATGTAAACTTCTTTTGGGTGGAGTGGTGCACATGCGACCTATATGTGAGATCTTACACATGTCTCTCACACCACATGCCTGAAGCTGTTTTAATCTTACTCACTCCACGAAACTTAAAGGAATACACGTGGGAGGTGAATGTGAACCATTTATATTCACCTGCAACGAGATTGAGATATACCAACTAGGTCCCTTGATTCAACCATGATGGGGACATCTCGGTCACACGCGCACGCACGCCGCCCCACCTATGCACGTACACAGAGTAGGAGGGCCCCACCATCGATCTGGCTCGATGACGACGTCCAGGGAGGGTCTCCTACCTAGAAGACGAAGTTTGGTTCAAGAGAATAGGCTTGATAGCCAAGAAAAGCCTATCATGGGATCTCATGATCATGACCCACTAGTCGGATTGATTTCGTATTTTAGGTTTTGCTTATTTATATTATTTAGAACATCGTGAACGCTTTAGATTTCTTTGATTGATTTTTATTTTAGTTTACTTCATCGCCAAGTAATAGGTTGCGCACATGGCGCGAGTTTTGGGGTATAGAGTTTTCCCTATAAATATGCACCCCTTGTAGTTCTTTTCGAAGATTGAAGTTTAATAAAAATTCCTGCTTTATTTTTCTGCTCTCTTCGTGAGTTGTGGAAGAATTCAAAAGTGGGTGCGAAGCCCTCCCTTTTCGAAGGGCTAACTACCGTGGTGCGAAGCCACATCGACCCCGATTCATCCCCATCCCCCATCATTTTTTTTCCATCTTCTCCCACCATCCATACTTCGAATTCGTCCTTCTGTTGCATCAGAGTTCTTCATTACAGCAGGTTTCCAGATTTTGGCCCGTAGGCGAGCTGACACTTCGGCGGAGCACCACGCACAAGCCGTAGCTCGGATCGACCCGAAACTTAGGGGTTTTGGAGCCTCCCCCTGGCCGACCAGGGCCAAGGAGAGTTTTTCTGCAAACAACGCCCGCGCCCTAGGCCCGCTGTCCATACGCGGGATCGTCTTTTGGCTCAGGTTTTTATCCTCTTTTATCCTCTCATAGCCTTTTTTTTTTCCATAAAACCTAGTCCTAGATTACGTTTTCCCTAACTTATATGCTAATTTTCTTTCCCTAGGGTTCTTTGATTTGAAACTGGTGAATCCCTTGGATTAGGGACTGATTACTATGTATGTGTGAAGGATTATTTCTTATCTTTGAGTATCGTTTGCTTCATAATTTTTATTGATCCAGCCCTATCATGTGTTGGCCTGGACCCGCATAAATTCCCCTTTAATTGAATGTTTGAATTTTCATGTGGGATGTGGAATTTGTGTAATTGTGAATTGGTATGATCTAAGCCTGAAATCTTGCATATCATATTTACATTTCATGTCCTGCATCAAATTTGGTATCAGAGCCTAGGGTTCTTGTAGGGGAATTCATTACATGTTTTAGGGTTTGGTTGTTTATGTCTATTACGCATCAATTCTCATCATATATGGTTGTTTAGAAGTCCATAAACCCTGACATAAGCTATTGAAATTTTCTGTTATCCCCTTATTTGAATTATTTTAGAAATTAGCTTAGCTTTCTATTTCTAGGTTTAGAAACTTTCTTTTTATGTTTTTAGAAACTAATTTTTTATAAACTTTCTTAATCTGTTTTTAGAAACTAATTTCCTTTCCTTTTTCTTTTTTAGAAAGTAATTCACTTTCCTTTTTTTTTTTTTTCTTTTTTTTTTTTTTTAGAAACTAGCTTACTTTCAATTTTTAGAAACTTTCCTTTTTCTTTTTTTAGAAACTAGGTTGCTTTTTAGAAAGTTTCTTTTTTTCGTTTTTAGAAACTAGGTTGCTTTTTTTGAAACTTTCCTAATTTGTTTTCAGAAACTTTCCTTTTTCGTTTTTAGAAACTAGGTTGTTTTTTTTTTTTTTTTAAAAAAAAAATCTTAAATTTTGACAACTATATTGCTGAATTTTGGCTTGCACCTTACACTAAACATGGAGCAACTGCTAGAGTCATTAAACAAGTTGTCCCAGCAGATCGAGTATTTGGGTGAGCGCTATGAACAATATTTTGACCAACGTTGTGGTCAATTTGATGCGCGCATTACCCAACTAAAGGCCTCCGCCGGGACAAATCCCAGCATTAGGGAAGATGGCCAATCTCAGGCAGGTGGCCAGGAGGATAGACCAGTGAATAGAGGTGGCCAAGGAATCAGTCATGGGCGTGCACCCGTACCCCCACTCCATGAGGGACATCAAGACCATTATTTTGAGGGGCACGACATGTGCAGCCTCGTGGCTATAGAGAGTGCACCAGAGGCTCGTGTAGAGTTATTTACTAAGGCCATTCCGGTAGTTGATGAGCTTCATGATGTCTTTCCTGATGATCTACCGGATGAGTCTCCCCCAAAGAGGGATATAGAGCATACCAGGACGTGGGACGCCGTACTACCCATAGCCAAGTTTGCATACAATAGTTCTGTCAATAGGTCCACAGGTCTAATTCCTTTTGAAGTCGTTACTGGTTACAAGCCTAGGAAGCCTATTGATCTTATCCCCATGTCATTATCCCATAGGCCATCAGAGTTTGCAGAGTCTTTTGCGCATCACATACATTCATTGTATCAAGAAATCAGGCAAAAGATCACTACTAGTAATGAGCAATACAAATTTTCTGCAGGCCAACATAGACGTTTCAAAGAGTTCAATATTGGGGACTCTGTGATGGTCCGCATTAGGCCCGAGCGGTACCCTCCAGGGGCCGTTCGTAAGTTACACGCGCATAGCGCTGTGCCCTTCAAAATTATAAAGCGAAACAGTCTCAATGCGTATGAGGTAGATCTTCCACCCTCCATGGGAATTAGTTTCACATTTAATGTGGAGGATCTAGTTGCATTTCAAGGGGCCATTGATGCATTGTCCAGCCTTTCGCCTAACCATCGTGATTCATCAGACCTTTCCTTTGATCCATGGCCCCCTCCTGACCCATTTTCCCAGCCTCCACCTCCCATACCTACCCGTCCTGGCCCATTTTCCCAGCCTCTACCTCCCATACCTACCATTCCCAAACCATTTTTCCAGCCTCTACATCCCATACTTACTCGTCCCGGCCCATTTTCCCAGCCTCTACCTCCCATACCTATCCTTCCCGATCCATTTTCTCAGCCTCTACCTCTTATACCTAGTCTTCCCGACCTTTCTTCCCAGCCTCAACCTCTCATACCTAGCCTTTACACACCTAGAGAGGAAATAGAGGAAATAGAGGATATCCTGGACCATCAGATAGTTTCAACGTCGGCCGTCGGGTTTCAGAAGTACCTGGTCAAGTGGAAGTCACGCCCAGTTTCAGACAGCACGTGGCTCACTGCGGAGGAGCTTCAGAGACTTGATCTTGACGTCCTGGAGCGGTTCAGGAGTTTTATTTCACCAGTGGCGAAATCTTCGCAGCTGAGGAGAATTGATGGGGACATCTCGCGCACACGTGCACGCACGCCGCCCCACCTATGCACGTACACACAGATTAGGAGGGCCCCACCATCGATCTGGCTCGATGACGACGTCCAGGGAGGGTCTCCTACCTAGAAGACGAAGTTTGGTTCAAGAGAATGGGCCTGATAGCCAAGAAAAGCCTATCATGGGATCTCATGATCATGACCCACTAGTCGGATTGATTTCGTATTTTAGGTTTTGCTTATTTATGTTATTTAGAACATCGTGAACGCTTTAGATTTCTTTGATTGGTTTTTATTTTAGTTTACTTCATCGTCAAGTAATAGGTTGCGCACATGGCGCGAGTTTTGGGGTATAGAGTTTTCCCTATAAATATGCACCCCTTGTAGTTCTTTTTGAAGATTGAAGTTTAATAAAAATTTCTGCTTTATTTTTCTGCTCTCTTCGTGAGTTGCGGAAGAATTCAAAAGTGGGTGCGAAGCCCTCCCTTTTCGAAGGGCTAACTACCGTGGTGCGAAGCCACATCGACCCCGATTCATCCTCATCCCCCATCAATTTTTTTTTTTCCATCTTCTCCCACCATCCATACTTCGAATTCGTCCTTCTGTTGCATCAGAGTTCTTCATTATAGCAGGTTTCCAGATTTTGGCCCGTAGGCGAGCTGACACTTCGGTTGAGCACCACGCACAAGCCGTAGCTCGGATCGACCCGAAACTTCGGGGTTTTGGAGCCTCCCCCTGGCCGACCAGGGCCAAGGAGAGTTTTTCTGCAAACAACGCCCGCGCCCTAGGCCCGCTGTCCATACGCGGGATCGTCTTTTGGCTCAGGTTTTTATCCTCTTTTATCCTCTCATAGCCTTTTTTTTTTTTTTTTTTCCATAAAACCTAGCCCTAGATTACGTTTTCCCTAACTTATATGCCAATTTTCTTTCCCTAGGGTTCTTTGATTTGAAACTGGTGAATCTTTTGGATTAGGGACTGATTACTATGTATGTGTGAAGGATTATTTCTTATCTTTGAGTATCGTTTGCTTCATAATTTTTATTGATCCAGCCCTATCATGTGTAGGCCTGGACCCGCATAAATTCCCCTTTAATTGAATATTTGAATTTTCATGTGGGATGTAGAATTTGTGTAATTGTGAATTGGTATGATCTAAGCCTGAAATCTTGCATATCATATTTACATTTCATGTCCTGCATCAAACCAACAAATGGTTTTGTCATGGAGGTCTTTGAGCGAGCGAAGGACATTGATGATCTAGAGGCGTTCTATCCAACAGATGAGGTGGCTAATGTAGATTGTTTTGACAATGTGTTGGATGCCAACGAGGGAGGATTTGGAAGAAACAAGAGAAAACACAGTTTATCCAAATAGCAGGCGGCTCTTGGCAAGTTGATGGTACTTGTTTGATGTCAGGGGAAGAACTGGAGTGGTTTTGGGATATGATGGAGCATGTCGGTAAGTCGGCTGGTCTATCTTTTGAAGTGGGTGATGATGATGTAGATGCTTTCATTTCTTTTGTTAAGGAAAGGGGTAACTAAAGGATGAGGGAGGCTCATATATAGAGATCGAAGGAAGCTCCAAAAGGCTGGAGAGAGTTCCTGTGTTTGGAATGTTCAATAAACTGACTCAAACAACAAATCTAGTGGCAGAAAGTTGGACAAGGGCCAAAACAGTTTTCCAATGAAGATGATCAGTTGGAACGTTAAGTCATTGGGGAGCAAGGAAAAGAGAAGCCGTGTAAGGGAGGTTTGTAAGAGCTACAAAGTTCAAATTGTATTTATTCGGGAAATGAAGCTGGATTCTTTCGACAACAGAGTGCTAGACTTGCTGTGGGGAATTAAGAATAAGGTTGGGCTCTGGATGTTTTTGGCTTAGCCGGTGGAATTGTGGTGGCATGGAATGAGGGCTCGTGGAAGATGGAAGACAATTTCATTGGCTTGTATTCAGTCACTATAGCACTTTAGGAAATAGCCTCAAACTTTAAGTGGTTGTTCATGTCGGTTTATGATTCATGTGATCTAGACCGAAGGTACCTATTTTGGGGAGAGCTAAATTCAATCAGTGCACGGTTCAACCCGCCTTGGCGTGTAGGGGTGACTTCAACGTGATAAGATTTGTGCATGAGAAGTCGAGCTGTAATTGAATCACTAAAAGCATGCGGGGTTTTGAGTGGTTATGTCAAAATGAAATGGTTGACATCTCGACGTGAGGGGCCAAATTCACTTGGACCAATGTGAGGAAAAACTAATGCTGGCTCGTTTGGATAGATCTTTGCTTTTTGCTGATTGGGTTGAGAGGTATCCGATGGTCTACTTGTGAGGTTTACCGAGGCCATCTCCGATCATCGACTGGTCTTGTTGGAAGTCGAGAATGAAAGTTGGGGTCCCAAACCATTTCTGTTGGAATTAATATGGTTAGAAGTGGAAGGTTTTGTGGATATTGTCAAAGACTGGTGGATATCCTTTAGTGTCGAAGGCACGGTGAGATTTAGATTGCCACAAAAGCTTAAATTACTTAAGGGCAAGTTGAATGGTTGGAAAATGGAGTTCCTTGGAAGCAGCAATGAGGTAGCTAAGAGCACGATATGTGAAATTCATGGCGTAGATATTAAGGAGGGGGAGAACAATTTGAAGAAGCATGTCTTAGGCTACTATCATTGTTGACAGATTATTCAAAATACTTGGAAGAGGAAGTGTTAAACTGGCGGCAGAGGTTGAGAGCACTATGGTTAAAAGAAGAATCAGATTTGTTTAGCTATTGTGCAATTTTACTCGAAATTATTATCAAGTGATGGAAGTAGAAGACCTACATTGGACAATCTGCCTTTTGCCCTCATCTTGATATCGGAGAGGAATCCCTTGAGAAACCAGTTTTAGAAGAAGAAATCAAAGATGTAGTTGACTCCTTCAGAGACAAAGCTCCTGGTCCAGATGGTCATCCTATCGCTATTCGCCTTTCATAAAGTATTTTGGGAAGTTCTCAAAAGGGATACAGTGTAGTTTGTAAAAGAGTTCTTCGAAAAAGGCCGAATTCCCATGGGGATAGGGGCTTCCTTCATAGCCCTCATTCTAAAGAAAGAAGGTGTAGTCCCTTAAAGATTTTCGGCCTATAAGTTTGATTGTTAGTCCTTACACGATATTGGCAAAAATCCTAACATCCAATGATCCATGTTGGGAATTAAAAAGGTGCGGTCCCTTGAAAAAAATGGAAAATGGATGGTGCCATTTTGGGAATTAAAATCTTATCGTTTTTTTTGGGATCCATTGACCAACGATCCAAATCGTTGATTTGGTGGGCCCCACTATGGTTATGGTCGATGCAACAAAGTTAAGATCCTACCCCTAGAAGAAAACGAAAAAAAGATAAAAAGTAAAAAAAGGAAAAAAAACATACCAGATGGTCCGAATCTTATTCTTCTTCTTCAATCTTCATCTATTAGTATGGCGTTGCTGCTTGTTTTTCTTCATCTTCTTTCTTTCTTTCTTTCTGTCCATGGTGCAGACCCTCTCTCTCTCTCTCTCTCTCTCTCTCTCTCTCTCTCTCTCTCTCTCTCTCTCCCCTTCTCATTCTCTCTCCCTCTCTATTTCCCTCTTGTTCTCTCTCGAAAAACAAATGGAAGTGGCCACGCACAACCTTTTATTTTTTTAATACTCTAAAGTGTACGCCGCTTAGTGCATATGCACATGGGACTGTTTCAGTGCACGAGGCCCACCTTGATTTGTGTTGTAATCCATGCTGTCCATCGGTTTTTTCTTTTCATTTTAGGCCATGGTCCCTAAAATGAAACAGATCCAAATCTCAGGTGGGCTCGATAGTAAGGATTGAACGCCCACAGTTAAAAACTTCATACGGTCCATTGTAATGTTTATTTGCCATCGAATCCATTAATAAGGTCACATGGACCTAGATGAAGGGAAAACACAAACAGAAGCTTGATCCAAAAATTCTTTTGGCCCATGAAGTTCTTAATGGTGGGGATTTAATCCCCACTGTGTGGTCCACCTGAGATTTGGATCTACCTCATTTTTGGGACCATTCCCTAAAATGAATTACCAAAAAGAATGGACGGCATGGATATACAACAAATGTGTCGAGGTGGGCCCCACATTCAAGGCATCACTCACTATCGTTAACTTGAGATTTAGATTTGTCTGATTTTTGGGACCCTACCTTAAAATGACTGGGCAAAACAGATTAACAACATGGGTATAAAAATACATCGAGATGGGCCCACATTCAGGGCCTCACCCACATGTGGTCCACCTAAGATATGGATCTACCTCATTTCTAGACCATGTCATAAAATGAGTTGGCAAAACGGGTGAACGACATGGATATATAATACATACATCGAGGAGGACCATGTACATGGCCCTAAAAAATTGTACATGAGGCATATATTAACTCAAAATTAATTAATTAAATTATGAACCGTTGTTACTAAGTCCCAATCCAAAAATTAAATTATTTGAATGATTTTCATAGTTAATTTGTAGACACTTGTTATTTTGAAATGGGACCATTTGATATTTTTTCATTCTTCACCGTCCAATAAATGTCCACCAATCCATTAGTGGGATAAGTACCAATAGATTGCATGAATTTAAGGTTGATTTAGGACATCAAATGGTCCACCAAATCCACTCCAAATCAACACCACTATTCACCTGAATTTAATTTCATTTTTTTCTTAATATCTATTGTAAAAAATGATATCAAAAGTTCTTAACATTTGTATGTTGAAATGAAATGTACGAGAGTCGCGAGGTATGTAATACATCAATACTATAAATAATAATAAAACCTACAAATATGAGATGTTTTGGTATTACATTCATTCTAATAAATTTATATTGATATTATATAATTAAATAATTAGATATAAGAAATTTTCAGTTAATTCTAAGTTGTCAGGTTCATAAATTCATTAGACAGCCTAATACAACATTCTCACTAAAGATTGTACCGTAACACTACCTTCAACATATTCAAAATTATAAATGAATGCATATTTGGAATATTTACAATTTTTCGCATTTTCTGGATATTTTGAGCAAAAAAGAGAAAAAAAAAGAACGACGATACAAGGGTGTATCGGCCGTTACACCCCCCGCATCGGCCGTTACACCGATTCAGCGTATCAGTAACAGTGGGCACCATTACGGCCATCGTTACTGCAACAGGACACCTTGATCCTAACCCTTTGGTTGGTGGTGAGAAAATATACGGTTAGGATTTTTTTTAAGGGTTTAGTGGTTAGGAAAGAATACAATGTTCCACATTCAATCGAAAAAAATGCTGAAGATTGGATGGATGGGTTGGATCTTCCAGTCAAGGTTTTGAAGGGGCCGATTTTGGATAATGGAACCACTTGCCTTGCTTCTACAAACTGAAAACCTAAACAGATATTTACATACAACCTTCTTATTGGGCATTGAATCGGTATGCTTTTGTACTACTTGAATTCCCAAAATGGAGAAAATGGGTGTGCAACTTAATCAAGATTGGCTTAGATTTTTGTTCTCTTCCTCTTTTACTTCCTTTCTGCTTATGTACTTGTGTTTCATTTTATGTAGTTATTGGATTGGAAATGCAGGATTTAAGAGTGTTGGATGGACGTTCCATTTGTGTCGTTTGCTAGGAAGACTCACATTCCTGACACATATGCAATCCGACATTTCCAAATAGTTGGTACCCCAAAAAGTGTCAGCCGCAGGTTATATCATTTCTCTTCGGGTATATTCTTACTTCTTTCCTTTCATGGTTTATTTTAGTCAAAATCCTTAGTGGAGAGCTAGATATTGAAATACAGATAGCACGTTTCATAACGACCAGGATCTGAATTTATTATGAGCTGTTGTGTCTGATATAATTCTCATTCATTATTTTAAGGGATTTTCCTGCATGAGGTTTGGTCGAATACATCTAGATGTATTGCAATATAGACGTCAGGACTTTAGTCGTTGAATCTTGGTCATTTTCCAATGATCCATTTATACGATGGGTCTTACTTTGTATGGTGGAAAGTCAACAAATGAAAGCTCTCAATTAGATTATTTCAACCCTTTTATAATTTAGCTCTCATGCTTTGAACATTAATGATCATCATATTCTTTCATAGTCAATAGGTTGAAATATTCCATCTGAGGTTTTTTTTCGGCATTCCCCATCCAAAGGGAGCCCTATCCAATAAATGGTTTGTGTCATTCTAAAAGGCCCAAATCCAACAGCTAGAGTCATCATTTGTTGTCATCATCATCTAAGCCTTATCCCAGCTAATTGGGATTGGCTACATGACTACTTTCTTGCCATTCCACTCTATCAACGGCCATAACTTCAGTTAGACCATAGGTCATCAAATCTTTTCTGACAACCTCCACCCACATCCCGATGTTTCCTATTGTTATATGTCGACATGCATTCGAGCCAACCTCTTTATGTATTTGCTAGGTATACATGTAACCGCTCAAATCAAACAGTCCAAACTGCAGCTCTGTTGGTGGATATCATTAGTGGTTAAAATGAAACAACTCAACGGTCCAAATTTAATAAATAAAATGTCCACAGTTAGAGGTTAGGATCTTTCAATCAAATTTATTTTTGGGATGATTACCTATCTTGATCAGATCCCATGATTTGGATGTTTTAAATTAGGTTAGATGCATGCGACATGAACGGTTGCATAATGCAAGCAGCCCCATAGGCAAGGGAAAGTCCATCACACCAAACAAATCTTCGAAAAAGCGTTAGCTAGAAGCTTATGAAGTATTGTAATGTGCCATGGTATGAAATAGCTCCCATTTATAATTTAGACTCTGCATGTCATTTCAAACGATTCAAAAAGTTGTGGCCAAAGTTTGACTCCGCTCGCCAACCTGATGCAACCCTCCATCCGGGGTTGAGATTGGCAATGAAAGCGCAAAACTCCCACCCATGGTGTGCCGTAAAGGCCGTTACATAAAGGTAATAGCAGCAACCGTTATATGTTATGGGGTCATAAAAGTTGTGATGGTCGTAAAAAAAGACCCGTAAAGCCTGTTATGGCCCCCCAGAAAGCTTGTAACAGTCTATTACAAGGCCAATATAGTTTTTCTTTTTTATCTTTTTTTTTTTTTTTTAAAAATTTGTTTATTTATTTTTTTTTAACGATGTTTTTAAGATAAAAAAGAGAGACTGTAACAGCATTATGGCCTCTGTAATGGTGGTTACACCCTATATCGTAAAGGTAACGGTGGTGGTTGTTATGACCACTGTTATTGTTACGGAAGACCTTTATACCACTGGTGGAGATGGTGGTTAATTTTGTATGAGAAAGTTGTTCAACAAGACTGTAATATTGAAGAAAATGTTAGAAGACTGGAGGAAATGTATCGTTGTACCTATTTACAAGGACGAAGGAGACATATGTAGCTGCACTAATTATTGTGGAATTAAACTTATTAAAATTTTCTTCTTCTTTCTTCTTCTTCTTCTTCTTCTTCTTCTTCTTCTTCTTCTTCTTCTTCTTCTTCTTATTATTATTATTATTATTATTATTATTATTATTTTTTAAAGTTTAAACTCATTGGGTAATGCTACAAAAATTTTGGGAGAAATGTGTGTTCTGTTGAGCTGATTGGATGATTACTAGGAATCCAATAAAAATGCCACCTTATGTACTTTTTGACTTTATGGGATTGTTGGCAGCTCAAATGTGGAAGATGCTCATACGGTTGGGTTATTCATGGGCCGGGCTCAAATTGGATCTTGATGTTCCTGACTGCCTATACCTTGGCCTACTTAAGGGGTCTCAGAACCATATTTGAGGTCCTGGATCCAGATTTGACTGGGTTCAGTTACCCATTGGGTCTTCAGACCTTTTCTCTGGGTTAGGGCTGGTTTGAATAAGAGCACTTACAGGGTTGGACCCATTGGATGAACAGATTAATTACACACACACACACACACACACACGTGCCATGTCGAGACATGGGTGGTATGTAGGTGGTATGTGGGCTTAGGTTTGAACCCAACTAATGCAAGACACATGATTTAATGCTAGCATACAACATGAAGATTATGAAAGAGTCCATAAAGTAATTCAATTAACAAAAGATGCTAATCCACCAAGTAATTAAGAGTAAACAATAGGAAATAAAATATGATTTAACCTAAATCACATGCTCGCATGCTAAGAAATCACATAAATCAATTAAAACTAGACTCAATGGAAGGATAAAACTTCCAATTTAGCATAGGCACATTCCATACTTAAGGGAATGATTAGTAGGTTTTATAATTAGGGTTAAGAAGGGGGAAATCTGAAATTTGGAAAATTAAGGTTCATGGGAATTGGGGATTTTGGAATTAGGGTTTTTAGAAATTAGGAAAAATAGGAAATTGAAGATCTAGGGTTTAGAAGGTTGTAATGGAAGGAAAAAAGAGGAAGACAAGAGAAGAAGTATACCTTTCAAAGAAGAGAAAGAGGAAGGATGTACCTTGGAATCTACCACCAAATAAGCTTATATCATTCCACAATTTAATTGGGAGGTTTTATTTATTTATTTATTTTTAAACCCCTAAAAAATAAGGACAAAAAATCTTTCACACAAGATTGCTTCTCTCTCTCTCTCTCTCTCTCTCTCTCTCTCTCTCTCTCTCTCTCTTTTTTCTTCTCAGTAACAACACTAGGGTTCGAACTCCAATCCCCTTGTGATTTTATAATTAAAAAATTTGGAATTAAAATTCAGCATAATTACAACTATGCCACTCACTTAAGTAAAGTGGCTCATCATCCAAAATAAGAAAACTAAAATATATATTATTAATCTCAACCATCAAATAACTCCTAAAAATAACAAAAAACATAAATTAAGCAAGATCAGAATCCAAGGGGCCTAGATCTAAAAGATCTGGTGGCCCGATGACCTAATCAACAAGATCCAATGGTTAGATCGACACGAAATAGAAATCGTATGACTAAAATAATCTCCTAAACAACCCACATGCATTATCTGAAGGTGGGGTCTTCAAAATAGCTTGGCGGGCCCCATCCGAAACTCATCTCCCATCCACAAAGAAAGTTGCGTTGATATGTGTGGTCGTCCTTGTTTCTAGTACACCCGAGTAGGTCCTCTGATGTCCCCATCACTAACTCGATTTTTAATTAGGACCAACTGACCAAGTTGGTGGACCTGCCTGTTTAAACTAGGCCAAGGTCAGGTGTCCATGGATTTAAGTACCTGTTGATAGCCTTGTTGCTGGGGAATCCTTGGAGATCTAGTGTAGAGGGGATCATCACATAATTTAATGTGGGATCTTTGCCTATTGAGGTTATTCTGGGATTGGAGACTCCAATCAAACAAAATTTGAAGTGAGGAAGTCTAGGTTGTATATGACTAAAGTCACTCTTGGCTCCATAGACTTTTGGTTATTGAAGGGAATTCCAAAGGCTCCTTGGAAGCTTGCTTTTGTGTAATGAAACCGGGGGTGTGATTGGCCTTTCTTAATATCTTTTAGCTTAGTTCTTAGAGAGGCTAACTCCGAGGCCAATGTTTCAACCAAAGAAAGTGCAGTGAGAAGATCATTGTATGTTGGTGATGCTTGTTTATTACCTTAATGGACAGTGCCCCTACTCGCTTCTATCAATAACTCTTAACTATTTGTAAAAGAAAAAAAAGGAAAATTGCTGGTGTTGTAACGTGATAGATCGACTTGTTAGTGACCATAATCAATGCTTATTGTATCGGTATCCCACTCGTTGCATATAGATACGTATTGGTTATTGCATCGAATATATCATTTGTATTAGGTAATATATCACACTTTTTGGGAAAAATGGGGAATCATTGGGAAATTGGTCGAATTTTTCAATGAAACTTCAGGTACTGTTAAAAAAGACCTTAATACACACTTTTAAATCATAATATCACAAAAAAAGTGCACACAATATGTTTCCTTTGTATAGGGTCCTAAGTTATGTGTTGTCTCACCGAACTGATGCAACTATATTCAAAGTGAATTCATAACAATTATAAAATAAATTTTCTTTTTTGAAAATAAAAATAAAAATACATGAATCAATAGATCAAGCATCGTTCATGTTTGATTTCGTGTTTGGAGTGTAAGATTGCAACCAATTTGGGAGAAATTGGGGAAAATTCGAAAATTTCCCAATTTCCCCCAAATTGGACCACCTACCGTCAAATTTCGAAATTAGAGTGTATGTGATGATGATTTCATCAAACACTCTTAAATACTGTGATATTAGACTCAATTGATCCCTGTTAGAAATGAAATTTTGAAAAAACATTATATTTTAAATTATTTTTTTTTTCGAAAAATCACAAAAACTTCATGGATCAATGGATTAGTCTTCATACATGTTTGATTTCGTGTTTGGAGTGTAAGATTGCAACTAATTTGGATAAATTTCGAAAATTTCCAAATTAAGATTGCAACTAATTTTGAGAAATTGGGGAAATTTTGAATTTTTCCCAATTTCCCCCAAATTGGATCACCTACCCTCAAAATTTGAAATTAGAGTGTATGTGATGATGATTTCATCAAACACTCTTGAATACTGCGATATTAGACTCAATTGATCGCTGCTATAAATGAAATTTCAAAAAAACATTGTATTTAAATTTTTTTTTTTCGAAAAATCACAAAAACTTCATGGATCAATAGATCAGTCTTCATACATGTTTGATTTTGTGTTTGGAGTGTAAGATTGCAACTAATTCGGAGAAAATTTGAATTTTCCCCAATTTCTCCCAAATTGGACCACCTACCATCAAATTTTGAAATCAAAGGTTCAAATCCTTGCTTTTTCATACAAAACATGAAGAATCAAGAATTACCCAGAAGGGCAGAACTATTGTTTATGAGTTAAAAAAAAACCATGATTGAGGGTTAAATTGATTTAAGAACATTACCTAGAAGGGCAGAACTATTGTTTTTATTTATTTATTTTTGTTACAATTGCATGAAATAATTCCTATGATTATGAATAATAAACTTTCTGGAAAAAAAAAAAAAACTTCTTCTATTTTTGGAGGGGGGTGTGGAGCTTTGAAAATGAAAGTCAAGAAAAGCTATTTTTAACAGGGAAGATCAACATCAACAAGTTGCATCTCAACAAAAATAAATAAATAAATAAATAATAAGAAAAAAAGAGGAAAAGAAGGGGACCAACATTAGCAAATTTGGCTTGTTGAAATTGAATCTGCCTATTCAGTGTAGAACAGTCGGTTCTTGAATCAAAATATTCATTAGAACTAGTTCCTTAGGGCCTGCTTGGTTTTCCAATGTCCTATGAAATGCAAAGTAAATGAGTCATTATTATATTTCCGGGTGTTTGTTTAAACAGGAAATATGGCTTGTAAATTGAGAGTCAAATACACTTGTAACGGAAGTAGATAAAGTAAATTGTAATCATTACTTTTTCTCATTGTAAAGCTACCATTGCTACAGTGATTTGTGGGTGAAACAAATGATGCAGCACAATCATTGTTGCAGTCAAATGTAAGTGATGTCACCACACAATTACAAGAGTAAATGATCATTACTCATTTACAACCATTCACTGTTTCAATTGGAAAACCAAACAGGCCCTAAGGAGCCAGTCTTCTACATTGAGGCAGCCTATTCATTGGTTGAACTTATGGATCGGATGAATCTGATTATTTTTTGAAAAGGAAGAGAAAATGCATACTCTAATCGTAGTAGCCATACTTGTGAGTCTGAACTTTCGATTATCTGGATTGTTCTTCTGGTGGACCCAATCAACAGATAACCATGTCCCACATTCTTTCCCATGGGCCAGTTAATGGAGGATCTGTACTTTGTTAAGTGGCTTGCAAAGGGACAATTAAAAAGGATAAAATAATTGTCCAGAGTTAACGTTAAAATGACAACCTATCAGACAGTAAGGATCATCTGGTGGGGGAGATTTTACAATGTGGACCACCATGGAGTGGTTTGCGTGATGAACAGCTTGTATCACCAAAAAAGGTGGGCCCCTCCTGCAAGGCAATGGCCTCAAGAAAAAAAAAAAAAAAAAGAAGAAAAAGATAAAGAAAAAAAAATCTTTCTTTTTGTGATCTTTTCCCTTCCATCGGCAATTGTTACAGGATCAAAGGGTAACCCTATCCGGTGTTCAATGAAGTCTTATAGGCTATCAGAGCTCAGTTTGGTTGAGGCTGATGGCCTCAGGGCTCGTCCTCGTATTGATGTCTCTTCAATTTTCAGTGTTGTGAGTATTTTTTCCCCTTTTCTTTAGAATCCATGCACTCTGTCACTTTATAGTCCTGTTAAAGTTGATAAGGTCTTGATGGATTGTTGCATGTATTTTTTATCAGGTAAATCCGATTGTTGATGATGTCCACAGTAGAGGCGATGCTGCAGTTATTGAGTTGGCGCTTCTTTGATATTTCCTTATATTATGCATATTTCAATGCTTTCAGGGTCATTGTTCCTTCTTGTATTGTTATGGTCATTGATTAGAATTTAAAATCTATGTTGTTTTATGTAGTTATACTGCACGCTTTGAAATAGTTATACTGGATAAAGTGGTAGAAAATGTTGCTGATCTTCCGGATCCAAAGGTGGGCCACTTTCCACAGTGTAATTTATTTTACAGCAATATATGCTTCACATGTGATGTGACTGTTGTTTCTATAGAATACCCAACGTATTCCGTAACGGTAATGGTGGCCATAACGGCCACCACCATTACGTTTACAATATGGGTTGTAAGTTGTAACAGCTGTTATGGCACCCATAACGGCCTTTACAGCCTATTTTTTTTTATTGGAAAAACCCTCGAAGGCCACCACCATTACGTTTACAATATGGGTTGTAAGTTGTAACGGCTGTTATGGCACCCATAACGGCCTTTACAGCCTATTTTTTTTATCGGAAAAACCCTCGAAATACCTTTCTCTGCCCCATAACGTTGAATTTTTTTTCCGAAAAACCTATCTGTCCTATAACAGACCATTATGAGGTTGTTACGGCCTTTAGAGGGGGGCTTAACAGGCTGTTAACAGTGATTACGGTTCATTTTTTCCATAATGGCTGTTATGGCCGTTACAATCTCGTAACGTGTAACAGTTGCTACCGTTGCCTTTTTATGTAACGGACTTTACAGCACACCATGAGAATACCAGCTGCATATTTAAAAAACTAACTTCCTTAGCTATGGACGTGTTCTAACTTCCTTGAACAGAGCACCATGTGGTTGTATGTCACTGCTACATGAGTGAGTGAGTGACCTCCATTTTTTTATGGTGCAAAACTGATACATTAGTCTAGCCCTTCTCCACACTTCTCCATAAAGTCATTTTTAGTGGTATGCTAGTTAGTCCTATTTATAGTGCTTTATTTAAAGGCTGTGATACATATTTAATGATGGTTTGGTATGATGCAGATATTTTGGCAGGATTAGCAACGATTGCTTTGTTTAAAGCTATCGTGTGTATTGAGCTTCCCTATTTTCCTCATCTTTGTAGGTAGTATTATCTATCAGCAGTTCTTGGATATCTTTTTAGGTTCTAGAATTTAGAGACTACTAGATTAGGAAGCTCCTTTGAAATAAACTAGTGAATGGCTTGTGCACTGCACTTGGGTGAGAGTAAATGGGACCCTGAAGACGCCAGTGAGATGGAGGGGTGCCTCATGCACACATGCAACTATGGCACACGGCATGTGCGTGAAATTTGGGCCATTGATCACTTGGGGTCCACAGTGGACATGATCTAGCTAGAAAATCAGGCCAATTAACTCAGCGTTTGGGTTATATGTGCATGACATGAATGGGTGGTTAGAAAATGACAATAGTGCCGTTCAATGTACATGTGTCGCCCATTATATGAGCGGATCAACCCCATTTTGGGGCTTGTGAAACTTGCGCCATGCGGGTTGTGTGGCATGATTAGAAAGATATCCATAATACTGCTCCCTACCTATGCTTTTCTGTGCAGATGAATGATTCAACACTTGAACAAAATTACAAAATACCTCCATAGGAACAGTACTCTTCATAGATTCGGTTCTTCTAAAATATTAATGGTGAGGGTATTGTTAGAAATAGTAACCCAAGAACTTCCTTTGTCTCTAATATACATAATGCCAATAGCTTTGACAACACCAAGTATAGTAACCGGGGGGGGGGGGGGGGGGGGGGGGGGGGGGGGGGGGTGGTATATAACACAACGGGCATGGCACATTTTCATAATAGTTTTAAGCTTCTCTCTTTGCATGCTTGATAATTGACAACACCGAGTAAAACTTTTTTTTGAATTTATATGTATATTACTTAAACTTTTTTTGAATTTATTTGTATATTACTTTGTGATGAGATTAAACAGGTGCAATTTCATGAATGTGTAGTATATAACACAACGGGCATGGCACATTTTCATAATAGTTTTAAGATTCTCTCTTTGCATGCTTGATAATTGACAACACTGAGTAAAACTTTTTTGAATTTATGTGTCTATTACTTTTGTGATGAGATTAAACAGGTGCAATTTCATGAATTGTCTGCTGCATGCAAGATATTCAATCATTTCTTCCTTTTTCCAAACTGCAGCTCGATCCAACTGTGAGAGAAGCTTTCAATGTGGCGTATGACAATATATACGCATTTCATGCTGCACAAAAGGCTCCTGAGAAAACTGTTGAGAACATCAAAGTAAGTAATTAGTTAGGCATGGTTCATTTGGTTGTCTTATCTTTGTAGCCTAGCATGAGGTTGCCTGCTATGTATCCGGCTAGGTGTGTTACATGCAAAAGGGTAGCAAGGTGCATTGCTTCTGTGGGTCTTTATGTTCCGGGAGGGACGGCAGTTTTACCTTCGATGGCTTTGATGCTAGCAGTGGTATGTTAGTCTTATTTAGTTAGCTTTCTAGCCTTGTTGTTTCAGCATACTGTAATGTTCTATGACTGTTGATGATCTTAGGTGACATTTGGGTTCTTCTATGCACTAGCCTGCACAGATTGCTGGGTGCAAAACCGTTGTTCTTGCAACTCCCCTGAGTCGTGATGGTAGTATCTGCAAGGTATTTGTGTTCTGTGAGAGACCTCATAACTTATTAGAACATTGCAATGGCCCTGCTTCTGAAAAAACACCTCTTTATTCATTCATAGGAGGTACTGTATTGTGCCAAGAAAGCGGGCATGACGCATATACTCAAAGCTGGGGGAGCTCAGGTCTGAAAGCTTTGCAATCTTTAAATATGGATTGAAGTAAAGTACTATATTTTTCTGTGGCTAAATGCTACCTGTAGTCATAACTTCTTTTTCCTCCCACTTTGCAGGCCATCTCAGCCATGGCTTGGGGGACTGCATCTTGTCCCAAGGTACTAGTTTTCCATTGCTTGTATTCATAAATTATCCGTTCTTATGCATCTGTGTACACGCTAAGTAGGACTGTCAATGGGTTGGGTTCAGGCTGGGCTGAGGTCCGTTCCTGTCTGGCCTACAAAGTAAACCCAGGCCGTAGCGCAACCTGTGATGATTACGCACAGCCTGGGCACGAGTCTAGCCTGAGTCTGAGACCAACCACCTTCCACCCATATCATGCATGATATTGACCAAAAAAAAAAAAAAAAAAAAAAAAAAAAACAGAGCCCTTAATACCTTAAAATGGTTGGGATGGTAATGCAGGGGCATTTTCACACCGGGCTCGAGTGGGGTAGCCTATGGGATGCAGGGGCATACTCAGGGCAGGCGGCCCGTGTGAGGAGAGCCCACCCGTGTGAGGCGGGCGGCTCATGTGAGGTAGTACCTATGTGATTTTGGGCCCACGAGGGTGGTTCGGCCGAGGTCCTAATCAATGCGATGTGGGGCCTGGGCTATGAGATAAAGGGATTAATTCTCCGTGTTCTATCAGTTCGAGCTTTTAGAGCAAGTAGTTGATTGTCCTGCATCAAAGTGGTATCAGAGCGGGAGGTCTCGTGTTTGAGACTCCTCATCGGGGGTGATTAATGCAGGGGCATTTTCACACTGGGCTCGAGTGGGGTAGCTTGTAGGATGCGGGGACACACTTGGGGTGGGCGGCCCGTGTGAGGCGGTACCCATGTGATTTGGGGCCCACGATGGGGGTATGGCCAAGGTCTTAACCCATGCGATGTGGGGCTTGGGCTATGAGATAAAGGGATTAATTCGCTATGCTCTATTAGTTCGAGCCTTTAGAGTAAGTGTTTAATTGTCCTGCATCACTGGGTTAGGTTCATGTTGGTCTGACATGCTCTTTGACACAGCTTGAGCCCAGATCGATTAATAGACGGGCTTAAATTTTATGCCTGGGTCTGACCCTTGGGCCTGGTATTTTGACCCAAACCCACATCAACTCTCGCCAAGCCGAAAAGACCAACAGGCCAGCCTAGCCCATTGATACTAAGTTGAGTTGCAAATTTGCTAAATCTACGTCACACTTTTACTATTAATTATGCATATGAAAGGAAATATCATGATCGCCCGTATTGATTATTAAGATCAATGGGCTGTTAAATTCGTGATCACATCCTGTTCTTGCATTCCTTTCAACTCTTCAATAGCATTATATATATTTTCATGCAGCAGTTTTAAAAGCGTTGTATCTATCACGTGTTGTGATGTTCAAAACTGGCTGGATCTTAGCAATATTCTAGAAGAATATAAAAATTCTGCAATATTCTAGCAAGCATAACTGTTCTTTCTTCCATGGTAGTGTGATGTAATGATGCTCTACTGTTCAGCCAATCGAGGGATTGATGTAATGGTCCCTTTGCTCATGGTGGTTAACAAACACCACCTCTTTCTGTTGCTTTCATTTTTTTTTTCTATTTTTTTTTTTTTTTTTTCCATTTTTCTTATTATCTACAAAATCTATTTGTTATTGTTGGATTCAGTTATTCTGATTTATCTTATCAATCAAATTCATTTTATGCTAGGTAAATTAGTGGCATCTGCTCGCCATTCTGTAATCATTACATTGCATTTATCCATAGGGATTCATTTCTGAAGTGAATCTTCTGTTTTGTATGCACTTGCCACCGCGTTGGAATATTCTTCTTCTTCTTTGATAGGTGAAACCATGTAGGAATTTTAAACGCCTCATGTATCCCAATATCCATTTTAACTATAACTATCCATTTGAACTAATGTCTCTCTCCTCTGATAATTTGCAGGTGGAAAAAATTTTTGGGCCCAGAAATCAATACGTCACAGCTGCAAAAATGATTCTCCAAGTATGCATATTGTTCCTTCCACAGACTATAAATTCATATCCACGGTTGCAGATTCCAATTTCTCTTGTGGTTACATGTTAAAGTTCTATTCACGATTAATATCATTGACGAAATTGACCCTGTGGAATGTTTTGCCAAAGGAAAAATGAAGTCATACATCAGTGCAGAATTCTCATTGGTCATATGGTTTTCCCCCAACTTGCTGAATACACAATCCATTGATATTTCTTAAAACCACAATCAAAATTTTCTCTTCTACGTTTCATGTGTTAAGGGCATTATGTCACTAATTCACAGCTTCTAAGAGCCATATTGATGAAAAGCAAATCTGTAGTTCTTGGGTTTTTTAAAAACTCGCTTAGAACCAGTGTTTGAAATATCTGTATCGCACCATGTATCGCACCCTTGGTATACAGATATGTATTGGTTATCGCACGGGATATATTGTTTGTATCGCATAGTTTATCGCACTTTTTGGGAAACATGGGGAAATATTGGGAAAATGGTTGAATTTTTTAATGAAACTTTGGGGATTGTTAAAAAAGACCTCTATACACACTTTTAAATCATAAAATCTCAAAAAAGAATGGCACATAATAGGTTTCCTTTGTAGAGGGTCCTAAGCTCTGGGTTGTCCGATTGAACTAAGACAACTATATCCAATATCCACCCCGTCTGTCTGTTTTTCTATATCATTTTAGGACATTATGCAAAAAATTAAGCAGATCCAATAATAAGGTAGACCATATCATAGGAAACAATGGTGATTGACCATTAGTGGGCCACTTGAACTTTGGATATGCTTCACTTTTTGGGCTAAAATCATAAAATTATATGATATAATGGATGGGCGGAGCGTATAAAATACATGAATTATAGTGGCCCCACAGAGTTTACTCACTACGTGGTTCCCACCAGACGGACGCGGATTTCCTGCGAAAGCCTTTGGTAGGAAGTTCCTGCGCTAGGAACCCAGATGGGGCCCACTGTGATGTTTGTGAGAAATCCTCCCCTTCCATCAGTTTTGTGAGTTCATTTCAAGACAATATGCCAAAAATGAACCGTATATAAAGCTCGAGTGGGCCGTGCTAAAGGAAAATGTGGTTAGGGAAGTTCCTACCGTTGAAACCTACCTGGGTTTGACGGTGATGTTTACATGCCATCCATACCGTTAATAACTTCATTCCTACAGGGATGAACTAAAATCACAAATATTAGCCTGATTCAAAACTTTCATGGCCCATGAATATTTCAACCGTGGACATTCAATTATCACGTTTTCAGCCCACTTGAGCTTTGGAAACGGTTCATTTTTGGCATGGTGTCCTAAAATAAACTCACAAAACAGATGGACGGATAGGATTTCTCATAAACATCACAATGGGCCCCACCTGAGTTCCCAGCGCAGGAACTTAATGCGAAAGTCTTTTGCAGGAAATCTGTGTCGCTCCTCCGCTGAAGTTGTCTGAACGGTTCAAAGGTAATATATTTATTATATCTACACCGTTCATGCATCTGGAGAGATCATTTTAGATCAAATGAGTAATATCCAAAGCTCAAGTCGACCACACCACAAATAGCAGTGGGGACTGATTCTCACCGTTTAAAACATTTGTAGGGCCCACCATAACACCCACCATAACATTTATTTTTCATCTAATCGATTCATTAGGTCACAAAAATCTGGATGAGGAGGAAAAACAAATATCATATCGATCCAAAACTTTTGTGACCCCAAAAGGGTTTCAATGGTAGACCTTTAATCTTCCACTGCTGTTTTCAGTGTGGTCCACTTGATCTTTGGATCCGTCTTATTTTTTGGCTCAAACCTTACGACGAGCTCGCGAAATGGATGAACAGTTTGGATATAACACATACCTCATGATGGGACCCACAGAACTCAGTGACGAGTGACGATGTCAACACAGCAGTTGGTGGTGTGCGGTACACCACTTATTCCAAAAAAAGGGCCGGATGCCCTTTTTCTCTCAACAGAGAGGGTTCCGGCCCCAAATCTCTCCCAAATCTTTGGATTCTGGCGAAGATTCTCCAGATTTCGACGAGGATTTACCCCGATGTCGCCCAAATACCTGGATTTCTTAGGATTTTGACGGATTTCTCTCCCAAATTGAAGATTTTGCTTACACTAACCTACGAAAGAAGCTTCAATTGGAATGACCCCCCAAATGGAAGCTTTCGATGATGACGATCTCTTGTACAGGTACCGAAATCCAGTTTCTTGTTTTTTTTTTTTTTTTTTTTTTTTTTTTTTTTGTCGATTTTTTCGGATAATGATAGTTTCGATTTTTCGAGGAAATCGCTTGATATCGTCGATATATCGCAATATATCGGCCGAAATCTGAATTTGGGTTTTTTTGGTATCTTCCGGGGGTTATCGGGGGTGTGTACCGTCTCGCATGGGTGCGATAACAATAATATCGGCCGATAGTATCAATATTTCGAACACTGCTTAGAACACATTTCATTCTCAGTCCTTAAAAAAAAGGGCATCTTTCATTCCCGTCGCTAGTATAATGGACACCATACCTTCAGTTTTTTTATGACTCAAGAGCATTTTTCTTCATTTGGTTGACATTGCATTCTTTTGTTTTCTTTCTTGTTGCAGAACAGTGAGGCCATGGTTTTAGGGTTTTGAGGTTTGGGGTTTAGGATTTTAGAGTTTTAGGGTTTAGCGTTTATGGTTTGGGTTTGGGTTTAGGGTTTAGGGTTTAAGGTTTTAGGGTTTAGGGTTTAGTGTTTATCTATTGATTATTTAGAGTTAAGGGTTTAGGAGTTTAGGGTTTAGGGTTTAGGGTTTAGGGTTTTTTAGGGTTTTTTTTTTTTTTTTTTTTTTTTTTTTTTAAGGTTTAGGGTTTAGGGTTTCGGGTCTAGGGTCTAGGGTTTTCGGTTTAGGGTTTAGGGTTTAAGTTTTAGGGGTTTAGGGTTTAGGGTTTTGGTTTTAGGGTTTTAGGGTTTTTAGGGTTTAGAGGGTTTAGGGTTTTTAGGGTTTTTGGGTTTAGGGTTTTTAGGGGTTTTAGGGTTTAGGGCTTAGGGTTTAGGATTTTAGGGTTTAGGGTTTGGGGTTTGGGGTTTTAGGTTTTAGGGTTTAGGG
Source organism: Magnolia officinalis (assembly GCA_021015155.1). Taxonomy (NCBI): domain Eukaryota; kingdom Viridiplantae; phylum Streptophyta; class Magnoliopsida; order Magnoliales; family Magnoliaceae; genus Magnolia; species Magnolia officinalis. The sequence continues at coordinate 112,961,639 of JAJHSJ010000004.1, forward strand.
TTTGGGTTTAGCGGTTTTAGGGGTTTAGGGTTTAGGTTTTTTAGGGTTTAGGGTTTTTTTAGGGTTTAGGGTTTAGAGTTTAGGGTTTTTTACGGTTTAGGGTTTAGGGTTGAGGGTTTAGGGTTTAGGGGGTTTTGGGATTTAGGGTTTAGGGTTTTGGGGTTTGGGGTTCAAGGTTTAGGGTTCAGGGTTCGGTGTTCATGGGTTTAGGGTTTTGGGTTTTGGGTTTTGGGTTTTTAGGTTTTGGGTTTTAGGGTTTAGGGTTTAAGTTTTATCTCTTGATCAGGGTTTAGGGTTTAGGGTGTAGGGTTTAGGGTTTGGGATTTAGGGTTTCGAGTTTTTAGGGTTTTTAGGGTTTAGGGTTTAGGGTTTTGGGTTTTGGTTTTTTAGGGTTTTTAGGGTTTAGGGTTTAGGGTTTTTAGGGTTTTAGGATTTTAGGGTTTAGGGTTTAGGGTTTTAGGGTTTTAGGGGTTAGGGTTTGGGTTTTAGGGTTTAGGGTTTGGGGTTTAGGGTTAGGTTTAGGTTTAGGTTTTTGGTTAGGTTTAGGTTTAAGGGTTTAAGGTTTAGGGTTTTAGGGTTTTAGGGTTTGGGGTTTGGGGTTTAGGTTTAGGTTTAGGTTTAGGTTTAGAGTTTAGAGTTTAGGGGTTTTTAGGGTTTTAAGGTTTTAGGGTTTTAGGGTTTAGGGTTTAGGGTTTAGGGTTTATTTCCTGATTAGGGATTGGGGTTTTGGGTTTTGGGTTTTGGGTTTTAGGTTTTTAGGGATTAGGGTTTGGTTTATGGTTTAGGGTTTTGGGTTTAGGGTTTTAAGGTTTTAAGGTTTTGGGTTTAGGGTTTTTTTTTAATGGTTTTTGGGTTTAGGGTTTTAGGGTTTTAGGGTTTAGGGTTTTAGTGTTTTAGGGTTTAGGGTTTAGGGTTTAGGGTTTAGGGTTTTAAGGTTTAGGGTTTAGGTTTTAGGGTTTTAGGGTTTTAGGGTTTAGGGTTTAGGGTGAAATTTGCCCATGAGGATGAGCTACTGGGCTTCCGTTGAAACCCACCTCAATATATGAATTTATGACATTTATGGTTCGGCCTAAACCTTACTTGAGGGCCCACCATATTCCCTATGAGTTGGGTTTTATGTATAACCCATTAGGCATTGCATTGCTTGGGCCTTAGACCTTACTTTACATACGTAGCAGGCTACCCTTTGGGATCCAGTTGAGGTTAGATGTCTTCCTTGGTAGCCCTAAGGTAGGCACCTAAGGCCCTTATAGGTGGTTGAAGGCCCACTTTGGACCTTGTTAGGCCCGTTTTCTTTTTGAGGCGTTAGGACTCCCCTAGCTTGTGGGTCATCCCAAATTGTTGGGCCCCCACTAAGAGAAGTTCATTTCTCCTTAGAGTACTTATTCATAGATCTTGTCCTTGTCCCTCCTTGAGAAGGAGGAATACATTTTACAGGTAGTACACTTACATTATTATGACCCATATGCATCATCTGTATGAATTGATTGCATTGTATGGTAGTCATTGAGGGATGAAGTTTCTCCCTTGTGCACATTGAGTGTCTGAATCTTGTACATGATCTGTATGTGCGACTCATGCATTGACATCGCATTTCATGATGATACCGCCCTTTCTTCATTAGGGCCTTGCCTCCACAGGGATATTCGTGGATGGCCGTATGTGTGGACACCGGAAATATTATGTGAGCATACCGGGTGCGTAGGATGTCCATGAGTGAAATTCTCAAAACTTCCATGGTACCAAGTATCTGCTCCAATGCCGTGACCGATTGGAAACTATGAGCACACGAGGGCTTTATACTGTTAGGCCGCGACTCTCACTGTCGTGTAATCGGTTGGATAGAGGTGTGGCCTTACCTGCCTGGTGTGAGGAGGCGTTACTAGGCTGAGTCTGACCAGCTCGTAAATACGTCCGCTACCGTCAGGCCCTGTTGGTGATTGGCTGTCTACAGGCGGGTAGTGAGGTCACTTACGCTCGTTTGACTGTGCGGGTCTATAGAGCGGTAATCATTCTGCAGTGTAATGGACCCCGGTGATTTCCTTATGATTGGAAACGTACTTGACATGTGGATTGGATATGAGCACTGACATTACTTGCATCGTATTAGCATTGGCTATATAAGCCCCTTCATGCATTGCCTTGATATGGCGCCCAGTACTCATTGCATCGTATTCATGATAAGCCTTCGTAAGGCTGGTGATATCCTCATGAGCATGTTTTCTTTCTTGCATCTTCTACCATTCTTCTATGCACCATTGTCACACACTTTCACCACCACTACAAGAAAAACGGGCAAAGGCTACGGAAAAAAACCATAGCAAAAGTCCTTTTGCTACGGATATGCTTTGTAACACGTCCGTCGCTATTGGTGGAGTAGCTTAAGGTCTAGATACGGATTATATCCGTATTAATAGCTACGAATTATATCCGTAGCAATTGATACCAATAGCTACGGATTATATTCGTAGCAATAGATACCAATAGCTACAGATAGATACCAAAAGTTACGGATTATATCCGTAGCAATAGATACCAATAGCTACGGACAAAAGCCATAGCTATTGCTACGAATTATATTTATAGCTATTTTTTTAAAAAAAAATTGTAATAATACAACATGTTTCTATTGCAAGAACCTGCTGTGATTGATAACTCATCTAAGCTTAATGCTGATAGAAATAGTACATAAAATGCAATCAGAAAAAAAAAAAAAAAAAAAAAAAAAAAAAAAAAAAAAAAAAAAAAAAAAAACGGATGCATTTATTACAAATAGCAATCAAATCATACAATGCATCCTACATTCACATTTCTAAATAAACAATACTTCACTTTGCTCAACCTATCATAAGAATTACAACTAAGGCATGCCCTCATGTGCAAGAAACAATACTTCACTTTGCTCAACCTATCATAAGAATTACAACTAAGGCGTGCCCTCATGTGCAAGAAACAAATACACTCTAACACAGTAAACACCCTCCATATGCATTCAATAATGCTCACGTTTTTACAGAATTTTCTTCCTTCAGACGGTCAATTTCAACAAATGCAGAAGATAGAGCTTCTTTTTCCTCGAAACTGCAGTTGTAACTTCTGTAGACTTTGACACAAGATAACTTTTAAGTTATGAAACCCTTCCCTTGAGAAAATGAATTTCATCCTCCACTGACTTCTTTAGCTTGTCAGCCTGTATAAAACAACATTTGTAGACACAATCAAACAAGTATGCCTTTGTACACATCTTAAAAGGAAGAAAGACAAAAAAATACATAAGTTTAGGTTTAGGTTTAAGTTATATGTTATATGTTATAGGTTATAGATTTAAGGAATTGAGAATAGGTTAAGGTTTAGGTTTAGGAAATCGGGTTCGGTTTCAGGATCAGGTTTAGGTTTGGGTTTTCAAGTTTAGGTTTAGGTTTAGATTAGGGAGTTGAGATTAGGATTAGGTATAGGTTTAAGTTTAGGGATTTGACAATACATTTAGGTTTTAGGTTATAGGTTTAGGTTAAGGTTAAGTTATAGGTTATAAGTTTAGGTTATAGGCTATAGGTTAAGGTTTAGGTTATAGGTTTTGGTTTAGGTTAAGGTTATAGGTTTTGGTTTAGGTTTAGGTTTAGGTTATAGGTTTAGGTTAGGTTTAGGTTTAGGTTATAGGTTATGGGTTATAGGTTATAGCTTTAGGGAATTGAGAATAGGTTAAGGTTTAGGTTTAGGAAATCGGGTTCGAGTTTGGGATCGGGTTTAGGTTTGAGTTTTCAAGTTTAGGTTTAGGTTAAGTAGTTGAGATTAGGATTAGGTGTAGGTTTAGGTTTAGGGATTTGGGAATACATTTAGGTTATAGGTTTAGGTTTAGGTATAGGTTTAGGTTATAGGTTATAGGTTATAGCTTTAGGGAATTGAGAATAGGTTAAGGTTTAGGTTTAGGAAATCGGGTTCGGGTTCGGGATCAGGTTTAGGTTTGGGTTTTTAAGTTTAGGTTTAGGTTAAGTAGTTGAGAGTATGATTAGGTGTAGGTTTAGGTTTAGGGATTTGAGAATACATTTAGGTTTTAGGTTTAGGTTTAGGTTTTAGGTTTTGATTTAGGTTTAGGTTAAGGTTATAGGTTTAGGTTAGGTTTAGGTTTAGGTTATAGGTTATAGCTTTAGGGAATTGAGAATAGGTTAAGGTTTAGGTTTAGGAAATCGGGTTCGGGTTCGGAATCGGATTTAGGTTTGGGTTTTCAAGTTTAGGTTTAGGTTAAGTACTTGAGATTAGGATTAGGTACAGGTTTAGGCTTAGGGATTTGAGAATACATTTAGGTTTTAGGTTTAGGTTAAGGTTATAGGTTTAGGTTATAGGTTATAGCTTTAGGGAATTGAGAATAGGTTAAGGTTTAGGTTTAGAAAATCGGGTTTATGTTCGATATCGGGTTTGGGTTTGGGTTTTCAAGTTTAGGTTTAGGTTAAGTAGTTGAGATTAGGATTAAGTATAGGTTTAGGGGTTTAGGGATTTGAGAATACATTTAGGTTTTTGGTTTTAGGTTTAGGTTATAGGTTATAGGTTTTAGTTTAGGTTTTAGGTTTAGGTTAGGTTTAGGTTTAGGTTATAGGTTATAGGTTATAGGTTATAGCTTTAGGGAATTGAGAATAGGTTAAAGTTTAGGTTTAGGAAATCGGGTTCGGGTTCGGGATCGGGTTTAGGTTATAGGTTTAGGTTTAGGTTACAAGTTTAGGTTTAGGTTAGGTTATAGGTTATCGGTTTAGGTTTAGGTTATAGGTTATAGTTAAAGTTATAGGTTAAGGTTTAGGTTTAGGTAATAGGTTTAGGGTGTAGTTTACGTTAAGGGTGTGGTCCCTGCAAATACAGATAAAAACACGGCCTGTCCAAATGGCCAAACCCCTCCAATGTTGTCCATAGGAAATGGATAGCTTCATCATGGTCGTAACAGCTGTTCCCACCTTCCAGGGACTTCCGCTCAACATCCGGATAGATTTGACGCATATCCGGATCTGCTTCATCAATTTTGAGATAATACATAAACACGGGTCTATTCAAATGGCCAGGTCACCCATATTGCTGTCCATAGGAAATGGACAGGTTCATCATGGTCATAACAGCGGTTCCCACCTTCTAGAGACCCCCGCTCAACATCCGGATAGCTTCGATGCACATTCGGATCTGCTTCATCAATTTCGAGATAATATATAAACATGAGCCTGTCCAAATGGCCAGGCCACTTCATCAATGAATCATATAGTATGAAGGAAAAAAGACTCACCAATTTAGCTAGCAAGGAGAGAAAGTGAGAGTGCTTGGAATGTCGCCCTTTCTTTGAATAATGGATGCATATTCCACAATGCAATCTGAGAATGAGTAAGTTTTTTAGTTTCTCCGACAATGCATATGGGCACAGATTTACATATAAAGATTTTAAAGATTGTAAAACAGAGTAAATGATTATATTAACTTTTAAGTATCAATTAAGAAGAAAAATGTAAATGATGATGGGAAAGAAATCTCGATATATTAAATTATTGAAGGACAATGAGATATACCAAGACTATAGGTGCCCAGAGCAAGATAACTGCACCAATGTTGTACCTAGTTGCATTGACAGAACAAAAAAAATTATACAAATGAAATGACAAAAAGCCAGGATATCATGGACCAAGAGGAAGATGAGTACCCTCAAGAAAAAACTCATGCCAAGCATATTTAATGCAATAAACTTCATTATGTCTTTGGTTGGCTTCACCAAAGGTTTTATCTTCACCAAAGGTTATAGGTTATAGGTTATAGGTTTAGGTTTAGGTTTAGGTTTAGGTTTAGGTTTAGGTTATAGGTTATAAGTTTAGGTTATAGGTTTAGATTGAGTCAACTCCTCTAGTCAGGTCAAGCTTTGGAACTACGATTCATCAAGTGGGTTCTGACTTCCAACAAACAGATTCGAATACAACACATCATTGTAAAAATGAAAAATCCATATCCACAGCCTGCAAATGCTAGTAACTAATGATGCAACAACCTCAATTTAAGTGGAACAGATTATAAAGATTAGCAGGAAAGGAAGCGAACAAATTCCATTGTAAAACATCAACTCAAATGATGAAAAAAGCCCATCCTTGCACCTGATTGGAGCTAGGTACATAGTCTATGCATAAATCAAGTATTAATACCATTACAAACAGAACAAAGAGTGGCTTGAGGACTGCCAGCAAAACAGAAGTAACAATGAATGCAGGAAAATTAAAAAAAAAAAAGCACCTTCGCCTTCACCACCATATCAGGCTTGACATCTGCATGGGTGAAAACAAGCCCTTTGAATGCACTAGCCTGCATATGAAAAAAGATGTGCCTTAAGAATTTTGTTTCCAATTGGACCCTGGCACAAAATGCTTATAAAAGTGGATAGTGTGTTAGGTAAACTACAGCTAGTTGGTCACTAGTTCCCTTTTCACGTCTAGCTAAATAAAAGCAATCAATCATCATGAAAAAACAGAAAGAAAACCTAAATGGAATGATTGCGTTGGATTAGGCAATTGGAATTAAAAACCCAAAAATCTAAAACAAACCCAAATCAATTTCCTAGTGATTGTGGTAGATTCTAGTTGGATAAAGCTTTTGTAGTGGCAATAATCCATTTGCAACCTGAAAATCAAAAGACGAGTATGGACTCAAATCTACAGTATGAATTGATTCATCCTACAAGCAATATCATCATACAAAAAAGTTGTGCCCCAAAACTGAAGAACTAAAAATATAGAAAAGGACAAGGATGAGATGTCATTAAAAAAAAAAAAAAAACAGAGACAATACTTCAAGAGCACATGCTCATCTACTCAATTATAAACTCTGAAAAACTAAGCAAAATATGCATCATCTAAAAACCAAATAAACATCCAACAATTCATGGGAGTGAATGCTTCCCCATACTTTTGTTCAAATATTAATCTTCCCATCTCTTTCTTTAGATCCATAGGTGCCTCAACTTGTTGGACAGTCATGGCCTGAAGAAAATCAGCAATATAGTCATGGCCTTTTAGAAAGTTTTAAATCTTAAGTTTGTAACACTAGAGTAAAATGCGAAATATTGCATGGACATTTCAAACATGAGAATTATCTTCAAATTACCCCACATTGTGATCCTAACCATTGAATGAGTGGGCCTTTCGAAAACTTGCTGTCCAACTATTTTTGGACACTCAGAAACATCCAATCAGTAAGATATTACAATCTAGTAACTTAAAATAGCAAACCTGGCATTATTGATGATGAGATGAAGCCTCAAATCACAGTTCCCCTGTTTACAACCAGATACAACTTCAAAAATTCACTACATTGGAAATACATTCAAAGTTGTATTCTATTTTCTTACAAGAACTGCACACCAATAAGAACTGCAGCATGTTGCATGGACATTTCAAACATGAGAATTATCTTCAAACTACCCCACATTGTGATCCTAACCATTGAATGAGTGGGCCTTTCTAAAACTTGCTGTCCAACTATTTTTGGACACTCAGAAACATCCAATCAGTAAGATATTACAATCTAGTAACTTAAAATAGCAAACCTGGCATTATTGATGATGAGATGAAGCCTCAAATCACAGTTCCCCTGTTTACAACCAGATACAACTTCAAAAATTCACTACATTGGAAATACATTCAAAGTTGTATTCTATTTTCTTACAAGAATTGCACACCAATAAGAACTGCAGCATGTGCAACCAAAGCCCGTAGAAATCAATCCCTATTCATTCATCTGATCACAAGATATGAATGTCTCGGACAACCTAATTACTAAATACCAACTCAAGATCAACCATCATAATTCAAATTTCAAGAGCATAAGAATTCAAAATTTTTACTTGGGATGAAGAAACATTTCATGGCATCAACTCTATGAAGAATCATAGTCCACCAAAATTCAGTTATGAAACAACAAACCATGGATAAATAAAGAGTATTAATGCAATGCTAGGGCTGACATTCTGGAGAATAGACTAGGTTTCCATTTTGTACAAGTGGGACCCACGGCTTGAGTGATCTAAACAATTGATATGGTGGGTCCATCCATTGATGGCTCATGCACTAAAAATCTCCTGGACTGCAAGATTATACATAGATAATATACAGCATTTTCTTTCTTGAATACAAATTGTTGTAGCATATTCTTACTTAAAATGGTTAGGTTTTCCCACCTGGGAGATTTCCTTGCAATGTTCATCCGCAATGGGGCACATTATATCATTGGCTTAGACCACTCAAACATGGACCCCACAGGTATGAACTTAAATTGACAAATTATATCACATCTTTTGACGAAAAGATTATTCTTCACCATCTCTGCGTGAAGAACATACTTGGATTCTGCATCGAAAACCATGTCCTGTAAAACCCAAAAATTTAACCATTCAAAGATACTCGATGTGAGTAAAGAGGATGGCATGAGCGGAATTTTATTTGCACCGAAGGAGACTATATTATACCTGAATGACGGCTTTGGCAGCAAGTGAAAGATGGGCAGTGGAGAAGAGGGCAAAGCCCATTGGCTGTTCACCTCGTATTGATGTCTCTTCAATTTTCAGTGTTGTGAGTATTTTTTCCCCTTTTCTTTAGAATCCATGCACTCTGTCACTTTATAGTCCTGTTAAAGTTGATAAGGTCTTGATGGATTGTTGCATGTATTTTTTATCAGGTAAATCCGATTGTTGATGATGTCCACAGTAGAGGCGATGCTGCAGTTATTGAGTTGGCGCTTCTTTGATATTTCCTTATATTATGCATATTTCAATGCTTTCAGGGTCATTGTTCCTTCTTGTATTGTTATGGTCATTGATTAGAATTTAAAATCTATGTTGTTTTATGTAGTTATACTGCACGCTTTGAAATAGTTATACTGGATAAAGTGGTAGAAAATGTTGCTGATCTTCCGGATCCAAAGGTGGGCCACTTTCCACAGTGTAATTTATTTTACAGCAATATATGCTTCACATGTGATGTGACTGTTGTTTCTATAGAATACCCAACGTATTCCGTAACGGTAATGGTGGCCATAACGGCCACCACCATTACGTTTACAATATGGGTTGTAAGTTGTAACAGCTGTTATGGCACCCATAACGGCCTTTACAGCCTATTTTTTTTATTGGAAAAACCCTCGAAGGCCACCACCATTACGTTTACAATATGGGTTGTAAGTTGTAACGGCTGTTATGGCACCCATAACGGCCTTTACAGCCTATTTTTTTATCGGAAAAACCCTCGAAATACCTTTCTCTGCCCCATAACGTTGAATTTTTTTTCCGAAAAACCTATCTGTCCTATAACAGACCATTATGAGGTTGTTACGGCCTTTAGAGGGGGGCTTAACAGGCTGTTAACAGTGATTACGGTTCATTTTTTCCATAATGGCTGTTATGGCCGTTACAATCTCGTAACGTGTAACAGTTGCTACCGTTGCCTTTTTATGTAACGGACTTTACAGCACACCATGAGAATACCAGCTGCATATTTAAAAAACTAACTTCCTTAGCTATGGACGTGTTCTAACTTCCTTGAACAGAGCACCATGTGGTTGTATGTCACTGCTACATGAGTGAGTGAGTGACCTCCATTTTTTTATGGTGCAAAACTGATACATTAGTCTAGCCCTTCTCCACACTTCTCCATAAAGTCATTTTTAGTGGTATGCTAGTTAGTCCTATTTATAGTGCTTTATTTAAAGGCTGTGATACATATTTAATGATGGTTTGGTATGATGCAGATATTTTGGCAGGATTAGCAACGATTGCTTTGTTTAAAGCTATCGTGTGTATTGAGCTTCCCTATTTTCCTCATCTTTGTAGGTAGTATTATCTATCAGCAGTTCTTGGATATCTTTTTTAGGTTCTAGAATTTAGAGACTACTAGATTAGGAAGCTCCTTTGAAATAAACTAGTGAATGGCTTGTGCACTGCACTTGGGTGAGAGTAAATGGGACCCTGAAGACGCCAGTGAGATGGAGGGGTGCCTCATGCACACATGCAACTATGGCACACGGCATGTGCGTGAAATTTGGGCCATTGATCACTTGGGGTCCACAGTGGACATGATCTAGCTAGAAAATCAGGCCAATTAACTCAGCGTTTGGGTTATATGTGCATGACATGAATGGGTGGTTAGAAAATGACAATAGTGCCGTTCAATGTACATGTGTCGCCCATTATATGAGCGGATCAACCCCATTTTGGGGCTTGTGAAACTTGCGCCATGCGGGTTGTGTGGCATGATTAGAAAGATATCCATAATACTGCTCCCTACCTATGCTTTTCTGTGCAGATGAATGATTCAACACTTGAACAAAATTACAAAATACCTCCATAGGAACAGTACTCTTCATAGATTCGGTTCTTCTAAAATATTAATGGTGAGGGTATTGTTAGAAATAGTAACCCAAGAACTTCCTTTGTCTCTAATATACATAATGCCAATAGCTTTGACAACACCAAGTATAGTAACCGGGGGGGGGGGGGGGGGGGGGGGGGGGTGGTATATAACACAACGGGCATGGCACATTTTCATAATAGTTTTAAGCTTCTCTCTTTGCATGCTTGATAATTGACAACACCGAGTAAAACTTTTTTTTGAATTTATATGTATATTACTTAAACTTTTTTTGAATTTATTTGTATATTACTTTTGTGATGAGATTAAACAGGTGCAATTTCATGAATGTGTAGTATATAACACAACGGGCATGGCACATTTTCATAATAGTTTTAAGATTCTCTCTTTGCATGCTTGATAATTGACAACACTGAGTAAAACTTTTTTTGAATTTATGTGTCTATTACTTTTGTGATGAGATTAAACAGGTGCAATTTCATGAATTGTCTGCTGCATGCAAGATATTCAATCATTTCTTCCTTTTTCCAAACTGCAGCTCGATCCAACTGTGAGAGAAGCTTTCAATGTGGCGTATGACAATATATACGCATTTCATGCTGCACAAAAGGCTCCTGAGAAAACTGTTGAGAACATCAAAGTAAGTAATTAGTTAGGCATGGTTCATTTGGTTGTCTTATCTTTGTAGCCTAGCATGAGGTTGCCTGCTATGTATCCGGCTAGGGTGTTACATGCAAAAGGGTAGCAAGGTGCATTGCTTCTGTGGGTCTTTATGTTCCGGGAGGGACGGCAGTTTTACCTTCGATGGCTTTGATGCTAGCAGTGGTATGTTAGTCTTATTTAGTTAGCTTTCTAGCCTTGTTGTTTCAGCATACTGTAATGTTCTATGACTGTTGATGATCTTAGGTGACATTTGGGTTCTTCTATGCACTAGCCTGCACAGATTGCTGGGTGCAAAACCGTTGTTCTTGCAACTCCCCTGAGTCGTGATGGTAGTATCTGCAAGGTATTTGTGTTCTGTGAGAGACCTCATAACTTATTAGAACATTGCAATTGGCCCTGCTTCTGAAAAAACACCTCTTTATTCATTCATAGGAGGTACTGTATTGTGCCAAGAAAGCGGGCATGACGCATATACTCAAAGCTGGGGGAGCTCAGGTCTGAAAGCTTTGCAATCTTTAAATATGGATTGAAGTAAATACTATATTTTTCTGTGGCTAAATGCTACCTGTAGTCATAACTTCTTTTTCCTCCCACTTTGCAGGCCATCTCAGCCATGGCTTGGGGGACTGCATCTTGTCCCAAGGTACTAGTTTTCCATTGCTTGTATTCATAAATTATCCGTTCTTATGCATCTGTGTACACGCTAAGTAGGACTGTCAATGGGTTGGGTTCAGGCTGGGCTGAGGTCCGTTCCTGTCTGGCCTACAAAGTAAACCCAGGCCGTAGCGCAACCTGTGATGATTACGCACAGCCTGGGCACGAGTCTAGCCTGAGTCTGAGACCAACCACCTTCCACCCATATCATGCATGATATTGACCAAAAAAAAAAAAAAAAAAAAAAAAAAAAACAGAGCCCTTAATACCTTAAAATGGTTGGGATGGTAATGCAGGGGCATTTTCACACCGGGCTCGAGTGGGGTAGCCTATGGGATGCAGGGGCATACTCAGGGCAGGCGGCCCGTGTGAGGAGAGCCCACCCGTGTGAGGCGGGCGGCTCATGTGAGGTAGTACCTATGTGATTTTGGGCCCACGAGGGTGGTTCGGCCGAGGTCCTAATCAATGCGATGTGGGGCCTGGGCTATGAGATAAAGGGATTAATTCTCCGTGTTCTATCAGTTCGAGCTTTTAGAGCAAGTAGTTGATTGTCCTGCATCAAAGTGGTATCAGAGCGGGAGGTCTCGTGTTTGAGACTCCTCATCGGGGGTGATTAATGCAGGGGCATTTTCACACTGGGCTCGAGTGGGGTAGCTTGTAGGATGCGGGGACACACTTGGGGTGGGCGGCCCGTGTGAGGCGGTACCCATGTGATTTGGGGCCCACGATGGGGGTATGGCCAAGGTCTTAACCCATGCGATGTGGGGCTTGGGCTATGAGATAAAGGGATTAATTCGCTATGCTCTATTAGTTCGAGCCTTTAGAGTAAGTGTTTAATTGTCCTGCATCACTGGGTTAGGTTCATGTTGGTCTGACATGCTCTTTGACACAGCTTGAGCCCAGATCGATTAATAGACGGGCTTAAATTTTATGCCTGGGTCTGACCCTTGGGCCTGGTATTTTGACCCAAACCCACATCAACTCTCGCCAAGCCGAAAAGACCAACAGGCCAGCCTAGCCCATTGATACTAAGTTGAGTTGCAAATTTGCTAAATCTACGTCACACTTTTACTATTAATTATGCATATGAAAGGAAATATCATGATCGCCCGTATTGATTATTAAGATCAATGGGCTGTTAAATTCGTGATCACATCCTGTTCTTGCATTCCTTTCAACTCTTCAATAGCATTATATATATTTTCATGCAGCAGTTTTAAAAGCGTTGTATCTATCACGTGTTGTGATGTTCAAAACTGGCTGGATCTTAGCAATATTCTAGAAGAATATAAAAATTCTGCAATATTCTAGCAAGCATAACTGTTCTTTCTTCCATGGTAGTGTGATGTAATGATGCTCTACTGTTCAGCCAATCGAGGGATTGATGTAATGGTCCCTTTGCTCATGGTGGTTAACAAACACCACCTCTTTCTGTTGCTTTCATTTTTTTTTCTATTTTTTTTTTTTTTTTTTCCATTTTTCTTATTATCTACAAAATCTATTTGTTATTGTTGGATTCAGTTATTCTGATTTATCTTATCAATCAAATTCATTTTATGCTAGGTAAATTAGTGGCATCTGCTCGCCATTCTGTAATCATTACATTGCATTTATCCATAGGGATTCATTTCTGAAGTGAATCTTCTGTTTTGTATGCACTTGCCACCGCGTTGGAATATTCTTCTTCTTCTTTGATAGGTGAAACCATGTAGGAATTTTAAACGCCTCATGTATCCCAATATCCATTTTAACTATAACTATCCATTTGAACTAATGTCTCTCTCCTCTGATAATTTGCAGGTGGAAAAAATTTTTGGGCCCAGAAATCAATACGTCACAGCTGCAAAAATGATTCTCCAAGTATGCATATTGTTCCTTCCACAGACTATAAATTCATATCCACGGTTGCAGATTCCAATTTCTCTTGTGGTTACATGTTAAAGTTCTATTCACGATTAATATCATTGACGAAATTGACCCTGTGGAATGTTTTGCCAAAGGAAAAATGAAGTCATACATCAGTGCAGAATTCTCATTGGTCATATGGTTTTCCCCCAACTTGCTGAATACACAATCCATTGATATTTCTTAAAACCACAATCAAAATTTTCTCTTCTACGTTTCATGTGTTAAGGGCATTATGTCACTAATTCACAGCTTCTAAGAGCCATATTGATGAAAAGCAAATCTGTAGTTCTTGGGTTTTTTAAAAACTCGCTTAGAACCAGTGTTTGAAATATCTGTATCGCACCATGTATCGCACCCTTGGTATACAGATATGTATTGGTTATCGCACGGGATATATTGTTTGTATCGCATAGTTTATCGCACTTTTTGGGAAACATGGGGAAATATTGGGAAAATGGTTGAATTTTTTAATGAAACTTTGGGGATTGTTAAAAAAGACCTCTATACACACTTTTAAATCATAAAATCTCAAAAAAGAATGGCACATAATAGGTTTCCTTTGTAGAGGGTCCTAAGCTCTGGGTTGTCCGATTGAACTAAGACAACTATATCCAATATCCACCCCGTCTGTCTGTTTTTCTATATCATTTTAGGACATTATGCAAAAAATTAAGCAGATCCAATAATAAGGTAGACCATATCATAGGAAACAATGGTGATTGACCATTAGTGGGCCACTTGAACTTTGGATATGCTTCACTTTTTGGGCTAAAATCATAAAATTATATGATATAATGGATGGGCGGAGCGTATAAAATACATGAATTATAGTGGCCCCACAGAGTTTACTCACTACGTGGTTCCCACCAGACGGACGCGGATTTCCTGCGAAAGCCTTTGGTAGGAAGTTCCTGCGCTAGGAACCCAGATGGGGCCCACTGTGATGTTTGTGAGAAATCCTCCCCTTCCATCAGTTTTGTGAGTTCATTTCAAGACAATATGCCAAAAATGAACCGTATATAAAGCTCGAGTGGGCCGTGCTAAAGGAAAATGTGGTTAGGGAAGTTCCTACCGTTGAAACCTACCTGGGTTTGACGGTGATGTTTACATGCCATCCATACCGTTAATAACTTCATTCCTACAGGGATGAACTAAAATCACAAATATTAGCCTGATTCAAAACTTTCATGGCCCATGAATATTTCAACCGTGGACATTCAATTATCACGTTTTCGGCCCACTTGAGCTTTGGAAACGGTTCATTTTTGGCATGGTGTCCTAAAATAAACTCACAAAACAGATGGACGGATAGGATTTCTCATAAACATCACAATGGGCCCCACCTGAGTTCCCAGCGCAGGAACTTAATGCGAAAGTCTTTTGCAGGAAATCTGTGTCGCTCCTCCGCTGAAGTTGTCTGAACGGTTCAAAGTTAAATGGGCCCCACAGTAATATATTTATTATATCTACACCGTTCATGCATCTGGAGAGATCATTTTAGATCAAATGAGTAATATCCAAAGCTCAAGTCGACCACACCACAAATAGCAGTGGGGACTGATTCTCACCGTTAAAACATTTGTAGGGCCCACCATAACACCCACCATAACATTTATTTTTCATCTAATCGATTCATTAGGTCACAAAAATCTGGATGAGGAGGAAAAACAAATATCATATCGATCCAAAACTTTTGTGACCCCAAAAGGGTTTCAATGGTAGACCTTTAATCTTCCACTGCTGTTTTCAGTGTGGTCCACTTGATCTTTGGATCCGTCTTATTTTTTGGCTCAAACCTTACGACGAGCTCGCGAAATGGATGAACAGTTTGGATATAACACATACCTCATGATGGGACCCACAGAACTCAGTGACGAGTGACGATGTCAACACAGCAGTTGGTGGTGTGCGGTACACCACTTATTCCAAAAAAAGGGCCGGATGCCCTTTTTCTCTCAACAGAGAGGGTTCCGGCCCCAAATCTCTCCCAAATCTTTGGATTCTGGCGAAGATTCTCCAGATTTCGACGAGGATTTACCCCGATGTCGCCCAAATACCTGGATTTCTTAGGATTTTGACGGATTTCTCTCCCAAATTGAAGATTTTGCTTACACTAACCTACGAAAGAAGCTTCAATTGGAATGACCCCCCAAATGGAAGCTTTCGATGATGACGATCTCTTGTACAGGTACCGAAATCCAGTTTCTTGTTTTTTTTTTTTTTTTTTTTTTTTTTTTTTTTTGTCGATTTTTTCGGATAATGATAGTTTCGATTTTTTCGAGGAAATCGCTTGATATCGTCGATATATCGCAATATATCGGCCGAAATCTGAATTTGGGTTTTTTTGGTATCTTCCGGGGGTTATCGGGGGTGTACCGTCTCGCATGGGTGCGATAACAATAATATCGGCCGATAGTATCAATATTTCGAACACTGCTTAGAACACATTTCATTCTCAGTCCTTAAAAAAAAGGGCATCTTTCATTCCCGTCGCTAGTATAATGGACACCATACCTTCAGTTTTTTTATGACTCAAGAGCATTTTTCTTCATTTGGTTGACATTGCATTCTTTTGTTTTCTTTCTTGTTGCAGAACAGTGAGGCCATGGTTTTAGGGTTTTGAGGTTTGGGGTTTAGGATTTTAGAGTTTTAGGGTTTAGCGTTTATGGTTTGGGTTTGGGTTTAGGGTTTAGGGTTTAAGGTTTTAGGGTTTAGGGTTTAGTGTTTATCTATTGATTATTTAGAGTTAAGGGTTTAGGAGTTTAGGGTTTAGGGTTTAGGGTTTAGGGTTTTTTAGGGTTTTTTTTTTTTTTTTTTTTTTTTTTTTTTTTTAAGGTTTAGGGTTTAGGGTTTCGGGTCTAGGGTCTAGGGTTTTCGGTTTAGGGTTTAGGGTTTAAGTTTTAGGGGTTTAGGGTTTAGGGTTTTGGTTTTAGGGTTTTTAGGGTTTAGAGGGTTTAGGGTTTTTAGGGTTTTTGGGTTTAGGGTTTTTAGGGGTTTTAGGGTTTAGGGCTTAGGGTTTAGGATTTTAGGGTTTAGGGTTTGGGGTTTGGGGTTTTAGGTTTTAGGGTTTAGGGTTTGGGTTTTAGCGGTTTTAGGGGTTTAGGGTTTAGGTTTTTTAGGGTTTAGGGTTTTTTAGGGTTTAGTTAGAGTTTAGGGTTTTTTACGGTTTAGGGTTTAGGGTTTGAGGGTTTTAGGGTTTAGGGTTTTGGGATTTAGGGTTTTAGGGTTTTGGGGTTTGGGGTTCAAGGTTTAGGGTTCAGGGTTCGGTGTTCATGGTTTTAGGGTTTTGGGTTTTGGGTTTTGGGTTTTTAGGTTTTGGGTTTTAGGGTTTAGGGTTTAAGTTTTATCTCTTGATCAGGGTTTAGGGTTTAGGGTGTAGGGTTTAGGGTTTGGGATTTAGGGTTTCGAGTTTTTAGGGTTTTTAGGGTTTAGGGGGTTTTTGGTTTTTTAGGGTTTTTAGGGTTTAGGGTTTAGGGTTTTTAGGGTTTTTAGGATTTTAGGGTTTAGGGTTTAGGGTTTTAGGGTTTTAGGGGTTAGGGTTTGGGTTTTAGGGTTTAGGGTTTGGGGTTTAGGGTTAGGTTTAGGTTTAGGTTTTTGGTTAGGTTTAGGTTTAAGGGTTTAAGGTTTAGGGTTTTAGGGTTTTAGGGTTTGGGGTTTGGGGTTTAGGTTTAGGTTTAGGTTTAGGTTTAGAGTTTAGAGTTTAGGGGTTTTTAGTTTTAAGGTTTTAGGGTTTTAGGGTTTTTTAGGGTTTAGGGTTTATTTCCTGATTAGGGATTGGGGTTTTGGGTTTTGGGTTTTTAGGTTTTTAGGGATTAGGGTTTGGTTTATGGTTTAGGGTTTTGGGTTTAGGGTTTTAAGGTTTTAAGGTTTTGGGTTTAGGGTTTTTTTTTTTTAATGGTTTTTGGGTTTAGGGTTTTAGGGTTTTAGGGTTTAGGGTTTTAGTGTTTTAGGGTTTAGGGTTTAGGGTTTAGGGTTTAGGGTTTTTGGTTTAGGGTTTAGGTTTTAGGGTTTTAGGGTTTTAGGGTTTAGGGTTTAGGGTGAAATTTGCCCATGAGGATGAGCTACTGGGCTTCCGTTGAAACCCACCTCAATATATGAATTTATGACATTTATGGTTCGGCCTAAACCTTACTTGAGGGCCCACCATATTCCCTATGAGTTGGGTTTTATGTATAACCCATTAGGCATTGCATTGCTTGGGCCTTAGACCTTACTTTACATACGTAGCAGGCTACCCTTTGGGATCCAGTTGAGGTTAGATGTCTTCCTTGGTAGCCCTAAGGTAGGCACCTAAGGCCCTTATAGGTGGTTGAAGGCCCACTTTGGACCTTGTTAGGCCCGTTTTCTTTTTGAGGCGTTAGGACTCCCCTAGCTTGTGGGTCATCCCAAATTGTTGGGCCCCCACTAAGAGAAGTTCATTTCTCCTTAGAGTACTTATTCATAGATCTTGTCCTTGTCCCTCCTTGAGAAGGAGGAATACATTTTACAGGTAGTACACTTACATTATTATGACCCATATGCATCATCTGTATGAATTGATTGCATTGTATGGTAGTCATTGAGGGATGAAGTTTCTCCCCTTGTGCACATTGAGTGTCTGAATCTTGTACATGATCTGTATGTGCGACTCATGCATTGACATCGCATTTCATGATGATACCGCCCTTTCTTCATTAGGGCCTTGCCTCCACAGGGATATTCGTGGATGGCCGTATGTGTGGACACCGGAAATATTATGTGAGCATACCGGGTGCGTAGGATGTCCATGAGTGAAATTCTCAAAACTTCCATGGTACCAAGTATCTGCTCCAATGCCGTGACCGATTGGAAACTATGAGCACACGAGGGCTTTATACTGTTAGGCCGCGACTCTCACTGTCGTGTAATCGGTTGGATAGAGGTGTGGCCTTACCTGCCTGGTGTGAGGAGGCGTTACTAGGCTGAGTCTGACCAGCTCGTAAATACGTCCGCTACCGTCAGGCCCTGTTGGTGATTGGCTGTCTACAGGCGGGTAGTGAGGTCACTTACGCTCGTTTGACTGTGCGGGTCTATAGAGCGGTAATCATTCTGCAGTGTAATGGACCCCGGTGATTTCCTTATGATTGGAAACGTACTTGACATGTGGATTGGATATGAGCACTGACATTACTTGCATCGTATTAGCATTGGCTATATAAGCCCCTTCATGCATTGCCTTGATATGGCGCCCAGTACTCATTGCATCGTATTCATGATAAGCCTTCGTAAGGCTGGTGATATCCTCATTGAGCATGTTTTCTTTCTTGCATCTTCTACCATTCTTCTATGCACCATTGTCACACACTTTCACCACCACTACAAGAAAAACGGGCAAAGGCTACGGAAAAAAACCATAGCAAAAGTCCTTTTGCTACGGATATGCTTTGTAACACGTCCGTCGCTATTGGTGGAGTAGCTTAAGGTCTAGATACGGATTATATCCGTATTAATAGCTACGAATTATATCCGTAGCAATTGATACCAATAGCTACGGATTATATTCGTAGCAATAGATACCAATAGCTACAGATAGATACCAAAAGTTACGGATTATATCCGTAGCAATAGATACCAATAGCTACGGACAAAAGCCATAGCTATTGCTACGAATTATATTTATAGCTATTTTTTTAAAAAAAAATTGTAATAATACAACATGTTTCTATTGCAAGAACCTGCTGTGATTGATAACTCATCTAAGCTTAATGCTGATAGAAATAGTACATAAAATGCAATCAGAAAAAAAAAAAAAAAAAAAAAAAAAAAAAAAAAAAAAAAAAAAAAAAAACGGATGCATTTATTACAAATAGCAATCAAATCATACAATGCATCCTACATTCACATTTCTAAATAAACAATACTTCACTTTGCTCAACCTATCATAAGAATTACAACTAAGGCATGCCCTCATGTGCAAGAAACAATACTTCACTTTGCTCAACCTATCATAAGAATTACAACTAAGGCGTGCCCTCATGTGCAAGAAACAAATACACTCTAACACAGTAAACACCCTCCATATGCATTCAATAATGCTCACGTTTTTACAGAATTTTCTTCCTTCAGACGGTCAATTTCAACAAATGCAGAAGATAGAGCTTCTTTTTCCTCGAAACTGCAGTTGTAACTTCTGTAGACTTTGACACAAGATAACTTTTAAGTTATGAAACCCTTCCCTTGAGAAAATGAATTTCATCCTCCACTGACTTCTTTAGCTTGTCAGCCTGTATAAAACAACATTTGTAGACACAATCAAACAAGTATGCCTTTGTACACATCTTAAAAGGAAGAAAGACAAAAAAATACATAAGTTTAGGTTTAGGTTTAAGTTATATGTTATATGTTATAGGTTATAGATTTAAGGAATTGAGAATAGGTTAAGGTTTAGGTTTAGGAAATCGGGTTCGGTTTCAGGATCAGGTTTAGGTTTGGGTTTTCAAGTTTAGGTTTAGGTTTAGATTAGGGAGTTGAGATTAGGATTAGGTATAGGTTTAAGTTTAGGGATTTGACAATACATTTAGGTTTTAGGTTATAGGTTTAGGTTAAGGTTAAGTTATAGGTTATAAGTTTAGGTTATAGGCTATAGGTTAAGGTTTAGGTTATAGGTTAAGGTTTAGGTTAAGGTTATAGGTTTTGGTTTAGGTTTAGGTTTAGGTTATAGGTTTAGGTTAGGTTTAGGTTTAGGTTTAGGTTATGGGTTATAGGTTATAGCTTTAGGGAATTGAGAATAGGTTAAGGTTTAGGTTTAGGAAATCGGGTTCGAGTTTGGGATCGGGTTTAGGTTTGAGTTTTCAAGTTTAGGTTTAGGTTAAGTAGTTGAGATTAGGATTAGGTGTAGGTTTAGGTTTAGGGATTTGGGAATACATTTAGGTTATAGGTTTAGGTTTAGGTATAGGTTTAGGTTATAGGTTATAGGTTATAGCTTTAGGGAATTGAGAATAGGTTAAGGTTTAGGTTTAGGAAATCGGGTTCGGGTTCGGGATCAGGTTTAGGTTTGGGTTTTTAAGTTTAGGTTTAGGTTAAGTAGTTGAGAGTATGATTAGGTGTAGGTTTAGGTTTAGGGATTTGAGAATACATTTAGGTTTTAGGTTTAGGTTTAGGTTTTAGGTTTTGATTTAGGTTTAGGTTAAGGTTATAGGTTTAGGTTAGGTTTAGGTTTAGGTTATAGGTTATAGCTTTAGGGAATTGAGAATAGGTTAAGGTTTAGGTTTAGGAAATCGGGTTCGGGTTCGGAATCGGATTTAGGTTTGGGTTTTCAAGTTTAGGTTTAGGTTAAGTACTTGAGATTAGGATTAGGTACAGGTTTAGGCTTAGGGATTTGAGAATACATTTAGGTTTTAGGTTTAGGTTAAGGTTATAGGTTTAGGTTATAGGTTATAGCTTTAGGGAATTGAGAATAGGTTAAGGTTTAGGTTTAGAAAATCGGGTTTATGTTCGATATCGGGTTTGGGTTTGGGTTTTCAAGTTTAGGTTTAGGTTAAGTAGTTGAGATTAGGATTAAGTATAGGTTTAGGGGTTTAGGGATTTGAGAATACATTTAGGTTTTTGGTTTTAGGTTTAGGTTATAGGTTATAGGTTTTAGTTTAGGTTTTAGGTTTAGGTTAGGTTTAGGTTTAGGTTATAGGTTATAGGTTATAGGTTATAGCTTTAGGGAATTGAGAATAGGTTAAAGTTTAGGTTTAGGAAATCGGGTTCGGGTTCGGGATCGGGTTTAGGTTATAGGTTTAGGTTTAGGTTACAAGTTTAGGTTTAGGTTAGGTTATAGGTTATCGGTTTAGGTTTAGGTTATAGGTTATAGTTAAAGTTATAGGTTAAGGTTTAGGTTTAGGTAATAGGTTTAGGGTGTGGTTTACGTTAAGGGTGTGGTCCCTGCAAATACAGATAAAAACACGGCCTGTCCAAATGGCCAAACCCCTCCAATGTTGTCCATAGGAAATGGATAGCTTCATCATGGTCGTAACAGCTGTTCCCACCTTCCAGGGACTTCCGCTCAACATCCGGATAGATTTGACGCATATCCGGATCTGCTTCATCAATTTTGAGATAATACATAAACACGGGTCTATTCAAATGGCCAGGTCACCCATATTGCTGTCCATAGGAAATGGACAGGTTCATCATGGTCATAACAGCGGTTCCCACCTTCTAGAGACCCCCGCTCAACATCCGGATAGCTTCGATGCACATTCGGATCTGCTTCATCAATTTCGAGATAATATATAAACATGAGCCTGTCCAAATGGCCAGGCCACTTCATCAATGAATCATATAGTATGAAGGAAAAAGACTCACCAATTTAGCTAGCAAGGAGAGAAAGTGAGAGTGCTTGGAATGTCGCCCTTTCTTTGAATAATGGATGCATATTCCACAATGCAATCTGAGAATGAGTAAGTTTTTTAGTTTCTCCGACAATGCATATGGGCACAGATTTACATATAAAGATTTTAAAGATTGTAAAACAGAGTAAATGATTATATTAACTTTCAAGTATCAATTAAGAAGAAAAATGTAAATGATGATGGGAAAGAAATCTCGATATATTAAATTATTGAAGGACAATGAGATATACCAAGACTATAGGTGCCCAGAGCAAGATAACTGCACCAATGTTGTACCTAGTTGCATTGACAGAACAAAAAAAATTATACGAATGAAATGACAAAAAGCCAGGATATCATGGACCAAGAGGAAGATGAGTACCCTCAAGAAAAAACTCATGCCAAGCATATTTAATGCAATAAACTTCATTATGTCTTTGGTTGGCTTCACCAAAGGTTTTATCTTCACCAAAGGTTATAGGTTATAGGTTATAGGTTTAGGTTTAGGTTTAGGTTTAGGTTTAGGTTTAGGTTATAGGTTATAAGTTTAGGTTATAGGTTTAGATTGAGTCAACTCCTCTAGTCAGGTCAAGCTTTGGAACTACGATTCATCAAGTGGGTTCTGACTTCCAACAAACAGATTCGAATACAACACATCATTGTAAAAATGAAAAATCCATATCCACAGCCTGCAAATGCTAGTAACTAATGATGCAACAACCTCAATTTAAGTGGAACAGATTATAAAGATTAGCAGGAAAGGAAGCGAACAAATTCCATTGTAAAACATCAACTCAAATGATGAAAAAAGCCCATCCTTGCACCTGATTGGAGCTAGGTACATAGTCTATGCATAAATCAAGTTTTAATACCATTACAAATAGAACAAAGAGTGGCTTGAGGACTGCCAGCAAAACAGAAGTAACAATGAATGCAGGAAAAAAAAAAAAAAAAGCACCTTCGCCTTCACCACCATATCAGGCTTGACATCTGCATGGGTGAAAACAAGCCCTTTGAATGCACTAGCCTGCATATGAAAAAAGATGTGCCTTAAGAATTTTGTTTCCAATTGGACCCTGGCACAAAATGCTTATAAAAGTGGATAGTGTGTTAGGTAAACTACAGCTAGTTGGTCACTAGTTCCCTTTTCAACGTCTAGCTAAATAAAAGCAATCAATCATCATGAAAAAACAGAAAGAAAACCTAAATGGAATGATTGCGTTGGATTAGGCAATTGGAATTAAAAACCCAAAAATCTAAAACAAACCCAAATCAATTTCCTAGTGATTGTGGTAGATTCTAGTTGGATAAAGCTTTTGTAGTGGCAATAATCCATTTGCAACCTGAAAATCAAAAGACGAGTATGGACTCAAATCTACAGTATGAATTGATTCATCCTACAAGCAATATCATCATACAAAAAAGTTGTGCCCCAAAACTGAAGAACTAAAAATATAGAAAAGGACAAGGATGAGATGTCATTAAAAAAAAAAAAAAACAGAGACAATACTTCAAGAGCACATGCTCATCTACTCAATTATAAACTCTGAAAAACTAAGCAAAATATGCATCATCTAAAAACCAAATAAACATCCAACAATTCATGGGAGTGAATGCTTCCCCATACTTTTGTTCAAATATTAATCTTCCCATCTCTTTCTTTAGATCCATAGGTGCCTCAACTTGTTGGACAGTCATGGCCTGAAGAAAATCAGCAATACAGTCATGGCCTTTTAGAAAGTTTTAAATCTTAAGTTTGTAACACTAGAGTAAAATGCGAAATATTGCATGGACATTTCAAACATGAGAATTATCTTCAAATTACCCCACATTGTGATCCTAACCATTGAATGAGTGGGCCTTTCGAAAACTTGCTGTCCAACTATTTTTGGACACTCAGAAACATCCAATCAGTAAGATATTACAATCTAGTAACTTAAAATAGCAAACCTGGCATTATTGATGATGAGATGAAGCCTCAAATCACAGTTCCCCTGTTTACAACCAGATACAACTTCAAAAATTCACTACATTGGAAATACATTCAAAGTTGTATTCTATTTTCTTACAAGAACTGCACACCAATAAGAACTGCAGCATGTTGCATGGACATTTCAAACATGAGAATTATCTTCAACTACCCCACATTGTGATCCTAACCATTGAATGAGTGGGCCTTTCTAAAACTTGCTGTCCAACTATTTTTGGACACTCAGAAACATCCAATCAGTAAGATATTACAATCTAGTAACTTAAAATAGCAAACCTGGCATTATTGATGATGAGATGAAGCCTCAAATCACAGTTCCCCTGTTTACAACCAGATACAACTTCAAAAATTCACTACATTGGAAATACATTCAAAGTTGTATTCTATTTTCTTACAAGAATTGCACACCAATAAGAACTGCAGCATGTGCAACCAAAGCCCGTAGAAATCAATCCCTATTCATTCATCTGATCACAAGATATGAATGTCTCGGACAACCTAATTACTAAATACCAACTCAAGATCAACCATCATAATTCAAATTTCAAGAGCATAAGAATTCAAAATTTTTACTTGGGATGAAGAAACATTTCATGGCATCAACTCTATGAAGAATCATAGTCCACCAAAATTCAGTTATGAAACAACAAACCATGGATAAATAAAGAGTATTAATGCAATGCTAGGGCTGACATTCTGGAGAATAGACTAGGTTTCCATTTTGTACAAGTGGGACCCACGGCTTGAGTGATCTAAACAATTGATATGGTGGGTCCATCCATTGATGGCTCATGCACTAAAAATCTCCTGGACTGCAAGATTATACATAGATAATATACAGCATTTTCTTTCTTGAATACAAATTGTTGTAGCATATTCTTACTTAAAATGGTTAGGTTTTCCCACCTGGGAGATTTCCTTGCAATGTTCATCCGCAATGGGGCACATTATATCATTGGCTTAGACCACTCAAACATGGACCCCACAGGTATGAACTTAAATTGACAAATTATATCACATCTTTTGACGAAAAGATTATTCTTCACCATCTCTGCGTGAAGAACATACTTGGATTCTGCATCGAAAACCATGTCCTGTAAAACCCAAAAATTTAACCATTCAAAGATACTCGATGTGAGTAAAGAGGATGGCATGAGCGGAATTTTATTTTCACCGAAGGAGACTATATTATACCTGAATGACGGCTTTGGCAGCAAGTGAAAGATGGGCAGTGGAGAAGAGGGCAAAGCCCATTGGCTGTTCACCCTTGAAGTTCAGCTGAGAAGCCTCATAGCCCAGCAACCATCTCACCTGGTTCTGGAGTTCTCACTCTTTGAGATTGGTCGGAAGACCAGATATGAAGATCATACGGACCTGCAAAGAAGGCATTGAAATAACATTTCTAAGGAAGAGAAAAAACAAGAAGAAAGCATTATCCTCTACCAAAAGCACCTAAATTCTGTTATTCACGCCACAAACAAGAGCAATAAGCACAATTGGTTCACACAAAAACATGTGGTATAAGAATCCTGTATCTTAGAACAAAAAAGAAAGAAAGAAATAAATTGTTAGAGAGTATCAATCACAAAGATTCGTGGTTTGAGATACTAAAACCCCAAGTTCTTGTATTGGTGGGTAGATTATCAGAAAGATGGCTGCATTTTCATTTGTAATATGCATACATTTGAAACTTTGTTCTATCTCCACTTTGTTACTGCTGGAGAAGTAATGCTGCCAATGTCCAATGTGGCTCAAAATGTTGAACAGCTTTGTTTAACTTTAATCTGAGGTCAATATGAGCACATTCAATGAAAATTTTGCAAGCCCTTCACAGAAAATCCTTTCCTAATGTTTTCAATCTGAAAAGTGCACATTGCTGATCCAGCCATTATGAAAAACTGAATGGCAGTATGATAAATAACATCGGTTGTGGAATGCTCCAGAAGAACATCACTAGAATGCTGAGGAAATTCAGGAGTAGCTGCACATGTTTCAGTGGGTACATGTATGAAGGATCCGGGCCATTGATCAGGTGGGGGCCCTCTGACCCAAAAAGCAAGATGGTCTGCTCGTCAGGTGGCCAGATGTCTATGTGGAATATATTCAATCATCTTGTCATAACTTTCTCATCCATGTGCGGCCACCTGAAGAGTGGACTAGCTTGATTTCTGGGCCATGGAAATGTTTGCATTGACCCCTACTTGATGAATCACCCAGACATCTCACATAAATGCCATGAATCACCTCTTCAATCTCTCCTTGTATGAATTACCCAGCACTTTAAACATTGAAACATAGTACAAGAAGAAGTGGGAACAGAAATTTTCAGTTTTTGCCAACTACCATGAACCAGAGGGGAAATCCTCAATAGTATACAGAAAAAAAAAAAAAAAAAAAAGGAAGAACAAAGGGACAACAGATGGTATAGTTGAGTGGAGAAGAGGCAACTGTTGTAGCAAAGAGGTGATGGGAAATCAAATTGTCAAATAACATTAAATTCTAGTTAAGTAGTGCATTCTAATTCAGTTTAGCATGGTATACCATGTCATGGAATTGTAAAAATTATCCTAAATAACCAATACAGAGTAAGTTTGTGCACCCATTTATCAACCATGGGGCATGAATTGTTACCAGCACCACATCTAATCAAGAACAATAGCCACGTTTAAAGCACAATTTGACTTCGTGATGATATGACAAGAGAGTCCCTCATGACATCTAAAAAGTTCAGTCGAATACTTACCTTGAGCCTCATGACAGCATCTACGGCTAGTTTAGCAAAATGCTCCTTGTCCTGGGAAAGTATTTTTGAACTCAAAGTGGTCATAGCTATCTACATCAAGTATTTTTGAACTCAAAGTGGTCATAGCTATCTATGATATTATCCATGAGACCAGGTGTTGTTCTACTTCTTACTAGTTATGGACTCTGGTTATCAGAGGGTGTGTGGTCTCAGAGCCAGTCTTGCACCAAGGGTACGAGTTGTCGTAGTCGAAGAGTAGAACTTTGATGCTGACTTCTGCACATTCAACTGCATATCTAGGGTTGTCGTCGATCAAGACTTTTGCTCCCAAGGACCTGCAAAAGACAGGACTTACAGTAAAATGATATGTCACCTGTGGGAGATTTAGACAAATCACTGCGTTGGTTTCATTCATGGAAATGGCATGTTGGACATGATGCTGTGCCTACATGCCTGCACACATGCAAGATCCAAGCCTTTGACCAGGTGTTACCTTCTATGTACATAACCTAGCACAAAAGTTAGGCCAGTGTACAGAACTAATGAACAGATTAAAAAGTTCTTTTAGCTATCCTGTTTTCTACGGCGTGGCTTAGCTGGTGACTTAACCAGGCTGATTTTTGGGGTCAGGGATGCACCTGGTAGGGCTGGATGTTTACCACACGTGCCAATATAAACCGGCTGGCCAAATGTGTGGGATTAGCAAACCTTGTGAAAGGCATATAGCATCACATTCGTTTATGCAAGTATAAAATATAGAAAGATGCATCCAACTAGAGTACAAACACATTAAGATGCGTTATCCAAATATAACACCAAAGCCAGGAATAACAAGAGTCATTTTGTTCAAATGGTCATGCTAATGCATGCCCAACACATCACAACATGCTTGAGAAAAATAAAAACACACATTCTCAACATGGCCTTTTTTTTTTGGTAATTTTATAACAGTGGCAATTTTTCTTACCACAAAAAGGGTGTCAATTTTTCAAAAAACTGGACTGTCCTTGTCAAACAGGTCTCTGCCACTGCATGACTCACTTAAGAAATTGAGCATGACTTCAGCTAACAGAGTGAGCACCGAGAGGCAGTTCATGTTCTTTCTTTATTTCTTTGAAAAGCTAAAGGTCAGTGCACACATTGTCTCCTGCCATTTGAAGTATGCAGGAATCTCACTAGCATTTCATATTTGCATTTTCAAATTCCTATTCAAAAAATGCACGCCCATCATTATTAGATGGGGAGAGATGTGTACGACTCTCAATGAACACTATGCGCACACAATAGTTTCCAGAAAAAAAAAGAAAAAGAAAAGAAAAGAAATGTTTCCCTATTCTAACATCAAGTCTCTTGTGACTCTTGAGGTAGCCTTGTCCAACACAGCATATACATGTCAAAAACCAACAGATGTTTAAAGTTAGGTAGACGTGGGTATACGAAGCATGCCTGAATGGCTTCATCGAGGTTTTCTGACTTCAAGACTCGGGTTTTCATGGTCACCTGTTGTGAACCTTAGCATTTATAAAAAATTACAAGATCCCAAGGAGGGAGTGGTTACTTGCAAATCTCTGATTTGGATCTTGATTGCCCATCCAAAGCAAAGTGATTACCAAAGTGGATTTCCTGAAACAGTCCCACACAATGCTTCTCGATCCATTCAATTGTGTGGTCTTTGATAGCATTCTGGCGAGATCTATTCAAATAAACAGTTCAAAATCAAGCAAATTCAAAAACTGAGAGACCAAAGGATGTTGATTTCATTAAAAAGATATCCTAAAAATGAGTACAAGTATTAAAGCACTCACGTGACAACCGACAGATTGCAAAATGTAGACAATCTAAGAAGAGCCTGGTGAGCACCTGGAATGGGATGAATTCCTTTCTTGAAATAAGTTGTCTTAAAGAACTCATGAACACCGATATCGGCTGCCACAACAAAAGAGCGATACTCTGAATTGAGTCCATAGAGCAACATCGACATTATATGTATCTTAGTCAGCATGTAATTGTTAAGTACAAGAAACTTTCATGAATGTATTCCTCATTCTGCTTTGAAAACTTGATCTAGTACATCAACAACTCAATGATTAAATTAGAACAAATGGAGACCTGGATTGAATTAAAAACCCAAGAAAACCCAATTAAGTACTTCAACTAGTTTCAAGTCAACTTGAACTCTGGCCACTGGTGCCTATCAAGTCCGTAGCGAATTTCAAGTTTCTAACACTTGATTTCACTACATCAAAGAAAGAAGAAATAAGTTGGACTAAAGATGCATTATATGATGTGTAACAATCAAATAAAGCATAAAAATGTATTGAATGGTACCTTCTGTGCGAGAACACTTCCATATCTGTGGCAGAACAGAAGATAAAACGAATCACGCACAAGTAATAGATGTCTAAAACAACCACCAAAAAAAAAAAAAAAAAAAACTCATCACCCAATATCCATCCAAAAAAGGCTTCCCTATACTGGACTAAACACCAACAAATTCCACAAGGCTATCATCACATACCCTAAAGAACTTGGATACATAATACTCTGAAACCGAGTGTTTCGAAGCAGTGCAGTCAACAAAAAATTTGTTCAATGCTGAAAGGAAGCTTCCAAGAACTACAGAGAAAAGAAATGGGAGAGAACTTGCATAAAAAACCAGAGACGGTAACAAAAATTCGCTAATGTTGAAGAAAAAATCACCACATTCATTAGGCACCATTGATCCCTCACGGCGTGTGTTTCTTCGGGTAGAAGCTTCACGGCTGCTGCAATGGAGAGAGATAGAAGAGACGGCAGAGACGCATTGGAGAGAGAGGGAGGAGAATGAGAGAGATGGAGCAAAGATCGGGAGGGAGAGAGAGGACTAGGAAATGGAGAGAGAGAGAGAGAGAGAGAGAGAGAGAGAGAGAGAGAGAGAGAGAACCCCTTTTTTGGGCGTGGCCCTGTTTTGAGCGCGCGCCCAAATTTGGGCGACGTCTCACGAAACGGACCGTGGACGGTCCTGACAGGGGCTCCATGGGGCCCACCATGATGTATTTGGTTTATCCATTCCGACCATTAATTTTATTAAATTATTTTAATTCATGATCTAAAACTTAAGGCAGATCGAAGGCCCAAGTGGACCACACCATAAGAAGCAAATGTGATTTATATCCATGTTTCCTACCAAGTGGTCCACTTAAGCCTTCGATCTAGCTGATTTTTTATTTTATGTTCTAAAGTAATATTTCCAAATATATGGATGGCTTAGATAGAACATATATAATTTTTTAGGCCCCATAAAGCCCCTTACAACACCATTAATTATTAATGGTGTGTCAACTTTTTAGCTACGGATTAAAACCGCAGCAACTATAACTAAGGTTTATATCCATAGCAGAAAACTAACGTGGTCTGTATCCTTTGCCCCTTTTTTTGGTAGTGCACCCTCTAAGCTTCTATAAGCTTATGCACGATTGATGCGTGCAAGTGATCCTAGGCAGGTGTCGTAGAGCGACAGAGAGTGGATTAGAGTTGAGCATGAGGACCCAGTGTTGCAGACTTTCCTTTCCTCTCCTTCTACTATTATCTTATGTATGTCCTTTTGGACCTTATGAAAGATTGTAAAAGTTCAAATTCATA
Source organism: Magnolia officinalis (assembly GCA_021015155.1). Taxonomy (NCBI): domain Eukaryota; kingdom Viridiplantae; phylum Streptophyta; class Magnoliopsida; order Magnoliales; family Magnoliaceae; genus Magnolia; species Magnolia officinalis. The sequence goes on from JAJHSJ010000004.1 coordinate 112,991,924, forward strand.
GTGGATTTTGTGATGTGTGCCTTTGTTATTCTCAGATATACTTGCTGTGATCTTCGGTATGCTCGTATCGGAATTGATTATACTATTATGGAAATCCTCCTTGTGGGATCCCAGGATCGGAACCTGCCTCGGGAACCGAGAATGGGGTACTATGGAGGCTGTTGCGGTCAGAACGGGTCATTGGGTTCCTTGTGAGTCCGGTTACCGAGTCTGGGGCGTGACATAATGGGACATGGGTGGAAGTTGTAACAATAGATTTAACACATATATGGCTTAACTGAAGATATAGTTTAGGAGTGAGTTAGTACAAGTTAAAAGTTTTAAACGAGAAAGCGATAGTCTTGAAAGGACACGGATAGAGCGAAGGATATTGCTAGTAAGATTTAGAGCATGGTGAATAAAGTCGAGATGTGAGCGTTCGGAATTTTGTGAAATTGCCCTGGGTACATTTCTAAGCCACTCATCGGATAAACCCGACTAGAATGAAGTAATTGAGAAAGATGTTGCTTGCAGATTTAGAGCATGACGAATAAAGTGTAGATGTGTCCCTTTGAAATTTTCTAAAATTGCCTTATAGTAATAAAACTGAAAAAGAAATTCTAGATGATGGATAAAAAGACTGGTCATGACATATGGGGCAAAATGTTGTATAGTTGAAGAATAACAAATTAATAGGATGAGCAAGGTTTTTAAATAAATAAAAATCACATAAGCCATAACCTTGGGTTGATCGCTTATGCCATTGCATGATCGGTTATGCTATCGCTTAAGCTGATAGTTTTTATTTTTTATTTTTTTATTATTAAAAATAGAAGAAATGGTTAATAAAGGAAAAAAAAAATCTAAAACTTTTTGAAAATTATCTAATTACACTGTATGAGAACAGTCATTATATATAGATTAAAATTTTGGACAGTCACCAAACGACATATTCATACGATGAGCATCACAAAAATGAGGAACCGGAGATGAATGTGTGGGAAGACAAGGAATGACAAAATTAGAAATGAATGTTTTAAATGAAAGTTAGGAGTAACACCAAAAGTAATAAGATTGAGATTATTTGACGACGTGCAATGAAGATAAGGAACTAAGCGGGTTTGAAGAGGTTGATTAGTAAGTTGAAGGCTAAAAAGGGGGATGTACTAACAGAAGATTTAAGCAAGAAAAGTTTAGTTGAGAATAAAACCTGGATGGATTGGAGGGACATAACAGAATTGTAAAGCTTAGATTAGCTGAGATAGTGCTTAGATGACGATGATGATATACATACATACGTCATCCTCATCCTCATTATCATCATCAGAGCATTTTACCCCAACTGATTTGGTCAACTACATGAATCCTATTATGCCACACCACTACGCCAAGGACCATATCTTCAGTTAAACTATCGGCATTCAAGTCATTTCTTCCTACCTCCACGCTCACAAGGTATAGTTTTTTTGTTTTTGTTTTTTTTTTTAAAATTTTTTTAAAGACCCTTAGAACTAAAAATATTCTAAATGGAAACTCAAATGAAGCACACCACAGAGAACAATTGAGAGGGGAGAACAGCCTAAAACCATATTAGATGTTTTGTCGAGTCCACTAAGTTGAATGTAGCCAAATTAAGCGATCGTGAAAGGTTCGTATAAATTTAGAGTAAGGTGAATATAGTAAAGTTGTATACCTAGATAGTTTTGTGAAATTTCTGTCGAAGAAGACAAGGAATGACATAACTAAGAACAAATACATTCAACGAAAGTCATGAGTAACACCAATGAGTAATAATATGAGGTAAATTTGACCAGGATGATTTTCAAGTGTTAAAAAAAATAAATAAAGGGCAAAAGTGCAAGTAAAAGGCCCAAGGGACAAAGGTAGAGGTAGTAACAAAAGATTTTATCTTTGATAGTGTTAGTTGGTTTAATTTCAAGGTCGTAAAAGGGCAAATAAAAGGCTTAATGGGACATGGCTGAAAGTTGTAACAATAAATTTAACATATATATCGTACAAGTTAAAAGTTTTAAACAAGAAAGCGATAGTCTTAAAAGGGCATGGATAGAGTGAAGGATATTGCTAGTAAGACTTAGAGCATGGTGAATAAAGTAGAGATGTGAGCCTCTAGAATTTTGTGAAATTGCCTTGAGTATATTTCTAAGCCACTCATCGGACAAACCTGACTAGGATGAAGTAATTGATAAAGATGTTGCTTGCAGATTTAGATCATGGCGAATAAGTGTAGATGTCTCCCTTTGAAATTTTCTAAAATTGCCTTATACTAATAAAACTAAAAAAGAAATTCTAGATGATGGATAAAAAGACTGGTCATGACATATGGGGCAAATGTTGGCCAGTTGAGGAATAACAAATTAATAGGTTAAGCAAGGTTTTTAAATCAAACAAAATCACATAAGCCATAACCTTGGGTTGATCGCTTATGCCATCGCATGATCGGTTATGCTATCGCTTAAGCTGATAGTTTTTTTTTTTTTTTTTTTTTTAAAAAAAAAAAAAAATTAAATGGAAAATGGTTAAAAAGGAAAAAAAAATCTTTTAACTTTTTGAAAATTGTCTGATTACAATGTTTGAGAACAGTCATTATACATAAATTAAAATTTTGGATAGTCACCAAACAACATATTCATAAGATGAGCATCACAAAAATGAGGAACCGGAGATGAATGTGTGGGAAGACAATGAATGACAAAATTAGAAATGAATGCTTTAAATGAAAGTTAGGATTAACACCAAAAGTAATAAGATTGAAATTATTTGGCGACGTGCAATGAAGATAAGGAACTAATCGGGTTTGAAGGAGTTGATTGGTAAGTTGAAGGCTAAAAAGGGGAGATGTACTAACAGAAGATTTAAGCAAGAACGGTTTAGTTGAGAATAGAACCTGGATGGATTGGAGGGACATAACAGAATTATAAAGCTTAGATTAGCTGGGATAGTGCTTAGATGACGATGATGATATACATACATACGTCATCCTCATCCTCATTATCATCATCAGAGCATTTTATCCCAACTGATTTGGTCAACTACATGAATCCTATTATGCCATGCCACTACGCCAATGACCATATCTTCTGTTAAACTATCGGCATTCAAGTCATTTCTTCCTACCTCCATGCTCACAAGGTATATTATTTTATTTTTTTGTTTTTTTGTTTTCTTTTTAAAAATTTTTTTACAGACCCTAAGAACTAAAAACATCTAATATGGTTTTTTGTTTTTTTTTTTCTTTTTAAAAATTTTTTTAAAGACCCTAAGAACTAAAAACATCTAATATGGTTTTTTTTTTTTTTTTTTTTTTTTTTTTTTTAAAATTTTTTTTTAAGACCCTAAGAACTAAAAATTAATCTAAATGGAAACTCAAATGAACCACACCACAGAGAACAACTGAGAGGGGGAGAACAGCCTAAAACCATATTAGATATTTTGTCGAGTCCACTAAGTTGAATGTAGCCAAATTAAGCGATCGTGAAAGGTTCGTATAAATTTAGAGTAAGGTGAATACAGTAAAGTTGTATACCTAGATAGTTTTGTGAAATTTCTGTCGAAGAATACAAGGAATGACATAACTAAGAACAAATACATTCAACGAAAGTCATGAGTAACACCAATGAGTAATAATATGAGGTAAATTTAACCAGGATGATTTTCAAGTGCTAAAAAAAAAAAAAAAACCACGTTGTATGTGTCTATCCAGGATGTCCTCTAATGAGGGCCTGTCGTATGTATTGTTTCACCTACGATGAGGAGGCCACCGTACCGTATTTGTTTTATCCACACTGTCATCCATCTTCCATATCATTTGGTGAACCGATCTTAATCCCAAGTGGACCATGGTATAGGAAACGGTGAATTTAACACACACCATTGAAGCTGAGATGGGGCCCACCATGGTGGTCGATTGCCCCCAAACCCATGTATGACCCACACGAGACCTGGGAGAGGTGAAAACATACATATCAACTTGATCCTAAAGCTACAGTGGACTCACTGTAAGAAACAATGGTAAATGAATGTCCAATGTTGAAAGCTTCCTAGGACCCACTGTGAAATTTGTTTGACATCAAACCTGTTCACTACGTCACGTGTAACCCATGTAGAGGGGATAACATAAATACCATCTGAACCAAAGATTAGTGGGTCCCACCACTCGGAACATTAGAGATTGAAGACCACTGTTGAAACCTAGTGGGGCCCCTGTGATGTTTTGGGCCACCCCACCCGCCAATTGGGTCACGTGGACCTGGCATGGGTGAGCCCCATTTGTAACCTCCTTGGGCAATCACCGTGATGCATATGTTCTACTAACCACCTGTTTTTCTAGCTTCACATGATATCTGCAGAAAATCCTCTCCGTCCTTGGGAACAGTCTTGATTGAGAAAGCGGATTGCCTACTGCTCAGTAGCCACTGGACGGTGCTCTATGGCCCCCACAATGATGTATGTGTTTTATCCACTCCATTCATCCATTTTTTCAGATCATTTTATGGCCAAAAACCAAAAATGAGGATGATCCAAATCTCATATAGACCACACAATAGGAAATAATGGTGATTTAACACCCACCATTAAAAAGTTATTGGGGCCACAAAATTTTGGTTATAGTCAGGTCTCTGTGACCTAATCAACAGGTTGGATGGAAAATAAACATTACAATGGGCCCTAGGAAGTTTTTAATGGTGAGCATTCAATCACCACTATTTTCGTGTGGTGTGGTCCACTTGAGATTTGGATCTGTCTGGTTTTGGGCTCATGCCCAAAAATGATATGGAAAATAGATGGACGGCATGGATAAAACGCATATATAATGTTGGGGCCCATAGAGCACTGTCCAATAGGCAATCGGGGTCTCTTGATTGAACCCCTGGCCTATGCCACCGTCATTTGCAACTTTTGAGGCACACTGGACAGTTGGGTCCACCATGATGTATGTGGTTATAAAGGTAGCCCACTGGACAATAGGGTCCATCATGATGTTTGGGTTTGTTCAGTCTCGATAGTTTTATTTTTAGGGTAGGGGTCACCATCATGTAATGTTTTATCCAGGCTGTCCAGCTAGATGATCTATGGTATATTCACGCCATCCATTTGTTTAGCTAGTAATAGAGTATGGGTCTGAAAATCGTGGCAAACCCAAGGGTCAAGTGACCAAACCACTTGAAGCTTAGGGTTGGGTGGACGTCCACCTTTGTAGCCTTCCTTAGGCCCACCGAGATGTTTGTACAAGGCCCACATTTGTGGGCCATGCTGTCCACACAACATGTGTCCCATGCCGTGGGGTCCACCATGATGTATGTACTTGATAGCCATGGCGCCCATCCATTTTAGAATCCCATCTTAGTAGTGAAATGAACTATCCCAAGCAATCCTTTCAGATGTTGCAAAGATGCAATCCTTAGCAGTTCCTGCACATGAGAAAACATGTTGAAATGAATAAAGGAACAAGGAATTTGCATGATTCTAACAACAAATGAAACGCAATGTCAGCTGATGAATTTCGTTTAATAGACTGCTCAATATGGAAAGAAGATAATCAGTAAAGGTTATATAAACAGAGCTTTCCTAAGGCCACGTGCATCTAGACGTGGCAACACATGCAGACCTGGCACATGAATAAGCAGGGCCATTAAGAGGCCTGGCTAGGGATTGGCTTCGACCCAAATTTTGAATTATTTGGGCTGGGTCTGTCAACCTGGGCCTACTCAAAATTTCCATTTTGCATGGCAGGCCAGAGCCTAGCCCATTGACAGCCCTGAGAATAAAACATCCAAGATATGCATCATGTCCAGCCAAATGTAGATGATCTGGATTGTCAATCAGGCTGATCAACTGATGGTGTGGGAGACACATCTGCAAAAACATCACAACAGGCCCCTAGCATTTTTTTTTTCACACCCTGCAATTACCACATAAAAGGGCATGAACAAACAAAAGATAATCCAGAAACCTTCCTTGACTAAGGAAATCATTTACTAGAATCACGTAAAACCAAAGAACCACAAACAGACATACAGAGTGGCAGAATGTTTCCCGAACCTCACCACCTCGCACAGGACAAACTTCATCCAACTGCTTATAAAGATGGTTGAGAATGTGAACTGACATCTCAGCAGCTGGGACAACAGTTTCAGATTCAAAGTAAGCGCTAGGAATTGCTCCATGCCCTACCTGCTGTAGATATTCCGCCAAAAAGCAAAGACTGCAAATTGGAGGAGCATTGTAAGAGAGATGCAGAGCCCGTAAAACAGCAAAATGCTAATAAGGTCGTGGTTCAAATGCCAAAAAAAAATACTTGTCACAGTAAAGAACATCTGCCACTCCCCATGTTGCATTTAACAAAATCATGTCAAGAAACAAATGATAACATGGGATCAAATATATTCCATGATCAGCATGGGCCAAAGGCTATAATGTTGCCCCCATTAAATGCAGACCGCTGGTTGTAGTGTCCATTATTTCTAATGACTAAGATCATCTTGTGGGGGAGATGGCGCCTCATGGACCATGCCAAGATGGGCCACCTGTACCATTGCTTGTTCGAATGACAAAAATCCATTTGCTTCAATGATGCATTATATAATACCTGATAAAAATCCATATGGAAGTTCATATCATAACACTAGATGAAGTTTTTGTGTAACATTCCTGAAGCAATGCAATACATTCCAATATTTGATCCTTTCCTATGACAAGGATTATAGATAGAATCAAAAGATTCCTATTCTGGTGGGATCCATCATTTCAGGGCATATTGGTACTAAACTTGGAAAAAAGGATTGGGTGCAGTAATGGATTGTCAGATTAAAAAAGAAAAATCACATTGGCCAGTGGGTGAAGCATTCATTTGGAAATTGGGATTGAGTGAGAGCTCTAGCAATTTCATGCACACATAAATATATGTATACATCATACATAAATTGAGATTGAAGATCAGTAGAAAAGCAACCCAAACGACCACTAGCACTGGAGTGTGCTTCCACCTTATGTTAAATAGTAGTATTTCCTGCACAAAGAACGCAAAAAACAAAGCAACCATCTTTGATTATTTTAACCTTCATTACAGTTTCTTCCTTCCACATATCAAATCCCTTGAAGAAAGACCTTGAAGAAGTACCTAATACATACATACGAAAAAATTAATTGTACTGTCATGGCTCTCAGGCGAAGATTCTCCATTGTACTGTCAGAATCTTTGGTGCTTCCAACCTCAGAATCAAACAGTGCCTTCTTGACTTGCCATTAGCTAACATGTTTGGGGCTGAAGCATGACACGGAATAGAACAGTTGTGCCTTTTAGAGTCAGCAGTTTGATTAACCTATCACAAACAACTAATGTCGGAGATAATTCATGCATTCTAATTAGCACTAGATGTCAACTTTGTGAAACATGGTTCTTTTAGTCGTTATTTATTTATTTATTTATTTATTGCATAGAAAGATACTAAAAGCCAACAATAAGGGGAAAAAAAAAAGACGGAGAAAAGAAAAGAAAAACAACTCTCATGGCATCAATAGATAGAAGCATTCAAACATGGTAGAATTGTTGGACACAAATTAAGTTGCACCATTGATTACATAAACAGTGTCCATAGCTCATGCATTTGGTTACTAAAAATGAGTCAAACCGGCTCATGCATGCAGTTGTACTATTACATATGTAGCTAACAGACATGGTACTCATGCATGGCTTTAGTTACAGATAAATTACCTATGGGAACAAATTTTTTTATTGGAATCTTGTGATTTACGGTTCCTATACAATGATTCAAGTTGATCCCATGGGAAATGATTCACCATCTAACTCGGTCCCCTTTGATAAATTAATGAATGAATCATCCAATCCACTACAAAATGATTCACCATCTAACTCAATCCTCAACAAGATATTTCTTATGATGAAGACAGGCCCATCAAAATAAAACAACTCTCCACTTATCCAAATTAATCTAAATACATGAAGGCATAGACTGAAAACTAACCTGTTGACCAAAGGTGTAATTGGGGATCATTGAACCACACCAAGATATTGCGAGTCATTTTCTACCAAAATAAATGTACAAATAAGCCCAATTCAAAATAATTAAAGCAAAAAAAAAAAAAAAGTCAACGAACTGTCAACCTGAAACATATTCGAACAGACTTGGGTCAGCTTTGATGGGAATAAGGCCCAACCTATGGGCTAGGACTTCATCTTGGACCACGATGTGTTGTTTGCAACAAGGACCTTTTCAATAGCAATTGTAGGAAGCTGCATGCGGAGGACACCATGACTAAAATTAATAAATAAAAAAGTGATTGTCTACACCGACCATTCAATGCAACAAAAAACAACTGAACCAACCATCTCAAAAGATGGTTATAAACAAAAAGGAAAAAGTAAAGGCATATAATGCTAACTAGATGATGCAACATCGCAACATTAAGCACATAAGAGGACAATGGAGACTCTGTGAGAGACTGATGAAAATGAAAGCCAATTTCGAACATGAAAAAGAGATCCAACTGAGAACAGTTGAACCTAGAATGGAAGACAATTCTAGAAGACTGATTTGCTAAGAAACCATGACAGGTGTGTTGTGTCCAACTCACAAGTGAGATAAGAATGGGACCTTCTTACTCTTTATCTCATTTGTGATTTGTAGCATCAAAAGTGGAAATGGCAGCCTGCATAAAGGTTGGCTATGATTTCCAATCTGCCCCAAACAACAAGAGTATTGCCTGTCGAAATGTCCTCACACTGAATTGAAATAACCATGACAGAGTAGTGCAAGCAAACGTCAATTCACTGAAAACATATGATAGAGAATCCCTCCTGAATGGGGATTCAAATTGGTAGGTATGACTGATTAATGAGTCCACAGCCTTAAAAAAATGAACAGCTCCATAGTCTTCAAAATAATAACTTCTTATATAGTACCCATTTGGGAATGAGATCCTGCCAAATCAGGCAGGCCCCATATCCTCCAAATCAGATTCTGTCACGCAAAGGAAGTTTCCCTGCATAATCACAGTTATTTTAAGTTGGAAAAAGAAACTAAATGATTGAAAATTGTGATCGAAAGGAGAAAAATTGCCAGCACCTTCGAATCTGACATGAAGGGCATGGGTCATCAAAATCGAGATTAGAGCTTAATCCTAATTCTGCAAGATCCCTATCCAGAAGGACTTTCAATTTCAAGTGGAAAAAAAAAAAAAAAACTAACAATGGTCACCATGAAAAACAAAATAACTTAAGTGAGAACCCGCCCCCCCCCCCCCCCACCCCCCCCCCCCCCCCCCCAATGACCCCCCCCCCCCCCCCCCCCCCCCCCCCCCCCCCGAAAAATATAAGTAAACTTTAATATCCAAAGATTCCAAACATCAGCCCAAGTAATTAAAAAAAAAAAGGAATATCAAGCAAACTAATCAATTTGGATGAAACCCAATTGATAGCACACTATATCTGGAAAATTATAAAGAAGAATATAAGAAAAATAGACCAATTTTAAAGATGTACGTTTGTGATGAGGATTATCCTACATGCATCAATCCTGAACATATCAAACTCAATATCATCTTTTGTAGGTTGAATTACTTCAACTCTAAAATTATTGCAGAAATTATCCATCCACAAGCTATTTCAACCCCCATTGATGCATAAGCACCAGAATATTGAATACCTTCCATCTTCAAACACGATAACACATTATCAATGTGAAATTTAGAGGTCATAAAAGCATAAAATAGAAAAATACATGAACCAGGAAGAGTTTGAAACAATAGAATCCTTGACCTAATTTTTTTTAAAGGAAAAGAAGTGAAAACACTGAAACTAGCTGGTATAGTCACTGCTTGTGTTATAGAGCAATGCCAAGTGTGCTCAAATACAACTTTTGGCATTCTCCTCTCACACACGCCAACATGCTTGTAGGACATTCTAGACATGCACAAGGTGGGCCCACCATGAAGATCAGTGGTGCAAAATCAGATCACTCTGCTCATCAGTCAGGCCACATATTTGAATAGAGTAAAACACCCGATGTCTGATTCAAAAGAAACTACCCGATGGCTGCAGGTGAGACATTCCCATTAAGAAAAAAGAACTACAAGACTGGATAGAGTTGTCAATATTTTTTTTAAAGCAGTTTCAAAACTCCATCTTATGGAGATTGACTCCACTTTGCATTGCCTCCTGAAAAATGCATCCACCTGAATTGACTTCTGTTCAGTTTTGTCCAAGTGATTTGAACTGGCCCCCAGTTAAATTGAATTGTACAGAATCTGATAGACTTAGGGGTCATTTGGATGCCTAGAAATGATTTACAGGTAATTTACACCTCTAAGTCATTTACAGCCTGTCCTGTATGGTTCTAAGTTGTAAATGATTTACAGGTAAAGGATCGTCTGTGTTCGGATAGCTGTAAATTGTTTAAGTCATGTTAATGGAGAGCCAATCTTTCCATTTATATAGTTAGGCTGTAAATGGAGGGCCTGTAAATGAAATATGAACTTTTTGCATGTAAATGAAATATGAACTTTTTGCATGTAAATAAAATGAGGGTAAATGCTGTAAATTATTTACAGCCTAAAAATGATTTACAGGCAAAAAAGGCCATCGAAATACAGAGTGTAAATGTAAATCATTTACAACTTGGCCCATTTACAGGCATCCAAATGAACCCCTAGGCTATGTTTGGACAGCTAATGAATTGAATTTTGTTAGGTTTACGATCATGGAGGAATGACAAAAAATAAAAAACAAAAAAAAAAACTAACAGAAGTCAATTCAGGTGGAGCTTACAATAGTTGGGATAATGCATATGATGATGACAATGTATATACATACATCCCCATCCCCATCCTCATCATTAAAGCATTGTCCAAACTGATTGGGGTCAGCTACAAAGATCCTGTTATTCCACTCGACTATGTCGTGTACTATATTCTCTGTTAAATTATGGGCCCTTAAGTCATTTCCTACAACCTCCACCACTGTGCTTTTGGCCCTTCCCTTGCTCCTTTAAATGCTTTGACTTGTACTCTCGACCAACTCATATAGGTCATCAAGTCATTTCTTAATTCCT
>JAJHSJ010000005.1:0-130000 GCA_021015155.1 Magnolia officinalis
GGAACACTATTTTCTGTCTAGCTTGGTAGTTTTATCCATAGGGGTTTCAACAGCTTTTGAATTTTTCATCCTTCACCGCTCTAAGATCTTTTGTATGTAGGTGGATTGAGACAAGACTGAAAATTTCTTAGGGCGATCCCTAATGATTTTTACCCCAAGAGTAAAGTTGGCTTCACCGAGGTCTCTCATCTCAAAGTTCGAGAATAGCCAATCTTTAGTCAATATTAACAATTGCATGTCATTACCAGCTAGCAGGACATCGTCTACATATAGAGATAGTATCAGAAAAGATCTTTCAGACCGTTTCATGTATACACAATGATCTTCTTCACTCATCGTGAATCCAAAACTAGTGATGGCTAAGTGGAACCTCATGTACCACTGTCTTGAAGATTGTTTCAGCTCATAGATAGATTTCAACAACTTGCAGACTTTCTTTGGATGTTTTTTGTGCACATAACCCATGGGTTGTTGCATATATATCTCTTCGTCCAAGTCACCATTTAAGAATGCGGTCTTTACATCCATCTGATATAACTAAGTTTAAACTTGCAACAATGGACAAGATCGTGCAAATTGAGGAGAACTTTACAACAAGTGAAAAGGTCTCCTCGTAATCAATGTCTTCTTATTGTGTAAGACCTTTAGCAACTAATCGTGTTTTATACTTGTCCACTGTACCATTTGCCTTTCTTTTGATCTTTAGTACCCATTTATTACCTATCGCTTTGCGATTGGAAGGCATATCAACAAGTTTCCAGACTCTATTCTTTTTCATGGAAGTGATATCTTCGTCCATAACATTCACCCAATCGGCCAAGTTAGAAGATAATAATGCATCCTGATACGAATCACGTTCATCATCATCAACCGCAACGTAAGAGAATGTTTGCCCCTCAATATCAAAGTGTCTTCGAAAAATCATTCCTCTTTTGCTTCGACGTAACTCAGAAGCCTGCTGAGATGTCCTCCCACTGTCCTGAAGAACTATAGGAGCGTCATCATCTTGAGAAACAGAACTCCCACTCTCCTGAGATACATCAGGTATTTCAAAAAGTTATATTGAAACATTTTGCTACATTCAGATGGGGTATCTATCTTCAACGAAGGTCACGTCCCGGGATTATATCTCAATCCATCGTCCATGGTCCTCATAAACTAGAACGTATCCCTTTGAATGCCTAGGGTACCTTATGAACGCGCATTCAATGATTTTACTATCAAGTTTATCTCTATACGGAGTAGGTAGCAAAACATATCCCAAAGATCCCCAAGGGCGTAGGTTGGCTAGAGAAAGAATCCTCCCAGACCGCATCTCATATAGGGTCTTAGGAGTGGATCTATATGGGACTCTATTAAGGACATAGACGGCTGTTAACAGTGCGTCTCCCCAGAATGTGGTAGAGAGATTGGCTTGTGCCATCATCAATCTAACCATGTCCAATAGTGTCCTATTCATTCTCTCTGCAACACTATTTTGTTGTGGAGTGTAAGCCATTGTGTACTGCCGAATAATTTCAACGTTTTCACAATACGATTTAAACGTTTCAGATGTATAATCACCACCTCTATCAGATCGAAGGATTTTAATATTTTTCTCAAGTTGATTTTTCACCTCAGCTTTATATTTTAAAAAACAATCAAAAGTCTCAGATTTGTGTGAGATGAGATACACATATCCATAGCGCGAGTAATCGTCAATGAAAGTGACAAAGTATTGACATCCATTTCTGGCATGTACATTGAAGGGTCCACAGATATCTGAATGGATTATCTCTAGTGTGCCCTTGGACCTAGCCGCTTTAGAAAATGGTTTCTTCGAAGTCTTCCCGAACATACAATATTCACAAAATGGCAAATCAACTTTGGATAAGGAGTCTAACAGACCAGAACGTACTAGTCTTGTCATATGATCCTTTTCGATGTGACATGACCTCGAGTGTCATTTTTGAGATTCAAATACTACAGTTTCATTCGACATAGCAGATAAAGCAAGAGGTGCATTACCAGGATCTACGTCCAGAATAAATAAATCTGAAATTAAATTTCTTCATGCAAAGATGAGGTTATTTAGTCTCAAAGAAACTCTTGTCCCGGAAAATCGAATATCAAAACCATTAAATAATAACCTAGAAACAAAAATTAAATTCCAACACATCCCCGATGCATAAAGAGTATCACAAAGGATTATTGTTTGCCCTATGCGCATACGGAGATGGGAAATGTCAATCCCTAGTACGTCTTCGACAGCATTATTTTTCATATACACCTTGTAACTTCCCTTGGCTACAGGTCGAAATTCCTCGAGTTCTCGACGACTCCATGTCACGTGTTTTGTTGCGCCTGAATCCAAAATCCACTCGTTAGATATAGTATCAACAGAAAGGATTTTAGAACAAACGCCTACATAAAAAGTATCTAGTAACTTAGGAATTACCGTCTTTTTATGGGCACATTGCCGAGCATAATAGCTGAAATTCCGCAAACAAAGTAGACTATATTTATCTTTTTCTGCATCTTCTTTCCATTCTCCTTCTTGAGATTTGGAGGAGGTGTTGTGGACTTCTGTTCTTAGTTATTTTTTTTAACCTTCTTACGAGCTTTGAACCGTTTCTTATTAATTTTTCGGTTATGGGTCTCTGCTACAAAAGCTTTGGCCGAACTTATCTTAATTGCATTCATTTCAACCTCTCGTACCAAATGGCCACAAAAGTCTCTGAACGTAGTGATAGAATCAGTATGATTCAGAATTCTTTTGATTGGGGCCCAAGATTCAGGCAAGGAACGGTGCATTGTTATTATCTTTTAATTTTCAGTCAATTTATACCCAACGTTCCTAAGGGCACCTATCATCTGATCTATCTTACGGATATGATCTTTGATGGGGCAGTCGACTCGCATCCTATACTCCTGGAATTCTAATTCCATTGCCCGAACTCTCTCATCTAACTTTTACACATAGGCATTTGTCAGTGCTTCCCCTATTCCCTTAGCGGTGTCATGCACTTCATACGTAGGTATGAGTTCTTTGCGCATAGTGTTAATAAGAACATTACGGACTGAAAGATTTTGTTTATGCCACTTATTGTAGCAGGTCATTGCAACCCTATGTTCTCCTAAATTTTTGTTTTCAGTTAGTTTGGGTTCCCCTTGAACCTCATCGAGTGTGTGCGATATATCCTCCTCATCCAGAAGGCTTCGCACCGCGCAGGACCAATCTTCATAGTTGTTACCGTCGAAATATTGTCCTTTTAGTTGTTCAGCGATTAACGCCTTGGTGGTCATCTCTACATTGCATGAGTATCACTACTTAGCTATGATCTAAGGTATTAACTCTAATCATCAGCATTTCTACATGTTATATAAATTTTCAAAGTATAAAAGTAGTCAACACATCTTAACGAGATCTGAAAGTCCACATACCCGAATGGGCGGTGTAGAACAATAAGTTCTCTTTTTAAGATGAAATTGATGCTTTTATAAAATTATATTTGTATAACGTGCAACCTTCCATTACAGGTTGCATGTATAATTTGGTGGAGGAGAATAAACTCCCACTTAGGTTATGCACAACCTGTTTATATGTGCAGGGAGCATTCTAGCACTAATTTTTCTATTTGCTAATGAAAAAAGGGCTTATATCTAATCACATCAAGCCAAATAATATCACATATATAAACATCATCAGAAAGAAAGAAAAAAGAAGTGCTAAGATATGAAGAGAATTCTATTTTCACTAGTGATCATGTCCATTAGCGATAGATCCGATCATCACCATTAATGATCATTGTTGATGATGGATCATTTCATCAACATTGATCATTATGGTTGATTATCGTTTTGATCACTAATGATCTCTAGATCACTAATTCTCAAAGTAGATTTTATCTACACCATTTATCCGTTTTGCTAGATCATTACAGGCATTAGCCCAATATTAAAGCATATCAAAAACTTGAGTGGACCACACAATAGAATATAGTGGGAAAAATGGCATTCACCGTTGAAATCTTCCTTAGGCCCATAGTGATATTTGTTTGACATGCTTAATATGGTCACACATACTTGGACGAAGAGAAAACCCAAATTTAAGCTTCATCAAGATAATTTTAATGATTAATGACCACTGGTTTTCCATCTTCCGGCGCCAAAGTCAACCACACCATGCATGTTCTGACGTGGCATACCTATATTAGATCGGTCACGTTTATTAGGCTGGCCCACTTATCAGATGATCCAAAAGATGTGCAATGAATATAGACCATCGGTTCACCGTTTTCCTAACGGTATATTTCTCCAACGCACATGAGCCACCTGACCAATGGGCGGGCCCCATTTTAGGGCCATGGATCACCGGTGAACGTTCTAGATCTCTTATGGGTGCACCACATCAGAAATCATGGACCACTTGACTTTGGTAAGTGGACGTACGGCTAAAATAGCACTCAATTCCATTACAGTGATATTTATTTATGATGCTCCGAATCCTGTCCAAGCTAAAGGATGGAATAACTCTCCACCTAGCCAGACTACTGTGTTAGTTCTTCACCATTTAAGAAACTGGTTATGCTTTGTTCTCATCATATGATCCAAACCATCAAACTGTAGGTCCCATCGTGGATGGAACATATATCTAAAATTACACTGATTAAGAAACCATAATCATCCAGTAGTTGGCTATCAAAAAAATGGTGACCAGTCCATACTCGAAGCCAAAAAATCACATGGTTACTGCTCTCTTCTCAGTGAAATTATGTCGCGGGTGGGGCCCACCATTCTGTAATCTGAGCTGCTCATTTGGGATGGCCCATCCCATGTCCTTGTTGCCCAAGTTATCTCCTAACCTGATAATCATGGACATGCGATGAGTGGCTTACTAAAGGACAGTTACATCCAGTGTTTCACAATTGGTGGATGAGTTATTGGATGGGTCATGCATGTGTGATTTTCAGGGTATCTAGCATCCAAGTTGTGTCCGTCTATATAGACGATTCAGATCGCAGCTTTCCACCTGCAAATTGTACATGTGTAGACTTACTTCTGGTTATCCAAACTGTTCATGTAGTGGGCCACATTATGCATGGACATACTCCAGACCTTTTCCCTATCTTACAATTCAGACCATCTGATTGCACCCACCCTTAAATGTGGACCATTTGCTATAATTCTCTATTTTCAAATTATGCTAATTCCACTATGGTGAATGGTGTCAATTGATGTTGTTATAGGGAATAGTCTAATAAACAATGGGATTAACAGTCTGGATTAAACATCTATGGTCCCACTTATTAGAATGAGAATGCGTGTAAACAACCCAAAGATGTGGGCTACATATTATGTGATTCCTCATAATGGAAATCAGTGCGATCTATAGAATACCTGGCGTGCACACAAAGGTAAACCATTATCTTTACATGTATGGAAACATAAAGGTCTACATGATCACCTGGATCCATCAGAATCGTTCTTACGTACACATGGCATACGTGTATACAAAATCTAATCCACCATACACATGGCTTTACGTGCATGGAATCAAGATCATTCAAAATGACAGGCCATGGTAATGGGTACTATCCACAGCAGTCCTGTCCAGGTCCAAATTTTACACGTGCACATACATCCACGTGGGCCCAAATTTGGTGCATTTGTACATATTGAGAGTCATAGTGCGCATACTGATCTGATACCATTCGAAAGCCATGATCAGGATTCCAATCCAAAAAAAAAAAAAGGCCACTTACCTTTTTAGATGAAAATAATCGGAGATCCGCCGTTGATTGCTTTGATACCACTGTTGGGAAGCGTGGAAGTATGAGCCCTCAAGATCTGACGGTCTACACAATATGGAACCCTCACAAAGCAAAAGATTAATACTCCAACGGCCCACCTATCTACTACTGGAGCAAATGGATCTATTCACACCTCTGATCCTATGATATAGATGGCCCCGGATCACGATTTATGGGTTAGATCATCCCAAAGACAAACTAAAATGACAGATTACTGTGCACACTATATCTTTCTGTATACTCTCGGTATTTCTTATGATTGATTGTTCTTTAGAGAAAAGCTCATCCCTTTTTATAGGAAATGAAGGAGATGAGATGAGACCAAATTATCCGGTCTTCTCCTTATCTCCTATCTAAAATCAAATTCAATTTTGAATTTGAAATCTCAACAGAAATGAAGAGGCCGGAAGAAGCCTAAACTTATGAGACCCACCCACTAGTAATTGCTCACCGGTGGGCTCCACTGGCCTACGTCCAACAGTTTGGACATTAAAAAGTTTAAACTACTATTTATCTGTTTTTTTTTTTTACATCGATATTGTTAGGGGAATTTGTTTTCTTAAATTAGAAAGCCTTGTTACATAAACCAATACCACAAATTTTAATTTTCAGAGTCAAAATCAGGCCATTTTGGAGTTCTAAGTTCGGGCTGACACCACCCATCGGAATCTTTTTTCTTCAATATTGTCAAGGGAAATCATTTTCATGAGTAAGAAAGCAATGCTACTTCAATCAATCCCACAAATTTTGAATTTTTTAAGCAGAAATTAGGTCATTTTTTAAGCATGAATCAGGTCATTTTTTGAGTTGACACTATTCATCTAATTTTTTTTATTTTACCTTTTCTTCAATATTCTTGAGGAAATTGTTTTCTTAAGCTAGAAGCCTGGAAATCAGATGTTGAGTCCTTACCATTTTGGTAACCTTACCATGTTGGTAAGTTCATAATTTTTAATTTTTCTTTATTTTGGAGTTTTAAGTTTAGGTAATCAATGATTCTTTGGTCTTTCGTTCTTACTTTTTGTTTTAATTTTAAGATGTGTTTAGGAGTATTTGGGAAATTTTGATCCATGTTAGAACAAAAAATTATTAAGAAAAAATGAGTTTCTTGAATTGGTTTTTGCTTGATCCATGGATCTAGTTGATCATGAGTTTGGAACCTATCAACGTTGTGTGACATTTTTGACTTGATGATCAAAGCCATAAGCCATCCATTTGGGGCTACTTTTAGTAGATGGTAGGTACTTAGTGATGGCATGCCGGACAATATGATGATGTTTCCTTTTTCTTATTGGATCTGTTTCTTGCCTTTGTTGCATGTGAGTGAAGCAGTTCAATGTACTTTTCAGAATTTAACTATTATTGGTATTAACTCCTAGGTTGCTCCAAATCACCTCATTCTTTATTATTCCTTCCGCACATTGTAACGCCCAAAAATCGGCTCTTTGAGTACATAAACTTTGATTCCAAGTTCCCATGTGTTAACTTAATAAAATGTGCATGTGTCCCCATTTAATTCACATTCATTCTATATACGAATGATCAGAGTTGCGCAATTTAACTTAGCGGAACCGAAGTACGGTAGAGATAACAAAAATCCATAAATATAAGGCTACGACTCAAAAATACAATTCAAATAGTGATGGTCGCCCAAAATGGGAATTATACAAGCCACAATATACATACTACGATTAAAATGTTAAGTTTTCAGTTTTCGTCATATCCTCCAAAATATAACGACGGTGGCATAAGCCGATTCATGTCTACCCATCTGAGGTCTCACTAGTACCTGCATCAATAATATTGTCTGGTTAGCGTTTTAAAACACCATCCCACGTGAGAGTGAATAGTTAACTCAATGGTTCCCTTAATTCTAAGTTACAAATGCCTTTTGTTGCTCTTTTCAAACACTTACCTTTTTTTAACTCCCACCACACACACACCCTCACACCACATGAGCACTCAATCCCATGATCTCAATGTTGGAAGAGAGTGTCTACCAGTGAGCCTTGGGTATAAGAACTTATAATCGGAATACAGTAGAATCCAAATCACGAATTAGTTGTTTTTGGCTGCTGGTATTTAGAATGTACTTAAATCCAAAAATGGAAATGCATTGAATATTTATGGTATATTTTATAAGAATATGGCCTTAATTACTAAATCAACTTTAATATCCCACATTAGTGTAGATAAGTGATATGTGATCAAATGACTAATATAAATCCATTGAAATGCTTTGGATGAGCCACAAGCATAAAATAACATTCGAGCAGTTTAAGTTTTTTAACCACCAGTTTATATAGCCAATGTTTGGACCATTTAGATCATTCTACTGGTGTAATTCCAGTGTAGTCAATAATCTGATTGTTTGTCTATCATCCACGTGTTGTGTGGACTCTCTTGCTTAAATAATAATAAATAAATAAATAAGCAACAAAAGGCATTTGATTATAAATCACAACAAATGGAGTGATTTCAAAACACGGTAAAACTTTGCACTTCCAATACTTTCAAATCCATGCTGCCAAACGAATTTTGGCTGCCAAACAAACCGAATCTCCCCTTGATTCCATAGGTGCTCCAATCCACGCTGCCAAACAAGCGCATTGTTTTCAACCAAAGGCAACTTTCTGTCACCACCACTTGAATATCGCAGTAGACCAACCAGAAGAGTCAGCAGGATGCATTTGACCTGCAATATGGGAGTGACTGAAACTCCAAAACTAGTTGCAACAGCAATCTAGAGGCAGCTCACGGACCTTTTATGTCTGTGTGGGCGCATGTTCTCATTCAGCACCAAAGACAGCTGTATGATCCGTAATCCAGGACATCCATCCAACAAGAGAGACAATGTTACAAGTTCCACAATAACGAAGTCATACAAGAAGAGAGTGAATGCACGCTTCTGAATTTCCACAACTGAATTGATGGTCATAAGTATGATGCAGATGATCACCAACAACAGAGTCAAAAAGTGCAGCGGCGATGAAACAAGAACGGTTTGTAATTGGGCACTGGGTAGAGAAACCAGAATGCCTCTTAGGTGAAATGGGCCAGATAAACAAACTTAGGGATAAAACTAGATGTACTGGCCCAAGCCGTCCACGTCCAGCCTGTATTGGGCAAGGAACATTCCCTTAAGATGCCAAATAGACTGCACCAGAAAATAATAATAATAATAATAATAATAAATATGTCCCTCTGGTGACATATTTTATTACAAGCACTGGAATAACGACAGTAAGTTGAACATGATTCAGATGGATGAGTGGTGGATTACTCGAGAATCCACCCAGGTACACGCCCCAAGTGTTTTGGCCTTGGGCCGCTTGTCCCTTGCCTGCGCCCGGGTCCAGGCAAGGCTTTTACCTCGCACCTATCACCGCCCAGATGCGCCTGCAGTAGATGTGCCTTTTTACAAGAAGTACCCATATGAGTACCTCATTTGTGGGTTTTTTTTTTTAGCTCTTTCGAAGTTGAGCAGGAATCTATTATTACCATCCAAGAAAGGGCCAAGCCCAACCACAAAGCTACAATGGTGCAGCCCAATTAAAATTTAACATCCAAGTAGGCATAGAGACAACAACAGCAAAAACAATATAAAGAGAGGCAGCAAGCCACTAGAAAGGAAGAGCAAACAACCACAGCCACCTAGGGCACGCTTAAGAAATGAGGATATCAATAGATGATTTTACCATCCAATTAAGGTGCAAATAGATATGAAAGGGCTTTTGAGCCATATTTCAACAACTTTTCTCATTTCTTTGAAATTAAAACTTAAGATATTCTTCCTCCAAATTTCAACAACTATCCCATTTCTTCCTGATTATGTGTCACGGTCATCACATTGGACTTCTTGAAAGCAATTTGAGCTTTTATTGGTGCCTTACAAGATATTTAAGGTGAAATGAGGATTTGGGGGTAATTAGAATATTTAGGTAAGATGATATGGGGATTTCAAAAAAAATAGATGATGAGGTTTGAAAATTTTACGGATTTTGGCAAAAGTGTGGTTTTGAATTGGTAAATTTAGGGGAAAATGGAAATTTAATATTAGAATTTGGGAAATTTGAAATTTTAGGAAGTGGAATTGGGAAATTTGGGGAAAACTGGGAAATATGGAATGGTATTGACTTCGATTATTTAAATAAAAATATAAAAAATAAAAACAACAACTTATATTTTATAAATAAATAAATATTAATATTTATCATATACAACAAAAAATTGTGCCCTGAATCTCTGGCCATGTACCTATAGGCGTTTCAATGCTACTGGGGCTGGTGCGCCTGGGTTGCACTTAGCACCTATAGCTACACCACTTAAAAACCGGGAAGAACATGGCCCAATCCTTGAAAGCTGACAAAATATGAAACTTAAAAAAAAAAAAAAAAAAAAAAAAAAAAAAAAAAAAAAAAAAAAAAAATTAGAAGAAGAAGAATAAGATCAATTAAAAGCTCAAGAACTGTGAGGACAACCAACAAATTTCAACGGGGGCTCACACCGTCATCGATTCAAAACCCCAAAGTTTCTTTTCAACTTTGCTTTGTATAAAGTTAAAATGAGGCAACCCTCGTTTTCCCAGCATATAAAATGATATTCAGTATCTTAACAAACGAGTTTGACAGCCATTCTGGGTACTCCGAAAAGCAGAAACAGAGGACCTCCGCTTCCAGAAAAGAGATCACTAAAGAGTACTAGAGTCTTATTTAAACCAAAGATTTCCCGAAGAAAGTAGATTACGCTCACATTTGGGGAGGTATTCCACAATTGTATGCCGAGCGTTCGCAGCAGAACCAGAGCAAATTACTGGGGAGCATCAAACAAGCCTTGCACAATCAAATGCGGTCAGATAATCTCACCAGCTTATTGTATAGAATGCGGTTATCCCTGGCAGTATTGCTTTCCAATAGAGCACTCTGTACAAGTTCCTATCCAAAAGCAGAAACGAGATGCAATTACCACAAAACCATGGCAGAAGCAACAGAGTGAAAGGGAAGAATACAGCGTAAGTATGGATCACTATTTAAAAGGAAAAGTTGGAAATATGCTAGGCATATAAGAAGCCTCACTACCTTGACATCCCTGTGGGAGAGGAACTTCCCCAAGTTGTGAATAATCAACCTCAGATCTTCAACCTGCCAAGTCAGTGAGCTTATTACAACTGCAGTTATATAACATGCTTACGATAAACTTACGAGTGACAAAAGGACTCATTCAATGGTGTTTACCTTGATGTAGCCCACCCGGTTCTTGTCGAAGAATCTAAATGCCTGTTCCAAGTTTAAAAAGCATGTCTCAGAATTGGTGGAAATGTTTTTTGAGCTTGATGTTTGACTAGATACGCAGAGATGCGGTTCAGTTACACACCTGTAATAGTTCTTTATCAACAACCGACTCCTTTGCGGCAGCATCAGACTTCTCTGACTCAGCCACTTGATCATTGCTCTTTTCCCTGACAAGTTTGTCATTTGTCTCAGCTGTTTTATCTTCACTCTTTACTTCATCTGTGGGTTCCTCCATTTTGTTTATGCCATCAGTTGTCTCCTTGTCATGCTTACCTTGCAGATCAGCTACCTCTTCATCATTTCCTGCCTGAAAATGGGAAGTATCACTAGAGGGAATGCAGAACCCAAGCATGCTTTGCAAGTGTTTGTCTCAACCAAAACACAGACGTCGCAGATTCTCATGCCAGGGATAAAAGAATAAACGTTGGATGCAGCAAAGCCAAAAAATAAATAAACAAACCAATCAAACACTTGAAGAATTCCTCAGTACACAAAACCAAGACCCTAGGCAAGTTGAGGTAACTAGTTGTCTTATTAAAACAAATAAAAATTCAACCATATACGTGAAATCATATTACAACATAAAGCTTTTATTAATTTAAAGAAAGAAAAACTACCTAAACTGGAAACTGACATGTCTGCCAGGTCAAAAACAGATACAAGATATCCAAAATGGCTACTTTTAGAAGCCTGACTTTATGACACATCCACACAAGCATATTAGATATATGCTTTCATAGTTTACTGTAATCTTTTACATGTTTTTAAAAAAAAAAAAAAAAAAAAATTAAACAGTAAGAAATAATACTAGCCTAAAAATTACTTGTTTGTAATAAAATCAGCCCACTGTAAAAAAACAATAGTCAAAACCTCAAAACAAATCATCAGCACTAAAGTGTCGCTGCAATAAAAATAAGTAATGAAAAAAAAAAAAAATTATACATTTAGTTGTGTCCAGGAGTAGGGGTGTCGGAAGGTGGGTCTCTTTAGAAACTGTAGCAACCATAAATTGTCATGTCTTTTGTACATAGAAAAATTCAACCAGGAACTTCATGTTTATCTGAACCTTGGATTGTACCAAAATTAGAGTTGTTTGTATATGTCACCTATCAGAACAAGTATGCTACATCCAAACTCAAATCCATCCAAAGGGATGTGGCCCATGCTCTTACACACCCCATATGTGAGGTGTAATCAATTGTGTCAACAGTGGTGCCACCTTTGATTGTCCATTCCTCCAAAAACACCCTAATATAATCATCCAAACCATCCAATCAATGGATAGAAGATGGTCCACATTAGACTACAAGAGGTCCTATCAATGACCTGGACCCTCCATGTGGTCCCACCTTTCATTGTAGATCCCTCAAAAATAATCACTTTGATTGGATAATCCTACCCATCTGATCAATGACTAGGAAATGAATGATTCTTCATCAATACACTAGAAAAAGGTATCATCATTGTCCATCACATGGTGCCCAAATTTGATTGCCCATCTTTCTCAAGAGAATTACTTTGACCTGAGTCACCTGACTACGAGAACCATCCAAACAATTGCTTGGAAACTCGACGTTCCATAATGATCATAGCCCTCAGATCGATGGCCAAAAAACAAGACGTTTTGCAGCAGGCGTGGATCCATTCACCCCTTGACTTTCCAACTTCATGAACTGGGGAGTTTTGCTTTTTTTTATAGTTAAATTTCATCGTTTGTGCCCGTTTGCTAATTCAGCATTTAGTATTTAGTAAATTCAACAATTTAGATTAACCAAAGACAATAACTACACAATTCGTGAATTTAGCAATTGAAAATTGCCGAGTTCACTGCTTCCATGGAATGATTACCCAGCGTAGCCATCAGAAATTCCTTGACTTCCCAACTTCATGAATTGGGGAGTTCTAACTTTTTTTTTATTTGCCAAATTCAAGAGTTTTGCCCTTTTTATTAATTGGGAATTAGTAACTAGTAAATTTAGCATTTCAGGTAAATCAAACACATTAATTACACAATCAATGAATTTGGCTGAGGGCCCATCCAAACACCCCCTGAATAAGCTTTCTAAAAATCACCAATATAATGCATTATGGCATGTATAATGCATTGAAACACTAGTTAGATTAAGTGTTCCAAACACCTATCTTTAGCATAATAGATTATGCCACAATATTCTTTTCTTAATCTATTATTAACTCTACCATGAGCCAACCAAACAGGACCCATGTATGCAGTTTCTTGAGAGCTATCTATTGTTAACAGGGTTCCTACATCACTTTAACAACTTAATTATGGTTGAAATATACAGCTTAATAATTTCATCCACAAATTTTAGACACATTTGTGGTATATACAATCAGGCAATGGCTTCTAGAAGATGGCGACGAAAAAAAAAAAAAAAAAAGATGCCAAACCCACTATTTGATCCAAATTCACTAAAAGTGAAGAGATGAAGAAAACAAAGGCAAGGAATCAACAAGCATGAAAGATGGAATTATGGAAACATAGAAATATTAAATACCCAGCTGAGGAAAAGAATCTTGCCTCATGAGGATCCGATAGCACAGCATCATCCATTTCCTGATCTTCACCAACATCTTCCTCTGGATCCTCTTCATCAGTATTGTCCTCCATATTTGATTCATCGAGACCAGCTGCAGAACCCTCCTCCTTAGGCATTGTATTTTCATTTTCTGGATTGGAAGCATCCTGCATTTCAGGTTTAGCAGATTCATTTTCTACAGGAGGTTCATCGGTAAACTTTGATCGCTTCTGTGCTGGTTTCTCTTTGTCACTCTCTTTGGCAGGGGCTTCTTCACGCTGCCTCTTCCGTTGATTTCTTTCTCTTACGAATTTTATACGCAGTTTCTACATATAAAGGAAGCATGTTGATTGAATGAGATCAGAAGAGTGGGTCAAGGTAAGGCTTACATAATAAACAAACAAATTTTCTGATCAGAACCTACCTCGAGAAATGCTAGAAGACGACAACCCATTTGGTACTGAAGCATTTCAAACATCGACTCAGCAAACAATGAAAGCTGCAAAAGGTGCAGTGGAATCACAAGCAAGAAAAACAACTTAACAAAAGCCATCAGAGATAACCAGCACTGTCAGCTCAGCTGCAACTTGGATTTAAGACAAGTTTGCGAAGGGATTTAAATTCCTTCTAAATCCGCGTTGACAAAACCTACATAAGGTATTTTCTTCATTGGCGGGTACCCATAAAGGCATCTTTTAAAATGCAATAATACTTTCTTCTTTCTTTTAGCATTTAAATGGGATTTCAAATGCATTGAAACCTTTAGATACCACCTGTATGACATTGCAGACTTATTCACAAAATGTTACCGCACTTGGGTCTGCTTAGTATGAAGAAACCACAGAGATCAACCAAATAGATATATATATTATATATATATATATATATATATATATATATATATATATATATATATATAACAATGGTCTCAAAAACATTATGGAGACCAAGTAGGTCAGGTCAATCAGCAATGCCATCTGCATTTCAAAATTAGGCGAACAGTAGACAATTGGGTAAATACACAGAAAAGAAAAAGAAAAAAGCAAACCTCAAAAGTTGATTCCTCAATATCCTTGTCATTATAATCCAGGAGCGCATCCAATGAGAGTGAAATTGAGCGAAGCTGCAGGATACAACTGTACAGTGAGATAATCATCATAAAAGTTTGGCTAGCATGATGACATACGGAAAGATGACAATATATGAAAGTTTCTCAACTTACTTTAGATCCCTTGCTACATTTTGTTTGTAAAAACAAACCAGGGTGTTGTGGAGGTTCTTCATGCTTCCCCTTTTCCTTTACTTCTTTACTCGATTTTCTTTTAGGTCCATCCTTCCCATCCTTGGTTTGTTTCTCTTTTTCGTCCTTCGCTCTTTCCCTTTTGCCCTCATGACTATCCTTCTTCGGATCTTTATGCTTTGCGACCCCAGCCTCCATTTTATTCCCAGCAACATCTTTGTCAACCTTGAGATCCTTATCATCTACTCTTGCCTCTTCCTTTTTATCCTGCCTGCCATCCTTGATTTCTTTTCCAGTAGCACCATCATCTTGCTTCTCGGCAGTTGTTTTAGACTCCTTTTTCTGGGTTAAATTCTTTCCAGATTTGTTGGCTTCAACTACCTGCTCATCAGCAACTCCAACTCGTTCCTTCATATTTTTTGCTTCACTTACTTTCTGTAATACCATACTTGCATCTCCCTTTTCATCCTTCTTGCTATCTGCACCCGTGCCCTTCTCTTCAATCACAGGAGCCTTTTTCTTAGGCACCTTTTTAATTATTTTCTTCTTTCCGGTAGTTTTAGCCGCAGTTTCCTGCTCAACTGAAGTTCCGTCTGGTTCTTTCTTACCCTTCATTTTATGTTCTTGACACTCAACTTCTTTCTCACTTTGTGATTCACCAGTGTTTGTATCCGCATCTTTCTTCTGACCAGCCTTTCGTATAGGAACCTTCTTTACAGTTTTCTTACTTGCAGATTTTTTAGCGCTTGATGGATCAGCAGAAGTCTCATCTTGTTGCCCTGTGGTTTCCTTTCCACCATGCTTCTCACCGCCATCCTTCTCCTCCATCTCATTCTGTTTGCTCACTGTCTTATCCACATTGGATTTTTTGTCAGCAGTCTTCACTTTGGTGACCTTCTTAATAATTTTCTTCTTTACAGGTTTTTCTACCCCAGACGTTGCCTGGGAAGCAGAAATTCCATCACGCTCTCTCTTTTCGTTGAGTTCACCTTCTCCACCTACTTCTTCCACTTTGATCTCCACTCGTTTTCTATCCCCATCTGAACCCTTCTCTATGAGCACCGATGCATTTTCCTCAGTTATGTTTTTATCATCATTCACCTTCTCCATTTTCACAATGTTACTTGCCTGTTCACGGGGAGCAGCGTCAATAGTTTTTATTGTTTCCTTCTCATCCTTTACTGGATTGTCTTCCTTCTTAACACTTTTCATGGAATCCACATCTTTGCCACATTTACCATGACTTCGATCCCCTAGAAATACAAGCTAGTGATTGTCATTTTTTAAAACTACAAATAGAAAAATAAAAACTCACTAAAATGAATACTTATACATAAGACCCAGCATACCTTTAACATCTTCCTTCCTTTCACTTGATCTCTAGAAGAACAAGAATAAAATAAGTTAGAATTTTAGATCCACAACATATGCCCATTGAGCAAAGACAATGACAGTGTTTTCACAAAAGCATTTGAGGCAAAAAATAACCAATAACAAACCTTCTCCCTTTTCACAGCCAGTTGCTGTTCTCTCTCAATTATAGCCTTCTTGTATGCATGCCATTGGCTTTGCCATAACTCCCACGAAGGAAGACATCCTGATAAATCTGGAACAAACAGCACAGTGATTTCTTTATGGCTAAACAACCCATCCTTGCCAATTCTGTCATAATGTATCTGCACAAACCAATTCACAAATAGAAAATAGATGTCAAGAGGTAAACACATGAACAATGGTTCAATTTTGGGACAATGGATACAACACAAACAATTCCGTCAAAGTCATCAGGCATAGAACTATGAAATTGCCTAGTATGAATGGCTTAGCGAGTTGCTCTAACTTAGAAATAATCTCTCAAGTGTCTTACTTTAAGCGTTGTTTGCACAACTGACTGTTGGTCAATGTATAGAGTGGACCCAAACAGGAAGGATCCATAAGTTGGCCATGAAAATTCTTGGCCTTACAGGTTCTGCAAGCGGTTGCGAGCACAACTGGTACATTTGAGTTGATAAATTTTTCAATTCATTCCTCAAATGTCGAATTTAAACTTAGAGTGAATATTAGGACTTATAAGTACTCGTTAATCAACTTTCAAATGAAATGCTATATAGATTCCAACACACACACACACACACACAAAAGAAGGGAATCTTCTTGAACAGAAGAAGCTAAATGACCTAGTCTTCGTCCAATATAACCAAAAGCTGTGAGAACGATTCCAAGCTAGGCAAGAGAAACCTGGTTTCTATGATCCCATTTGCCTACATTATCTGGAGTTGGGTCAATGAGTGGTTTGTAGGGACAAAGGACACGGTCTTTGCACGTGAGAACATAATATGGGCCTAAGAAGATGTTGCATTTAGATAGACACCTAGAGAAAGTTCTTCAAGTCAAAGGACGAGAAAAGGGGTGAGTAATAACACGAAGACTAATAGACACCTAGAGAAAGTTCTTCAAGTCAAAGGACGAGA
This sequence comes from Magnolia officinalis, assembly GCA_021015155.1. NCBI lineage: Eukaryota > Viridiplantae > Streptophyta > Magnoliopsida > Magnoliales > Magnoliaceae > Magnolia > Magnolia officinalis. The sequence continues at coordinate 17,335 of JAJHSJ010000005.1, forward strand.
AAAGGGGTGAGTAATAACACGAAGACTAATAGCTGTCAAGGCCAAGAAGCAGAAGAGATTGAAGAGAAACAAGAAGAAAATTATCAAAATGATCCACCATTGGACGTGAATGAACAACTAGTATGAACCGACAACAAAGAAGAAGAAGAAGAAGAAGATGAAGAAGTACGCATCGAAGAAGGAGATGACTCTGATGACAATGATAGTGGTGATAATGTTGTGCCACAATGGATAAGGGATTAATGTATATAGTATTAATGTACTAATCTATTTTCGATTTTTAAATTTTGAATTTGTAAGTTGTAACTAATTTGTAGTTACGTAAATTGTATTTGTATTTGTAACTTTGCAGTTTTTTTTACTGTTTTAGTTCATAGTTTGTAACTTTGTACATACTATTTATACATCAATTCATCAATAAAATTTCTGTGTTTGTAGTTTTTAATAAGTTGTTAGTTAACCATGGTGTGTCATAAAGGCCGTAACATAAAGGTAATAGCGGCAACCGTTACACGTAACGAGATCGTAAAGGCTGTTACAGCCCCCAAGACTTCTAAATGTGAGGTGAAATCAGCCCTAAATGCTTCCAAGTGTAACCATTTTGGACACCATTCATACAAGTGTCAATTAGGGAAGTCAAACATGAATATTAATGTTATTGAAACAGAAGAAGGGGGTGAGGGTGAAAAAAAGAAGTGGAAGAGGTTAACTCATACGACTAGGAGAGAGACTCATGATTCAAAGAAGTCAATCCACCTTACCCAAACGAAACAGTCAGGAGGAAGTACTTTCCACAACCAATTCATAGTGTGAGAAGAGACATGAAATGAATATTATTATTTTTTTGAAAGATAACTTGTATTAAAAAAGAGGGGGGGGTACAAAAACTAAAGAAAAGGAACTGGTGAGGTAGCAGAACCAACTAAGCCTTAAGAGACATGAAATGGATATTATGTATAGCACAAGTCGTCAACTCATGACAACTTTGTTTTGGAAAAAATGTGAAGAAGCTACAGCTACTAGTACAAATATTCTAAAGCCATATAATGTCTTTTGGGTGGATGAAGGGAGTGAGCAGACAGTATCCCAATAGTGTTTAGTATCATTCCACATCGACAACATGCTCCAATAGAAAGTGTGGTGCGAACCAATGTCATTCTGATGGGATCACACACATCAGAATGATTATATCGCACATGTTCCATTTTGTTGTCGTCAAGGTCAATCTTGTGCATAGTGGTGGATGGGGTTCGATTAGAAGGTAAGGACAAAATTTCGGAAGAGGTTGTTCGCTATTTTAGTAATCTGCTTCAGGGAGAAGACTGGGACAGGCCAAAGCTAGATCATCTACATGTAGAAAAGTTGTCCGAAGATAATGCTCGTGCAATTGAATCCCCGTTCATGCTAATTGAGGTCAACGGGGCAGTGGACACACTGGGAGGGGATAAGGCCCCTAGGCCAGATGGTTTCCCGATTCTCTTTTTCCAATCCTTTTGGGACATGCTAAAAGGGGATATTATGGATTTTGTGAATGAATTATATGATAGAGGGCGGCTCTCAAAAGATCTCGGAGCATCGTTCGTTGCACTCATTCCAAAGATCTCAGGTGCGAACTCTTTAAAGGATTTTCGGCCAATCAATTTACTCGGTGGCCTGTATAAAATTCTGGCCAAGGTCTTGGCGTCTCGGTTAAAAGGGGTGATCAGTGCTGTCATCTCTGAAAATCAAAGTGCTTTTATTCCGGGTCGACGAATAGTGGAGACTGCCCTCATTGCTCTTGAATGCTTGGACTCCAGTCAAAAATCCAATTCTAACGGTATGCTATGTAAGCTGGACATCAAAAAGGCGAACAATCACGTAGATTGGGGATTTCTTCAGTATATGCTCTTTCGAATGAGTTTTCAAGACAGATGGACAAGATGGATAGGGGAATGTGTGGGATCGGCGTTCTTTTCTGTCATAATCAATGGATCCCCAAAAGGCTTTTTCAAAAGTTCAAGGGGATTGAGACAAGGTGACCCCGTGTCCCCCTTCCTTTTCCTAATAGTTGGGGAGGCTCTTTCTAGAATGCTAAGTAAGGGTCAAGCCGAAGGCATTTTTAGTGGGTTGAGAGTGGAAGGGATGGCTAGCCCCATATCTCACATTCAGTTTGCGGACAACACCCTTTTGTTCTGTGAAGCTGATCAAACCAAAGTAAGTAATCCGTGAACTATCATTAGGTGCTTTGAAGCAATTTCAAGTTTGAGAATAAACATGGCCAAGTCAAAGTTGTTTGGGGTAAACATAGAGGAAGAAGAAATATATATAAAAAAAAAATTATGCAGATTTCCTTCGGTGCTCGGCGGGCCGTCTGCCAACTTCCTTTGTGGGTCTTCCTCTATGTATAGGAAAGCCTCCTAAATTCCTATGGGATAAGGTTATCAATAGATTTGGGTCGTATCTTGCTAGATGGAAGTGTAGATACCTATCCTTGGGAGGCCGATTAACCCTTATCAAGGCAGCATTGTCGAATCTTCCTATCTATTTCATGTCTCTGTTCAAATGTCCGATGCCGGTCCTGGCAATTTTAGAAAGCCTAAGACAGGATTTCCTGTGGCATGGGAAGGAAGACAAGAAAAAATTCTATTTGGTTAGTTAGAAGGGGGTTTGTAAGCATATTGATCAAGGAGGGGCAGGTATAAAGCATCTCAAAACCATGAACCAGGCTCTTCTAGGCAAATGGACGTGGAGACTTGGGACTGAAAGCAGATCTCTTTGGAACAATCTAGTCAAAAGCAAGTACGATCACTCGGGGGGGTGGTTGGTTGGACAAAGGACTTCTAACTACAAAGCTTTGGTTCTTTGGAAATGAATTCTATCTATGAAAGAGGAAGTTCTAAAAGGTACTCGCACTGCAATTAGAAAACGCACCCGATTCTGGGACGACATCTAGGTGGGAGATGATGATGGGGACATCATGCGCACACGCGCACGAACGCCGCCCCCCTACGCACGTATGCAAGGAAAAGGAGGGCCCCACTGTTGATCTAGCTCGATGACGACATCCAGGGAGGGCCTCCCTAGTTAGAAGATAAAGTTTTGATTCAAAAGAGTGGGCCCAATAGTCAAGAAAAGCCCATCATGGGTTCTCATGATCATGGCCCACTAGTCAAATTAGGTTCATACTTTAGGTTTTGCTTATTTATATTATTTAGAACATCATGAACGCTTTAGATTTCTTTGATTGACTTTTATTTTAGTTTACTTCATTGCCAAGTAATAGGTTGCGCACATGGCGCGAGTTTTGGGGTATAGGGTTTTCCCTATAAATAGGCACCCCTTGTAGTTCTTTTGATTCATTGAAGTTGAATAAAAATTCCTACATGGTTTTTCTGCTCTCTGAGTTTCTGAGTTGTGGAAAAATTAAAGTGGGTGCAAAGCCCTCCCTTTTTGAAGGGCTGAGATTAAAGTGGGTGCGAAGCCCTCCCTTTTCGAAGGGTTAACTACCGTGGTGCGAAGCCACGTTTATCCCCATCCGCTCCTCCATCTTATTTCATCCTTCCCACAACCATCTTCACGCTCAATCCATTTGTTTTGTAGTTGTTCATCCCTCTACAGCCAATTTTCATAATCTGGCCCTGCAGGAGGGCTGAAACTACAATGGAGCACCACGCCCAAACCACAGCCTGGATCGACGTGAGATTTGGAGGTTTTGCAACCCCAACCTGGCCGACCAGCGCCAAGAAGCCGGTTTGGGAAGGCGAGCCTTCATCGCAAGTGCGTCAGCCCCGGGGCACCGTCTGCACGCGGGAGCTATTTTTCCTTTTTTTCATTCCTATTTCCTAAACCCTAGCTTTTCACCCTAGGGTCCCTTGAATTGAAATCGGGGAATCCCTTGGATTGGGGACTGATTTTTATGTGCATGTGTGGTTGATTTCTATTTCCTTTTGACATCGTTTGGCTTATAATTTTTATTGGTCCAGCCCTAGCCTGTGTCAGCCTAGACCCGCATAGATTCCCCTTTCATTGAATGTTTGGACTATCATGTGGGATGTGGAATTTGTGTAATTGTTTCTGAATTGGTATGATCTAAGCCTGAATTCTTGCACATCATACTTGAATTTCATGTCTTGCATCAAATTTGGTATCAAAGCTTAGGGTTCTTATAGGGGAATACATTACATGTATAGGGTTAGTTTGTTTGAGTCCATGCATTCAGCTCATCATATGTAGCTTTTAGGAGTCCATAGTCCCTGATATTAGTTGCTGAAATTTCTGTTAGCAGGAAATTAGCAATTTACATTGTTGTAACTTTTTGTTATTTCTTTATTTTGGCAACTATATTGCTGGATTTTAGTAGCACTGCGTAGTTTCCCTCATATAGAGTCTCATAGGATCATTTAGTCTCATATAGTTGTCATATAAAGTCCTTAGGTGGAGTTGCAAGTTGTATGCCCACACGTACAGGTCATGGTTTTGGCTAGCACCCTACACTAAACATGGAACAACTGTTGGAGTCACTAAACAAGTTGTCCCAGCAGATCGAGTCTTAGGGTAAGCGCTTGGAACAAGACATAGATCAACGCCTTGACCAAATAGAGGCCTCCCTCAGGACAAACCCCACCATTAGGGAAGATGGTCAATCTCAGCCAGGTGGCCAGGAGGATAGACCAATGAATGGAGATGGCCAAGGAATCAGTCATGGGCGTGCACCCGTACCCCCACCCCATGAGGGACATCAAGACCATTATTTTGAAGGGTACAACATGTGAGGCCTCGTGGCTAGAGAGAGTGCGCCGAAGGCTAGTCTAGAGTTACCTGCTGAGGTCATTCCGGTAGTGGATGAGTTTCGTGGTGTCTTTTCTAATGATCTACCGGATGAGTCTCCTCCTATGAGGGATATAGAGCACACCAGAACATGGGACACCGTAATACCTACAGCCGACTTTGTGTTTAATAGTTCTGTCGACAAGTCCACAGGTCTGTCCTTATGAAGCCGTTACTAGTTATAAACCTGAGAAACCTATTGATCTTGTCCCTATGTCACTGTCCCATAGGCCGTCAGAGCCTACAGAGTCTTTTGTGCATCACATTCATTCATAGCATTAAGAAATCAGGCAGAAGATCACTACTAGTAATGAACATTACAAATTTTCTGCAAACCAGCATCAATGTTTCAAGGAATTCAATGTAAAGGACTCTGTGATGGTCCGCATCAAGCCCGAGCAGTATCCTCTGGGGGCCATTCGTAAGTTACACACGCGTAGAGTTGGACCCGTCAAAATTATAAAACAAAACGGTCTCAATGCGTATGTGGCAAATCTTCCACCCTCTATGGGAATTAGTTCTACATTCAATGTGGATGATCTAGTTGCATTTCAAGGGGTCATTGATGCATTGTTCAGCCTTTTGCCTAACCATCTTGATTCATCAGACCTTTCCCTTGATCCATGGCCCCCTCCCGACTTATCTTCCCAACCTCTACCTCCCATACATACCCTTCTTGACCCATTTTCCCAGCCTCTACGTCCCATACCTACCCGTCCCGACCCATTTTTCCAGCCTCTACCTCCCATACCTACTCTTCCTGATCTTTCTTTCCAGTCTTTACCTCTCATACCTAACCTTTACACACCCAGAGAGGAAATAGAGGATATCCTGGACCATCAGATAGTTTCAACATCGGACGGCGGGTTTCAGAAATACCTGATTATATGGAAGTCACGCCCAGCTTCAGACAGCACGTGGTTCACTAAGGAGGAGTTTCGAAGACTTGATCCTGACATCCTGGAGTGGTTCAGGAGTTTTATTTCGCCACTGGCGGAATCTTCGCAGGAGGGGAGAATTGATGGGGACACGCGCACACGCGCCGCCCCCCTACGCACGTACACAAGGAAAAGGAGGGCCCCACCGTTGATTTGGCTCGATGACGACGTCCAGGGAGAGCCTTCTAGTTAGAAGACGAAGTTTTGGTTCAAAAGAGTGGACCCGATAGTCAAGAAAAGCCCATCATGGGATCTAATGATCGTGGCCCACTAGTCAGATTAAGTTCATACTTTAGATTTTTCTTATTTATATTATTTAGAACATTGTGAACGCTTTAAATTTCTTTGATTGATTTTTATTTTAGTTTACTTCATCGCCAAGTAATAGTTGCGCACATGGCGCGAGTTTTGGAGTATAGGGTTTTCCCTATAAATAGGCATCCCTTGTAGTTCCTTCGGTTCATTGAAGTTGAATAAAAATTCTTGCATGATTTTTCTGCTCTCTGAGTTTCTAAGTTGTGGAAAAATTAAAGTGGGTGCGAAGCCCTCCCTTTTCTAAGGGCTAAGATTAAAGTGGGTGCGAAGCCCTCCCTTTTCGAAGGGTTAACTACCGTGGTGCGAAGCCACGTTTATCCCCCTCCGCCCCTCCATTTTATTTCATCCTTCCCACAACCATCTTTGCACCCAATCCATTTGTTTTGCAGTTGTTCATCCCTCCACAGCCAGTTTTCAGAACCTGGCCCTGCAGGAGGGCTGAAACTTCAACGGAGCACCACGCCCAGACCACAGCCTGGATTGACATGAGATTTGGAGGTGTTGCGGCCCCAGCCTGGCCGACCAGGGCCAAGAAGCCGGTTTAGGAAGGCAGGCCTTCATCGCACGCGCGTCAGCCCTGGGGCTCCGTCTGCATGCGGGAGCTATTTCTAGGTCAAGTTTTACTCTAGTTTTCCTCTTTTCATTCCTATTTCCTAAACCCTAGCCTTAGTTTGCATTAGCCCTAATTTATTTGCCCCTTTTTTTTCACCCTAGGTTCCCTTGAATTGAAAGCGAGGAATCCCTTGGATTAGGGACTAATTCTTATGCATGTGTGGTTGATTTCTATTTCCCTTTGACATCGTTTGGCTTATAATTTTTATTGGTCCAGCCCTAGCCTGTGTCGGCCTAGACCCGCATAGATTCCCCTTTCATTGAATGTTTGGACTATCATGTGGGATGTGGAATTTGTGTAATTGTTTCTGAATTGGTATGATTTAAGCCTGAATTCTTGCACATCATACTTGAATTTCATGTACTGCATCAGATGAAGCCCTTAAGAGTTGTTTTCCCGCATATCTATAGTCTCAGCCCTGATAAGGCCATCTTAGTGGATATGTGCTACTCAGTTATTGGGGGAGTAGTGGTGTGGAATCCGAGGTGTAGAAGAAATCTGAGAGATAGGGAGATCGAAGAATTTGTTGTGCTTCTTAAAAGCATCCAAAGCAGCATACCGGATCAACATAGCGCAGATCGACTCTTCTGGCGGTCTGATAAATCTGGTCTATTTTCGGTTAAGTCCCTCTACAGTCTTCTTTCCAGCCATCCACCGTTAGTGGAAGAGGTTCCGTTCCCCCAAGTTTGGAAATTTCTCGTTCCCCCCAAGATAGCAGCGTTCGGGTGGTTGGTGGGCAAGAACAAGGTTCGCACGGTGGACAACTTAAGAAAGAGGGGAATGTATATCACAAATATCTGCTTGTGCTGTATGGAAGATGAAGAAACAGTGGATCATCTTTTTATTCACTGTTCATTTACATATCATATCTGGACACATATCCTATCTCGATTTCAGATGTCTTGGACTTTCCGGATTCAGCCCACAACCTTCTTCGGGCATGGTACGGTCCGGAGTGGAAAGCAAAGATCGAAGCTTTGGAGGCTGTCTCTCTTGTCAGTTTGGTGGGCCGTATGGGAAGAAAGGAATGGTAGATGTTTTAATGGCACTTCTAACTCAGTCGAGAGTATTGTGCAAGGGTCATATACCTCATAGCAGAATGGGGTTCTTCCATTGAAAAACTTCATGATTGTAATTTGTCTTTTTTGGGTTCTTAGTTGATCTGCTATCTCAGCAGATTAGCTTCCCCCTTTGTTTATGTTTTCCTTCTTTTCTAATAAAGTTACTGTTACCACTCCAAAAAAAAAAAAGGGTCAGTCTTCTGCAATGACAACATGTTCCATTCTACTGTCGTTGGGGTCAGGCTTCTTCATGATTATATCACACAAATTGGCGCTTGAAACAATAAAGGGTCTATGTCACATAGGATTGCAAACAGATTTACTTAGACTATCATTTCACATCTGTTATAAGGACTGAGATGTATTACAGCCAATGGCTAGGATTCAACAGCAATTTAAGGTTGAATTTACTATATAAAGGCTTTTACCATCCGATTAGAGAATCAAAGAGAAATTACACCGTTTTCCTTTTTGAGACCAGAAGTGCAGTCATTTTGATATTCATTGCTTGAATTTACTGTAGATGCTGGAAATTAAAGTTATCGCTGAGAAAGTTTCTCATAACAAAAGATTGTGTTATAGTGCTTGGAGTTTGCACAAAATTGCTGGGTGGTTGAGTTGCCGTAAATTTGATTCTGGTGCAGAAATTAGGTTTAATTGCCTGGAAATTTGTGAATAATTGCTGATTCCGTAACTATTTTCTATGATTTACAAAAATTGGTGTTGGGAATTCATTGTGGACCTTGTAATGTGCTGTTGGAACTGGAGTCTGGATATGGCAATCAATCAGAACCACATAAAACCTAGATTGGCTGCAAGTGCAGCAAAATAAACTCAAGAAAGAAGTACACTAAATCACTAATACCTGACATGATCTGTTCATCCCTAACTTCCAACCAAGTTAGCATTAGATTAGATCATCATTCCTCTAATGATTAATCATAAATTTTGATCTGAAACTTCCATTAAACAAAAATCACAACCACACAATAGTCATGCGGCACAAAAACACGAACTAAAAAAGTACGAAAGGAGACAAGACTACCTCAAGAAACCGATTCCAGTGCTGGGAATTTTGCAGATCAAGTTGGGTTAAATCTTTCACATGTCTGTCAAAGAAATCAACTCTAGATTTTAGTGCACAAAATACCATCTGTATATTTTGAAATTCAAGAACCTAAAGACAAATTTATTATGGGTTTTTTTTTTTGTGGATGGATTAGAAGATACAAAAATACTAGCAGTAAGCACCTAAGAGCTGACTGAACCAAGGAGGAATCATCAACCAAGGGATCTCCACCATCCAGAGCTGCATTCCATGGGCCTCCAATTGCCATGAAGGAACGATCTTTCCTGAGAATTGCAAACCTCAGGATATTATTAAGATGGGGTATCCTGTCATCGGAACTTTTATCAGAACACAGCTCCTCCAGAGCATGGCTACTGATACCACTCAACAAGATCACCTGAAATGAAAAAAAAAAAAAAAAATTGTGTTGAATATTTTTTAAAGGATAAAAATATAGTGAATATTAAACCACAGGGTGGGAATGCCATGTAATTCTTGTAAATACTGCAGCCAATGAGCTCTAATGAAATGAATCACTACACCCATAAACTGAAAATTGACCTTTCAATCCCAATGCAAGAGTGAAGTGAATTTAGTTGCAAAATGAAACAAAGGTTGGTGCTATGCATATGTTATTTCCCCGCCAATTGCCATGCTAAGTGCCCTTCCCTTGTTAGGGAGTGTCTTCCCATTGTTATGGTTGTGCCTCTTTCATCTTAAAAAAATGTACCGTTCATAAAAATAAAAAAATAAAAACAAAGACAATGTATCAAAAGCATTCCCAATTAACAAAATTAATGATGCTAACCTCATGGCCAGATACATACAAACAAAATTAATGGTGCTAACCTCATGGCCAGATACATGCAACAGAAATATAAGTTAAATAATATCATTGGTTCCCAACACATTCTCAGTTAACGTCTTTCAAGTCACGGCCTCTCTGTGAGTAATTAAGTCACCAAGATGGTTCTCTTCCAAAAGACTATATGACTATTTATGGCAAGTGGCCAATGAGAGCCTGCCTTAAAATTTCCACAATCAATTATTTTTAGCATGTGACCTATTATTTATATTTTTATTGGTATCTGACCTTTTTTTTGGTATGGTATATATTTATCTTATGTGACCTACTATTTATAGCACATGACAAGTCTCTGAAAGATTCACCTTTGCATTCCATACAGTGCTTTTGCATTTGGGATTTCCTGGCTCCTCAACCAATGGCTCTGCAGAAGGCTCTTTTGGCTCCGCTCTAGCATCTACTTCAATGAGGTCATGCTCAAATCTATTCCACACAAGCAGAAACAATAAACTGTTTATTCTGAACAGTTTCTGCCATAAAGAAATCCAGAAGCATAAAAATCTAATCTTAATCCCATAAAAAATAGCCCCATTTCCGAACTCTCCCCCAACACATAAGCAGAACTAACTATGCAGCCAATAGAAAGAAGGCAGATGACAAACTACATTGCACTGTAACAGGGCAACTTAAAAAGAGAAGATACCTGACAGGAGTGTGTAATGACAGATTCAGGTTTCCCTTTGGCCAGTGCAGAACAATCTAAGGAAAATTGAGAAGATCCATTACAATACATATTGAGTACACACTTCAGCCTAGATTCAAGACAAGTAAGATAGCCGTGACTTGCAAGCAACTGAAATAAGACAAGTCATACCTTGGCGAATTCCGGGGATATTGATAATTTTGGATACCGCTTGCTCAAGGCCAAGTAGTCCCTTTCAACGTCCACCAAACAGGATGGGTAAACCTGAAAATAGAGTATAGTTCAATTATCCCACCTAATAAACTCCGAAGACACCACGATTCCCATATAGAGCAAAGCAAGAAGTAAATGAAGCAGATTGTTTGAATCAGCTCTAGATGGAAAAAAAAAAAAAAAAAACTATGAAATATTGTAGTTGTTTCCTGACTCTCAGCTGTTTGAAGTGTTCAATGGTTGTTTCTCTCCTAAAAGAATCTCCTCGCATGACATTACTTTTGTAGCTTCATCATATCCGTTGTCAACACCAACAACAAATGGAAACTAGGCATAGCCACAAACAAAATGCATACCTTAAGCTGTATATATATGATCATACACCAAAAGCAAGACCTATACCAAGTTGATCCTAGATTTCCAAATACAAATCCCATAAATATCTTGGTGTATTTAGGAAAAACTGTGAATCTAAGGAATTCCATAAGAATATCTAGAAAAGAGGCAATGGGCAATTGGTTCAGAATTTTCTCATGAAACTTCAAGGCTGAGATGAAATCAGGAAACAGAACAGGAACCTAAGAAGCAGCCCTCAGACCCAGAGACTCACGGCAGACTAATTTCCCAATATCACTGAAGATTCATGGTTTTACCTTGCAAACATATTCTCTCCTTTTTTCTTTAAGGGGTGAATGACGCCTTCAGCATGACAGAGCACACAGTTAGTTAAGAAGGCTGGACCACAAATGAAGCAGCAATCTATTCAGAACTATAGCAGGATGCAAGAAAAAAAGCATCAAGGTCCACCTATGCAAAGCCTCCTGACGTGGAGAGTCTCGTCGTAGAGGTCTATCATCCCTTATCAAAGAAGAACCATGGCGATCTCTAGCAATTCTTGGTGGAGTTCGTTCACGCCTAAGTTCAGGTCCACGTTTACGTTCACGTTCTCTATCCTTGTCACGGCGCTCTCTTTCTCGCTCCCTTTCTCGTTCACGCTCCTTCTCTCTTTCACGTTCTTTCTCTCGCTCACGCACATGCTCGCGGCGACGCTCCTCCTCCCTCATGTCGAGGTCCCGACGAAACCCACCCCTATCATCTTTCCGCTCGTCAACCTTCAATCCTCCAATGCCTGGATGCCCACCACGCGACAGAATGCTACCTGGATATTCAGACTCAATCGACGCGCCATGGAACCCTTTTCCTGCAATATAATCCCGACCAGGAGGCAAGCCCACCCCATAGCCTGCGCTGGAAGACCCTTGTGCATAAAGGAGATCATCGACACTTCTCCTGGGAGCTGCACCTAGTATGGATGCTGGATGTTGTCCAGCGTATGAAGCACTACCAAGGATAGATAAATTGCGATGATCAGCATCCATTCTTCCACCATACGCGCTAAGATCTTGGGATCCATGATGAACTGCAGCACCCCTTGCTGCAAGATAATCACTTGGTCTGCCAGAAATGCATATGCTACTCAGTGCAGTAAGAAATGGAAGCTTATCTATCAAAATAAAGCATAGGGCTGACACCATTTTCACTCACGGAGATTTAATCTACCGAGCATGGATTGAAGTTAGGCTGACACTTCTCATTTACGAAAATAAAAACAGATGGAAGGAAAAGGAAACATATTCAACATCATTGTATCAATCAATACATGGTAAACAAGGATTTCAAGTGATTAATGTCAAACAGTAAGCATGCCATCTATAGAACCATACCTATTACTTCCATCTAGAGCAGAAGCCGCCATGGCATGCCTCATATCAGAACCAGTTTGCAATGATTGAGCTTTCAGCATTTGCTGCTGTCGAGCCAATGATGCCTGGTGATAGTTGTACAAAGAATTAGATAGATGGCTAAAAGGCTAACACTGACCCTGTCTCAATACCCAAAATAATATATAATAGTAACCAAATCCAGTACCTGGTCAACATGGTCGTGCATCTCAGACTGTTGCAGTAACCAAAAGAAACAGAACAGAAGTCAATTATTATTATAGGGAAAGAGATAAATATGAATGCACATTGCTAAATGAAACAATGCCAGAGTACCTGACGCTGAAGACCCAGACCAACAGAATCAGCGTATCTTCTAGCTGATTCACTCTGTATGTCCCTCCCACTATAAGCACTCTGGTGCTCACCATAGTGGCGGCTGTCTATAGTACCATAATCAGAAACTTTTGCAGCAGGGAACTGGTCACCTTTGTGACCATATCCATGGTTTGATGATGAGACATAGTCATCGTTTTGTAACCCCAAGCTGGATCCTAGAGCACCAGATGCAAACTTAGGAGACTCTCCCAGAGCTGAACCATAATCAGCACGACCAATCTGTAGAAGCACACATGCTACTTAGAAACATCAAAGGCATATTATGCACCATATAGAGTCATACTACAAAAATAAATGTAATCAATCCTCCTGAAATAGAATCCTCACTTGCAAATGGTCTACATACTAAAAACAAATACCAATTTCACCAACAAGCTAGCTTAAATCCTACCGTAGCATACCCATACAATAAAGGTGAAAGTGAAAACCCCTTTTCTCACATAACCAAGACCCAGACCAAAAGAGAATCTATTTTGATATCACAGACTTATGACCTTACTCCTGCTCAATAAAACCAATATTACAAATACCTAGAACTTACTCCTGCAGCCCTGATTAATAAAACCAAAATAGTACCTATCCAAATGAAACAATTTCAAGCGGTCCTATGCAACTTAATATCCGAATAAGCACCCTTTAATTAAATTACCAAAAAAGAAATAAGTAATCCTACAAACTTCCGAGGCCAAAGCAACATAGACTGATGGTTTAAGATACCTCCTTAGCTCATGCATCAGCAGCATAACATGTTCCAGGATTATGGCAACTAAGTACTCAGAAAAGAGAGTAAATCTGTATTGGACCACTTAAACAAGAAGAAAAGGAAAGAAAGAAACCTCTATTCAGTGATAAATTAAAGGCCTATAATTGACATCACAATGAATATGAACATGAGTCACGTCACATCAAAGGTTGAGAATCCCAAATGGACAGTATGGGAGCTGGTTCATAATTTGTTCACAAAGAGTAACAATTTGACAGAAACTTATGATGAATTGCCCAAGTTGCATAATGTGGGAGCGGTATCTAGAGCTAATTTGAGTGTAGGAGCACTGAAGCAGCAGTTCTCAAATGTTAGGAAGTTGTGACTGCCTGAAGCGAGAGCAAAATTCTGATGCAAGAGCGAGAACACTCTGAAGCAGGAACAGCACCCCGGGTGAAAGGTTCTTTCATCTAAAGAACATCCCCATAGTATTTCATTTGAGATAAATAGCTTCAGAAATTAAGATGTTCCACAAACAGCACTATATCATCCATGAAGGAATAATCGGGAAATAAATTGAAATAACAACCTTTTGACCACTGCTCAGATTAGATGTTCCATACATGGCTCCATATTGTCCTCCATAATGAGCTGCAGGAGAAGCCTGGGTTCTATATGCACCATATTCTGCTTCTTGAGAAGAACCCAACATGGATGAATGCCGAGAGGGTATTGAAAGTTGGGACCCTCTGTCAAGGCCACCAAGAGAGCCTGTAGAATAACCAGATCCAGACTACAGACGACAATAAAAAGTCAGGATAAAACAACATAATAAAATTCCGAGATTTTACGTAGTTTAACTCGAGTAACGACTCTATTATATTTTACCAACAAGATTTAAATGAACACTTTTGCCCAAACCATTAAAAAAAAAAAAAATTTTAAAAAAATTAAAAATAAAAAAAAGTTCCACAGTATGTAGACTTACAGCTTGCCCATATGCTGGTTGTGATGCATATGACTGTTGCCCATAAGCATTACCCCCCCTTGAAGGGTACATCTTGGTCTAGCAGGGCAAAGTGTATGCTGCAGCAAAAAATAAAAATGATAAGAAAAGACAAGTTACCTAAATCATGCAAATTCAGTTAGCAGAAACTGCATGGACAGGGCATTACATCTTCTCTATAAGAATACTAACATGTAGTCGTTGCTTGCTAAAGAAAGGCCCATCTCATCAAATCAATTTACTTCTATATAATTATTAATGAAGTTGATGATTTAAAAAAAAAAAAAAAAAAAAAAAAGTAAACGCATGGATGATCAATTTCCTATCCTTAGCTGGAAGGAGGTTTGCTCCCCTTACAAGAGGGAGCTGGCATTAAACGCATGGATATGGTTAACATTGCGCTTTAGGGGAAGTGGGTGTGGCACTTTGGAAATGAGAATTCTTGCTTATGGAGATCCATAGTTGCAGCCAAATATGGCCTTTCTCCAGGGGGATGGTGGACCAAATCTTCCTCTCTTTATCACTCTTCCCATATTTGGAAAGGTATAAATTGGATTGTCCCTTTTGTTCGGGGAGGAATAGTTTTTTCGATGCAAAATGGCAAGAGAGTCAGATTCTGGTTAGATCCTTGGTTGGGGGACAAGCTCCTCGTAGAAACTTTCCCAGACCTTGCTTCCCTTTGTTCTGACAAGCATGTGTCTGTAGCATCTTGATATGTCGCAAGTGGGGAAGATGGGATTTGGCAGCCCCCTTTTAGGAGGAATTTGACGGATGATGAAATCATGAGTCTAGCTAACTTGTTGTCTCACATGCAGGGAATCTTGATTTCCATGGAAGCGGAATACACATTATCTTGGAAGTGGAGCGCATCTGGATCTTTCTCCGTTCATTCCCTTTATAGTTCGCTTTCAGATCCAAGAGGCCCAGTGCATCAATGCCCTTCAAGTGTGGTTTTGACTTATGGAGCTCTCCCAAAGGTAGAGCGGCCTTTGCTTGGCTAGTAGGGAAAGGTCGAGTTCTTACGATTGATAATCTTCAAAAACGGGGAATGTAACTTCCTAATATGTGCTTGCTATGTGAGCAAGATGCAAAAACAGTAGAACATTTGTTCCTTCATTGCTCCTTTGTAGCTAGTCAGTGGTTCAAAGTCCTCACCCTAGCTAAGGTCTCTTGGGTGATGCCTCTCCCTATGGAAGACTTCTTGGCTGCTTGGCGTAGAGTAGATGGTGGAAGTTTGGGAAGGAAGAGATGGAGGTTGATCCTCCTTGCAGCTTTTTGGTCCATTTGGTAGAGAGGAACAACCAATGCTTTCGTAATTGAAGTTTAGATGTGTCGGGAGTATTCAATAGAGTTATTCTTCTGTTTCGTGATTGGGCGCCATGAGAGTTTCGTTGGGATTGTCAGTTGTGGGGCTCTCGGTTCGGATCTTCCCACCCATGGGGATGGTTGTTGTTGTATTTTATTTTTGGTTGTTAGGGTTTTTCCTAGGTTTTCCTTTCCTTTTCTGTTTTTGGTTTTCCCTTTCATTACACTTCTGTTTTGTTTTCCTCTTTTGGCTTTTGCCTAATAAATATCATCTTTCAACCCAAAAAGTAAAACTCTCACATGAGGGGCAAAGCATGCTCAATGCGCAAAACCAATAAGGGACACCTTCCTTGGCAAAAGACTAAGACACTTAGCCTCATGATGATTTTTATAAATGTCAATTCTAGACTTCTAGTAGACAACAATCCCACTTGAAAGCAGAGAAGAACTCCATGAACCCAGTCACCACATAGACGTCCACAAAAGACCAAGATACTAGCCTCATGATGAATTTTTAAAATGTAAATTCAAGTAGAAAAAACCACAATTCCACTTGAAAGCAGAGAAAAACTCCATGAACCCGGTCACTAAATAGATGTCCATGCAATGACTTTCATAAGTTCCTTCTGACAATGTGAAAATCCAAGGAGGAATTATAATACTTTCAGAAGCTAGAGCATGTGCCTTGTGCTCATTATATTCTTTCCTTCTAATAAACAGCAAGGAAGATCTCACCAGTGCCACTCCTCGCCAATTCATTGTCAACATAGGGCACATGTTTCCGTACAAAACTTCAATATAGTTTAGCTTGACCAGTCACACACAATTCTTTCTATTTTCCAATCTCTGCTATTTTTAAGGCCACCTCCTAGTCCAAACTCTTTCCACAAGGCATAAGATCACTTCAGACTACAGATCTCCACTATTACGGAAGCTCAAGATGTCATCTTCTTTATCTTACCACTAGTTTTGTTACTCCATTGTTGTTTGTCGATCATGGATTTTTTATTGGTGATCTAAATTTCATTACAAAATAACGAAAGCTACAACAAACAGGGGCAACAGAACCTCAACAGGACCAAAACAGGGACACCACAACAGCTCCTTAAGAGAGAAACAAAACAAAACATCACTAAGAACATAAAACAGGAACAGATAGAGCAGGCTTATCTCATATCCTGGATGATGAGATTGGACCCCATAACTCCAGACTTTGCCAACCTATCAGTTGCTCCATTGCATTCACAAGGAATACGGGCAAGACACATTTGAATTCCGCCGCAAAGGTCAAAAGCTTCCTCAATCTAATCAGAAACCCTCCAGGGGTAACATCCAGACTAAATCCATGCTGTTGCATTGGAAGAATCCCCTTCAATGAAGACAAGAAGAGAATTCAACTTGGAACGCAAGAATCCAGATAATTCCATGCGGCTGCTTCAGCAAAATTTGAGTCTCTAGCCCCAATGGCCCAGAGAATTCCACCAAAATAGAACCCGAGTTGTCTCTCAATACACCACCAATTCCAGCTAAACCAGGGTTAACATAGGAGCAACCATAAAAAAGAGGGGGCTTCCACCGAAATGCAAGCTGTTGTGATGCAAACACCCCATGTCTCACATGTGCATGCTCTGCACGTGTACAAGAAAAGGACCACTTTTACTTTTTAGCCCATCACTACTTTCCTTTTCTTTCAAATCTCTAGATTAGGAAATTTCTTTTTTCTTTCATATCTTTATATTAGGCAATGAGTAATTTTAGATTTTTCTTATTTAGGCACTTTCTTAATTACAAAGCTTTCTTATTAGGTAGTTTCCTATTTTCTCGGATCTTGGCTAGCTAGGAATTCTATATTTAGATTCCATAACTTTTATTGCAAATTGTAAGAACTGATTATAAATAAAGCCTATGGCCTATGGAATAAGACAAGTTGGAAGATATTCTCTTTTCTAAAAGTCTCTTATCTCTTGTTGAGGGGAGATCCCTAGTTCAAGACTAGAGGACTGTTGAGCTTGCTCACAGTCTTGCATTCGTGATCTCTAGCATTCGGCTAGAGGATTGTTGTGTCTTTTCGCACAATCTTTCTTCTCTTATTGATCCATTTGCTTATCCTTTCGGGTTTTGCATTAAATTGGTATCAAAGCAAGTTCTGCCCTCGGAAACTTGAAAGAAGGTAATTTTCTCATGTCAATCCAATCTTTCATCTTTCCCCTTCCTCAATCCTTCATCTTCTATTTTCTTGTCTTTCCCTTTTTTCCCTTCCCTAAATCAACCCATTAGTTCAACCATTCCATCACAAACCATATTATTCACCATCTCACCTAAACCATCACCCTATCTCTACCCCCAAATTCCTCTAATAAACAGTCCATACCCTATCCTAATTCCTACGCCCAACCTTTCGAAAACCTTTCCCATTCACTACATCTAAAAGAGAGAGAGAGAGAGAAGAAAAAAGAGAAAAAAAAAATGAGAAAAAAACATTCATGCATGCTTTGTGAAAGTCTATTGTCTTATGCGCACTAGCAAAGGGATGATTTACAATCCTGGGATGGCTACGCACCCTCGTGATGGGACTGTCGCAACCTTGCAATAAGTGGTTGATTTGATCACGAAACGAATGGATGATCTAGAGACCCGTTCCACGGTCAGAATGAATGCTTTGAAAGATCATTTCTTCATGTATCTCATAACTGCACTCGGGTCTAAGATCCATAAAAAGTTTCATTTTTTTACTCATGGCTAAAATACAAACATCAAGTTAATTTCTTCCTTATTGTTCATTTTTATTAAAAACACTTGCGAAATTGAGTAAGATCCTAAGATTGTTACATTAGTCCATTAAATCGATCAATCAAGTCCATAATTTCTTAGAACTGAGCCGTAGATAGTCTATTTACCATGTTTCTAACAATAGATTGAATGTATTAATCTTTTTAAGTTTGACTTAAGATCAATATCTACCTTAAAGATAATTAGATGTTTACATCCATCCAATCGGACCATTTATTTCCTTATTTTTCACGATTTTGGTCAAATGGTCTTGATTGATCTTTGATCTAGATTTTGTCACTTGTTCGACTATCAAATGGTCCCAAACTGGGCAGCTTCGTTCAAATTGCCAGGTTTAGTCAGGTTCCAAGGCCATCTAAGGAATTTAATTCCATCAGATTTGGTGGTCATTGCGTGTTCTAAAATTGATCAAATTTGGACTCAATAGAATGTCCAGTAAATGGAGAAATTTGAACGTCCCCATGTTGGTACACATGTGTAGAGGTTGAACCTCAAATCAATGATCCATATTTGATTGATTGGAACGTAAACATGTGGGCCTTGGAAAATACAATATAGATGTTACTTACTTGATGTACGGTGGAGATCAATGATTCTTTAACTTGTGTGACCTGGATGGCATACGTCCCACTCTCCTTATGTTTAGTGTGAGTGCTTACGAGTGGTTTGGCATTCCTTATATCGGGGAGCCAAAACCATCTTACGTAAATGCACATGCACCTGTAACATGTGATAAACACATGTTAAGTGCATGTGTTAGTGCTTATGCTTAAGCACAACTAGGATTGTCATATTTCGTAGTCCTATGAAGAGAACAAGCACTCGTGAAGATATTCTTCGACAACTCATGAAGACTGTAAATCGACTCGATCAAGCATCTTAAGGAAGACTCGACATCTCAAAGCTTGAAAGTACATGGTTCAAAGATCAGAACACTTCATATGAGTCAACCATCAGATGGTATAACCTTAGATTGACCTTAGGTTAGGTGTATTTAACATAGCGTCATAATGATCATCTTTTATGTAAAAATACACTCAAGTCATAATAATGCTATGTGTACTCCTCCATCGTCAGATTGTCCTGCCGAAGCGTGAGCTCTTAGAAAGAAGCCGTCTCATAATTCAGCGGCAGGAACCTTTGCTTCAATCTTGCCTTCATTTCCTCTCAATTGCTTGCGGGAGGAAAGCTACACCGCTGCAAATCTTCTTCGATAGCGTACCACCAGTCTTGAGTTGTGCCCTTAAATTTCAGGGTCGCAAAACGTAACTTGACAGCTTCTTCTATTTCATACCAATGAAAACATCGCTCCATTAACTTTAGCTAATTATTGAACACATTGGGATCCAAATTACAACAGCTTGGAAAAACATATTCTATCTGTCCATTAGATTCCTGAAATTCATATTCAATGAAACCTTCACCTTGACTCCTTCATGGATGTAAATGGACTAGAGACATGGAAACAGAGAGGAAAGAATTGCCTTACCAATCCAAGAACTTCTCAAATCCACACATCATCCAACCTTACCTTGAAAAGGATCCAGTGGAATATAAAAAAGTGTCCATTGACTAGGTCTGATTGTCAAGACCCAAACCTAGCAATAACCTATGCTGGTTGGCTCAACCTAGGTATGGGTACTAGGAACCGACCCGAACCCAATCCATTAGCCCTATCAACAAAGTTCTCTAAGAGGATTGTTAGGCGCACGCGTGGATGAGGCATTTCATCTATAAGGCATTGCATGTGTAGAGCAATGGAATATAAAAGTTGTCCATCAAGTTCAGACTGTCAACATATTCTCACCAAAAGATCAGGCTGATGGGCTCACCAGGTGGGCCCAATTCAATCCTTTGTTCAAGTAGTCACCTGACCTGCGAACCCAAAACAAGACTACTCTTAAAAGTCCTGTCTAGTCAAATATTGACAAGAGATAATTATTATGTGGGTTTTTTGCATTTTAGCTTTCTTTGTTATTCATTGGGCTATGTTCCTTTTGATTTCCCTTTTCTTTTCTTTTTTGATCTCCTTTAATCCATTTGGTTCATCAAAATCATCATCATCTAAGCCTTATATTTGGGTTCAGCTACATGAATCTTGTTCTATTCAGGGTCAGCTACAAGAATACTATTCTGCCATTCCACTCCATCGAGGACCATATCCTTAGTTAAACCCTCGTAGACATATTCTTACTACCTTCCCCCACGTCATTTTGGGCCTTCCCCTTGACCTTTTATAACCTTCAATTTGAATCAACATTGCCAAACGATCTAACTGTACTTCCTTTTGCCAGCCAAGTTTGCCCTGTTGGGATTTTGAGCAGCCATGATCACTTGGATAGCATTGTAGCTGATGCAAGTGTAGCAGTGAAGAGCTAGATCCTGAGGAAGGGGAAGAAAAAGAAGAAAGGGAAAACCAATGATGATGGATATTGGCCATCAATCAATGAAGTCCGGAGAGTACATCCAGAAATGGACTTTCCTTGGCCATCCATTTGAAAAATGAATTTCGTGTACCCATTGCATCCATTGGATAAGTTATGCATTGCAATTTCATGGTCACATTCACGCACATGCACACACGCAAACATACACAGACCCATAGTTGAACCTGCACGACTGAGCGCACATGTCCTGATCCACTACAACGCGATATGTGGGGCCCACTGAGATGTTTGCATGACAATCAATCAGTCCGTGTCAGACCCCTCATGTTCTCATTGGAGCCGAAAAATCCGGCCAACCCAGAACTAATGTGAGCCAAAAAGGTAAAATCATTCCTAGAAACACTAAAATAATGTGGTGTGGCACATCTGAATTTTGGTCATCCTCATTTTGGGCACCAAGGAGAACATGAGTCGCATGTGATGGACGATTTGCATCTTGGGAGAGGCCGTGCTTGGAGTAGGCACGGATGATGGCGTTCCATGAGTGCCATGCGTGTTGAATGCTGCCACGGCAATCATACATTCAATCATGCATTGATGATTGCTGTCAAACTACGAAAAGAAAGGGGAAAAAAAAAAAAAACAGAGTCTCACCAAAACACACTGATTACACCAACACCAAACCCTAGAAAAACCCAAATTCCTACCAGAAGAAATCAAATCACTCGTAAACCCCTATATTTCTAACCGAAACCTTACGCAAATACAAATTTCCACAAATAACTCCCATTCCACCAAAATCAAACCCTATCACATATTTTCTAGAAATTAGAGGCGAATTGCATACCTTCCGATGCGAAATCTGAGAAACCAAAAACCTCTCAAACGAGCAGCGATAGAAACGGAATCTCGCCGGATATGGAGATCGGGTTTTAGGGTTTCTGGGATCCGAAAACGAGAGCGAGAGAGTGGGAGACGGAATTCGAATGAGGGTTTTAGAAACCCCTCTTCCAAAATGACATTTGCATTCAAATCCGCACAATGTGCGTTTTACATCATTTAAATAATACCATATGTTATCAGCCGTACATTTAAGGCCCACCTAATAGACGTTTAAGATTGTCTTATATGGTAAAAATATAAATATTAATAATCTACATGTGGACCCACTATTTGAATGGTCTAGATAACTCTACATCAATGCCACAGGTAATACGAGCCACAGGTAATACGAACAAATCATCACCATATTACATTATATCCGCAACTAACAGCTAACACTCTAGTTTTTGTTGCGGACGGGTTTGGCTGGGAATCGGATTGCGTACCGAGTTACTCAGTAGGCTCTTATCGTACTGAGTAAACTCAGTTGGGCCCACTGTGAAAATAAGTGGTTTATCCACACCGTCCATACGTTTTTTCAGCTCATTTAAGGGGTTGAATCCAAAGTTGAAGCATATCCAACTCTCAAGTGGATCATACCACAGGAAACAGTGGGAATAATGATTTCCACCGTTGAATCCTTCCCAGGCCCTACAGTGATGTCTATTTGTCATCCAAGCTGTTAATAATATCACAAAGACATGGATGAAGGGAAAAAAACAAATATAAGCTTAATACAAAAATTCTGTGACACTCAAGAATTTTGCAACGGTATAAGTTCAATTCGCACTGTTTCATGTGGTGTGGTACATTTGAGCTTTGGATATCTTTTAATTTTGGAGCCATGTCATAAAATTATCTAATAAAATAGATGGACGGAGTGGATAAAATACTTAGATCATGGTGAACCCCACAGAGTTTACTCAGTACCCTAAGCGTACTGAGTTACTCAGTACGCAATCCGCTTCCGTTTGGCTGGTGACACAGGTAGGTGCTCCGTGGGCCAATCGCGATGTCTTTGTTTCATACACACCGTCCATTAATTTTTATATATTATTTTACATCTCAAGAATGAGGAAGATCTAGATCTCGACCGGGAAATAATAGTCATTGGATGTCTACCATAAAAAACCTCTTAGGGCCCATTGTAACGTTTATTTGACATCCAACGTGTTTATTTATGAGATCATACCGTCTTAATGAATGAATGGGAAAAATAAATACCAGCTCGATCCACCGTTAGGTGGCCCCAGTGGATTTTCAACTGTATGAGTTACACTCATGGTATGGTCCACTAAATGCTTAAATCTACCTAATATTTGGACTTATGCTTTAAAATGGTTGGTCAAAATGGATGGTCCTAAATAAGATACAGACGTTTATGTGGGCTACACCAACCTCATACAATAGCTAGGGCCTAGAGGGTAGCTTTTATTTCTCAATCATACTTTTTTCAATTTCAATTGGCTAGTAAATATCACCAATCTGGTTGCCAGCTAATTGAAATAATTTTATATTTTCAACCTCCGGCGAATGTATAATATGTAACTAGGGTGTTATGAGATGTGATTGTTGGAATAAAAAATAGTTAAGTCGAATAGGTCGACTTATGGAATGGACCAACTCTGCTAAATAGCACAAGCCCTTCAACTTTAAGCCTCAATGGCTTCCACGTCCAGAAACAGCCCAACCTTCGAGGAGATCGATGTAACTGTATGGACACACAAAGATAATGCATAGGTCGTCCACTTAAATGGCCCATTGCCGACCTAACCCATACGTCGTCCATAACTCGGTTACAAGTCGACCATAGCTCAGCTATAGGTCAACCCAATAGCTCAGTCATAGCTCGGCTATGGCTTGGCCAGAGCTCGACCATGGCTTAACCGGAGCTCGACTATAGTTTGGGGTAACCCCTAAGACGAGGTAACTGCTGACTCCATGGAGAGTTTGATATATGATCTATCCCCGGACCAGTAACCTGTATTTTTCTCTAACGGCTCGAAGATCTCTCCCAAGATCTTCGGAGGATCAGATCGGATCATGAGGACCTCGGGATTGCGATAATCTTGCAAAGATCTTGGATTCAAACAGATTCAACTCCAACGTATCAGGGAAGACTTCTTACGCCGCTGTAAGACCCGCATCCTAGTCCGTACCATTCCGTAGGCTTTCGCGGTGCTCCCGATCGAATTCCGGCAACCTTAAACTCATATCCGACGTTTGCGCGCGATCCTAAGCCGAGTTCCACATATCAGAGTTGACTCGACTCGAAACTTGTACCCTAGCGACCGTGCCGTCACCACGGTTCCAACGTCGCAACTCACGCACTGATCAAATACCCAGGTTAGAAGTTATGGGCCCACGTTCATTTCAAAAAAACATACTGTGCGTTGCGAACTTCGAGAAAATCTCTATAACCTATCTCATCAATCAATCAATCAATGTCAAGTACAAGCCCTACCACAAGTACAACAACTCATCCCTTCCCATTCCCGAAGTCAACTATCTTTCTCTCCACCCATCCCTTTCTTACAACCCCATCACTCCACCCATCACCCATCACACCTCATCCCATCCCTTTTCACCCATCACTTCCCTCTCTCTCTCATTCCTTCTCTTCACTCCCAAGCAACCCAAAAATCCATACGTCCAAGCTCCTCTCTCCCAAGCCAAGTGTGGCCCACCTTCTCATCTCCCATCTCAACCTTCCAATACCCATCAACCTCCATCAAAGTTGAAGGCAAGGAGCATACAAGCCTAAGGGAGCAAGAATGAGGCCAATAGGTGGGTATCTAACCATCAATTTTGTTATTTGAGGGCCCACATATGGTGGGACCCATCTTGATGTATGCTTTGTATTTAAGGAAGGCTCATAGTAGCGGGGTCGCTCTCTCTCTCTCTCTCTCTCTCTCTCTCTCTCTCTCTCTCTCTCTCTCTCTCTCTCTCTTGTAACGGGCGTGGCCCACTAGATCCACATCGATCGTGGACCCACCATGATGAATGTGTTTTATCGACGTTGTCCTTCTGTTTTATCCAGGCCATCTAGTGGGCCTGGATGGTGAGAAAACACAAATGTCAGAACCATTAGGTGGGGCCCACCTTGATGAAACGTGGGCCACGTACATGTGGGACCCTCCATGATGCTTGTGTTATATCCATGCCGTCCAGCGTCCCTGGACGCTGGACAGGGTGCGGCTAATATGGAGTGCGTGTATTGACATGGGTGTGTACTAACAGCTAACAATATATATATAAGCTCTTGGAAAGGGCCACTCATAGAGGTCTCACCTTGACGTATGTATTTAATCCAAGCCGTCCATCCCATTTCCCATATCATTTTAGGCGTTGAGCTGAAAAATGAGGTTAATCCGAGTATCTGGTGGGTCATAGAATAAAAAACAGTGTGTCTACCGTTAAAATCCACTCTGATGTTTCGATACACCAAAATATATTAAATATTAGGCTTGTTTGGCTTGTCTCGAACCATAGGAGCCATTAGGCGGGGTGGATCCTCGCGATGCGGGCCCCACCTAAGAAAAATCATCCAAAAATATAAAAATAAATAATTAAATAAAAATCAATGCAGCCGGACGCTGCTGCTGCCTGAGGACGGGCAGGTAGCGTCCTGTGCTGCCATGACGTGAATGGACTAGGACCGTGCGTCTCAGTCATGGGCCCCACTGTGATGTGTTTTGAACATCAACACCTTGCTTTTGGTAGGCCCCTCTTAAGGCAGCGAGCCACCCCAAAAATCAGTCGTGTACGTGACTTAGGTGGCCCACGTCATAGGAAACAGAGGTAATTAAACATCTGCCATTGAAACCCTCTTGGGTCAGAAGTTTTAGACCATTATGAAATTTGTTTTTCCTCTGCGTCCAGGTCTGCATGACCTTATTAAAAAATTGGATGGAAAATTAACGTTATGGTGGGCCCCACGTGGGACCCACTGATGTATGCATGTATACCCACACCGTCATCCATTTGGTGGGAACCACTGATGATGTATGTGCTCTATCCACACCGTCCACAGTTTGGACGATGGGGCCCACCATGATGCATGTGTTGCATCCAAGCTGTCCAACCATTTCGAAAGCTCATTTTATGGCATGAGCTAAAGAATGAGTCAGATCAATAGTTCAAGTAAACCCCGCCATTTAAAATAGTGGAAATAGTGACATTCATCGTTCAAACTTCTTAAGGGCCATGGTAGTTCCAATCAAACTGATGTTTTTGCTTTCATTTCATCTATCTCCATAAAAACTTATGAATAGGTCGGATCTCAAAACCATACATAACGGTGGGCCCTGTAGGATTTTTTAATGGTAGAAATCATTGTCGCCACTGTTATTTGGAGTGTGGTCGAGTTGATCTTTTGATATGACTCATATATATATATATATATATCAAGCCATATGATTAGGCCCGTCTTGATGTATTTGTGGCTGTCCGTTGAGGCCCACCTTGGTATATATATAAGGCCCATGTGATTAGGCCCATCTTGATATATTTGTAGCCCGTTGTTAAGGCCCACTCTGATATACATGAGGCACATGTGATGCAGTCCATTTGAGGTATTTGGAGCCCTTGGGTCGAGGCCCAGTGGGATGTACATAAGGCCCATTATAATGTGTGATTCCACCATGGTTTATGTAATGAAGTTTATGGCGGGTCATGCCTTGGGATCAATGATGGTTTGACGTCCACATTACAAGAGCAATGATGGTTAAATGTCTGCATTGTAACTCTCCCTAGGGGCCCATTGATAGGCCCATACTCGTAGTGTGTAGACCGTTTAGGCCCATCTTCTTTATGAACAGAGCCCATCACCATATAAGATGTTTAGTATAGATTCGTGATTCATGATCATACGCATCATATGTATGCTTGATATGAGGAGTGATGACTATAACATATGCATTCGGGCAGATTGTTTATGGGCTCCCTGATAGGTGGAGTCGCCCTTCATGAGCATGCGGTATGCGCAAGATTATTGCATGACTGGTAGTGTGATTTATGCACTCCGCATTATATGACATGATTTCTACACGCCCTATCGACATCAAGGCTATGACCTCCACAGGCACATCGTGGATGGCAGGATCGGACACCGAAAATATTGTTACTAAGCATCGGGGTGTCATAGATGTCCCTGGGTGAAAATCTCTAAACCCGATGAAACCAGAGGATGACTCCAACGTCGAGACCGAGTGGATATATGAGCGCACGAGGACCGAATACCAGGAGACCGCGTCTCTCACTGTGTCGTGGTCAGTTGGAAAGGGGTGTGACCTTACTTGCCCGAGTGTAGGGGGCATTGCTAGGCTGACCAACTCGTGAATGAGTCCGTTATCGACGTGCCGGATAAATATTGACAGACTATTGGCTAGGCGGATAGTGAGGTTTCTTACGCTCACTTGGACTATGCGTCTGGGAAAGGGGCAGTGTCATTTGGAGTATATTAAACCCCGGTGATTATCCATAATGAGAACTGTACTGATATTTGATGAGTTGTATTGATATGTGGATTTGGATGAGGATTGGTATGCTTGAGTTACAACCCGCATCGCATGGTCTTGATATGGCCGATAGCATTCATATCCTGCACTGTTATAATGCCCCGTGTTTTCAGGACCCAAGTACACAACCCGTTTCCTAAAAACTCGAGTGTTAACTTATAGAGAATCAAATTTCATGCTTTTTTTTTTCTTTCAGAGTTAGCAAATAAGTGTAGAATGGACAAGTCAGTATAAAGGAAAATTTTCATTTACATATAGTATATACAAGAGGTTGCCCATATAACTTATACAGACTAATGTCTCCACGTCAACATTACAATATTTACATACATAATAAATATATAAAAGCATATAAACGAAAGCCGTAAGATCACGTAGCTTCCTTGGTAGGTACAACTAGCATCCTTGACCGTTATAATGGCTCCTCATTAGTCTGAACCTGCATATCACTTAAGCCACCTGTGCTACCTGTACGATTATATATTTGATGGATGAGTGGCCAACCCAGTGTGAATTCCCCTCAAGATTACACATCACCGCCCTAGTTAAGCATAGTAAAAATGACAAGACAATCAAAACAATACATGATGCAGTCTTTTTATATGCATGGATGCATGAATGCACATCGACTTGGGGATGCACATCCAGTCAGACTTGGGCTCGTCACCTATGCAATCATTAACCTGGGAATGATCATCCAGTCGGAACAGGGGTCGATAGTCGGTGGTCTGCGAGCTAGCGAAACGATACTCCAACAACTCTAGGGCACGTGCTACAACATCCAGAATTAGCTACCCGTCATCGTCAATATGTGATGAATGCATGATTAGTCAACCGTTATTAATCCAATTACAACCAGCCAATTTAAGTAACTTAATGGTCACTATGGGGGCTCATCACCCAGCGTAGGCCGACAGCTCAGGCATAATGTCCCATGACCACCATCCCCGGCTCATGAGATTTTTCCACCTTAGGATGCTTAATGAAACTCATCAATCAGTGGCCAATCAAATTCAATAAGTAGGAATTACCATCGTATGATATAGGCCATCAAAGAACTAAAGAATTCATCAAAACATGAGACAAATGTTAAATCGTAGCAATAAAAGAGTGCTCGGTACATTAAATCGAAACGGCAAAGGGTCAGGTAAGATTAAATCAGAGCGGTTAAAGAGGTCGTTTCAAGTCATTCAAGCCGAATATCCTATGGATGGTAAATCCCACATTAATATTCCATGTCCCACATAACCTCCAATCGAGGGTCCATTCCATTCCACACTCCATCATGTTACACCCTAAGTATGGGTTCACACACACACGAGGGCTTACCCACTAAAAAGTATAGTGAATATAGGTCCATAGTGACTAACAACAATTCATGTGAAAATACACAGTTATAACATGGCAGGCATATGTTAAGCATAATAATCACAACAGGTCATGATGTGAACTATAAATTAAAATGAGAGCTATCATGTAAGCAGTCATCACATGCTATGAATTTAACAATTTTAACATTTGATAAGGACTATAACTTAAACCAATTTGAAAATGGAAAGCTTAAGGGGAAGAATCATCACATTGTACTTCGAATTCCCTTTTAGTGTCGCTAAGTGCTTGCACCCTTATAATCTGGTCTTATCATGAATTGTGAAATTATATGATTATATCACATTCTACATACTTTTTATGGTTGGGATTATAACCTAGGGTTCAGATTACTCATTTATAGGGTTTTGGTGTAAAATTAGGATTTTCATCATAGGGTTTAGTTAAATGCCTAAATGCTATGATTTTAAATCCTAAATTATTATTATTTTTATCACTGCACAATGGATTAATTAACATTCGTAATGGGAGTATTTACCAATCAATATTGATAATGATGATTCTCAAATTCATATTTAAATATTTCAATATTATCTAATATTTTCTGTAATTAGTAATAACCTGCTGAGTAATACAAGTAATGATACTAAAATTTTCACTAACAATGATAAGGAGCAATACTAGCAATTATGTTAATAAGAATCATTCTAACCCCTAAGGAAAATGATAATAGTCATAACTTTCAATGGTGAATATAGCCATGATAGTAGGTACTATGACCTACCATGATAATGAATTTCTACAATTAGATTCATACACTAACTTATCAGTTATATATGTGGGAGATATGGTTTGTAGAGCTCAACAACAAGATTCTGACACTAGAAAAGAAGCAACAATTGTCGTCAGTCCCCGCCGTCGTTCAAACAATGATGGAAGAGACCGAGCCTCCCTTCACCTCTGCCATCATGAGCGAGGTGATGCCGCAGAGGTTCCGGATACCTCCCGTCATCCAATACTTTGGGTCTGGTGACTTGTAAAGCTCTGAAAATCGGGGGTCGAGCATACACTCAACTCTCGAGTTTAAACGCATCACTTATGCAACATAGATAATAATGATTAAATGTTGTTTATATTAGTACATTTAAACATGAGTGAGATTATACCAAACAACATATCATACTCCAGATACAGTTAAATTACACAAGCGGAAGACTGTGATAAGTATATAAAGTATATAAGTGATCGTAAGTCTCTCAAGTATGATCATTTTACCAGGTTAAATAATTACATGTAAAATCTCAAAATATAAAAAATGTGTAATGTCATCTAATCAGCATCCCAAAAATCCCCGTCGATCAGGACACGGCTCACATGAACCCGCCTGAATACTGCATGTAAGAGAATGCCTCCTCATCGTCACAGAAGTCAGGCTCCGCCTCATGGGTCGCATCGTCATCTGCAACTAAGACAGAGTCTGGTTGGTGTTTAAAACACCACCCCAAAACGTGGGAGTGAGTGATCAACTCAGTGGAGATATATAACAAAGGTTAACATGTTATCAATTCAGTCAAAGAGTAATGATAAAGTAGTACAATCAAACATTCCTAAATACTCTGATTAATGCAAGAATGATATGAAGTAATGATGCATGCCCTCGCCTGCACTCCCTCTGCGATCTTAATCCCACGGTCGCGGTATGTCAGTCACTTCCTCAATGCTCTACACAATGCCAAACAGCACATGCAGTGCGGTGCATGAGCATGATTGCCCAGTTCTTATTAGTCATTTTCATACAACAGTATTGAGAAACTAAGGTACCTCTCTTATATCAATTCCCAAACAATGATCCATTCTAAGTCGTCAGTCCTAGCTATTACATACGATATTACAGTTATAGGTCGCTACAAAGGGCTCGTCACCTGATCAGTGTAGGCCTAGTTTCTACTCTAGTTGTTATGGAAGGCTCATTGCTTCAACGTAGTCTCAGAGTATGCTCGAGGTCACTACAGAATGCTCGTCACCGGATCAGTGCAGGCCGACAGCTTTAATACAGTGTCCCATACCACCGTATTCGGCTCACGAGCTTTGGTTGCTCACTGGTCACTACGGGTGGGCTTGTCGCCCCGACGTAGGCCGACAACTCAACCACTGTGTCCCATACTACCATGTCCGGCTCATAAGACTTAGTGGATCGAGGTACCAAGGTTAACAGGGTTTCCACTGGTGAGTTTGGTACCTTAGGTTCAAGCAATAGCGTCCAAACATGGTGAACATACATCGGGTCAATCGGGTTACTTGACGAGCTCGACTAGCACGATCGCACGTTGAGTTGATCGACATAGAGTGCGTAAGCACTCCGTGTGGCCTAACCATTGTCGACAACCAGGGTACGCCTTGGATTCATCGAACACGTCTTGGGTGGCGAAGCAACTTCAGCCCCCAAACTAAAACCGGTTACTGATTGCCTCGGCTAGATCATAATCCCAACCACGCTCAATTTCAACAAATAAGCATGTGAGATAGTCAAAACAGTAATGAACAAATAATTCAACTCTTAAACCCATTTGATCATTTTATGAAATACAACATAAATATGTATTCTCAACTATGCATTCCATAAGTAAAATAGACAAAGAATATAAGTTACATGGAGAAAATCATACACATCGTTAAGGTAGTTGAGAATCTCATCTCAACACCCTTATAAAGTATAATTTACTACATACTCGTTCATTCAGACATTTCTACAAACACTTAGACTACATATTCCAACATACATGACGTATGTTGGTGATAATACGTATTAGGGCAAATCCTTTCACCAAGGAGTTGTCACGTATACCACAACCATATGTCTACGACAGTTAATCATGGCAAACACAAATCTAGATTTCATACTCATACAAGCATTTCAACAATCACATGAAATACACTATTTTCGACATAGTTCATATGTATATGTAAAGCGAAACAGACATCGCATTTGGCATGTAAAATGGTACCCACGACAGTTATAAATCATTAACAGGCATTGAAAGCCTTGAAAATCATAACCTAAACATATATAGTCCGCACCTTACGCCAGTAAACACGTAATGGATTCATTTTAGACACTTAGCCTTTGTCAACGGCATGACGGTCACCTTAAGAATGAAATAGGTAGCTATTTCATCATTCATACTATTTGAATCTCCAAAACGGTTAGGGTTAGGATTTCTTATCCAAGTACAGAATCGGAATCGTCGGATTAGCGATACAAACGTCGTGGTTAAGCACGTAGAGCGGCAGGGATCGAATCTCAAGAACAACCCCAATTCTTCTCACACTTTCTCTCTCTTTTCTCTCTAGGGTTTTAAAAATTCATATGTGAAGGGAGAGAGAGGGTTTAAGACCCTTATATAGGCCCAGAACTGATGGGAATGGCCCCAGGGACAAGGTATACTTAGGTTATGTCCAAAGAGCGTCCGTTCCGATCCAACGGAGCACTTCTGGAGGCCCTTTTTCTACATGCGGTCGGACTTAAGCTCCCTGACATTGGATCTTGGTTGAGTTAAGTTTTCAGTCCGATCGGATTTACAAATCGACCGTGGCGGACCAGTTTCAGTTCAACGGTCACCGGTATTCGATCAGAACCACAAGTGCACCGACATGTGTGGAAAATTTCTCCTGATCCGAGGGTGTATTTGGGTCAGATTCTGATGGTCTGAATCTTATATTTGGCCCGCAAGCGACACGACTCAGTTTACTTAAGTTTGAATTTTATTTCAAAATATATTCACGTTTCTCAAACACTTCGCTCCGGGCTCAAGTTGTGCGTTTCTGGACACTGTTAGGACTTAATTTCCGAGGTGGTTGTCAAGCCCAGCAAGGCGGTCATAACGGTATAGTTTCGGGGTAATCAGACTTTCGACGTGCGGTCCAGGTCCGATACGGAGTTTCGGTGTGCTCTCGAGAGCAACTAGGTCTAGATTTGGTGTGCTCTCGAGAGCAACCAGGTCTAGAGATGGATCTTAGATTTCAGGGTAATGTAGCGTCAGCGATTCTATAAGTTTTAGGTCTTGCAGATCGTATTTAAAGTGATTAGTGCTAATTTCACAGGTACTCTAGTTTAGCGTAGCTAATTCTCGCCTAATTTCTAA
Organism: Magnolia officinalis; assembly: GCA_021015155.1. Taxonomy (NCBI): domain Eukaryota; kingdom Viridiplantae; phylum Streptophyta; class Magnoliopsida; order Magnoliales; family Magnoliaceae; genus Magnolia; species Magnolia officinalis. The sequence continues at coordinate 50,041 of JAJHSJ010000005.1, forward strand.
AGGATTTAGTCCTGAGTGATTTCTGAGGTGATACTCGGGTCCTGGTCTTTGTACGGATTTTTCCGAGACATTACAATCTACCCCCCTTAAAGAAAAATTTCGTCCTCGAAATTAATACCTTTTTGTACTCCCGAGAATCTGAGGGTAGTTCTTTCGAACCTCGGCTTCTGTCTCCCAAGTAGCATCTTCTTCAGTGTGGTGCGTCCATAACACTTTCACAAGTGGGATAACCTTGCTACGCAGCACCTGCTCCTTCCTGTATAGGATACGCGTTGGTCGCAGTATATATGTAGCGTCCTCGCTCAACTGTATATGCTCCTATCTGATAATATGGGAAGGATTGGGAACGATTTCTTCAGCATAGATACATGAAATACGTTGTGCACGCATACGAGTGGGGTGGGCAAAGCCAGGCGGTACGCTACCACCCCCACTTGATCCAGTATCTGAAATGGGCCAATAAATCTATGCGTAAGCTTCCCCTTCTTCCCAAACCGGGGGACTCCCTTTATAGGGGAAACCTTCAAGAACACACGTCTCGTATCGGCGTAGCTCTTCTGTCTGTTCTGCGCCGTCAGAAGTCGACGCCTGATAATGTCGATCTTCTATGAGGTCACCTGTATTAACTCTGGGCCAATCAAACTCTTCTCGCTAACCTCTGCCTAGCAATGCTGTGCTCTACATGGGCGCCCATAAAAGGCCTCATAAGGAGTCATACCAATACTCCCCTGAAAACTGTTATTGTAAGCGAACTCTGCATAAGGAAGACAGTCATCCCAACTGTCCTTGAAATCAAGTACACAAGCTCGCAGCATATCCTCCAACACCTGCTTTACCCGTTCCGTCTGCCCGTCAGTCTGTGGGTGGAACGCTGTACTGAACTTCAACTTTACACCCATCGCTTCCTGGATGCGAGTCTAGAAGATGGATGTGAATCGCTTGTCTCGGTCCGACACGATCTCCAAGGGAACTTCATGCAGACACACTATCTCCTTGATGTACAGCCTAACTAACTCGTCTGCAGAGTTTGAGACCTCAATCGGGAGGAAGTGAGCCGACTTCGTCAACCGGTCCATGATCACCCAAATAGAGTCATAACCCTTCCTTGTCTTCGGTAGCCCCGAGATGAAATCCCACTTCCATTCTGCTATGGGCATGGGCTGAAGTAGTCCAGGAGGTCTGCGATGCTCTGCCTTGACCTGCTGACACGTGAGACAACGGGACACGTAATCTGCTATGTGAGCCTTCATGTTGTCCCACCAGTACGACCTCTTCATATCTTGGTACATCTTCGTGCTACCTGGATGCATTGCCAGCTTCGAATTGTGCGTTGCCTCAAGAACTTCCCGCCTCAAATCATGAATGTCTAGAACGCATAGGCGGCCAAAATAAAGTAGGCCCCCATCCGTACTAACACTCCATTCCGCATCCTCGTCTTCACTAGCCTTTGTCCTCATCTCCTCTAACCACTTGTCCTCTCTCTAAGCCACTATGATTCGGTCATCAACCAGTGGTTGCACTTGAATATGCGCGATACTTTCAAACGGTTCCTCTACCGTAAACTTCTGCTCAAAGTCACGCATAAATTCAACCATACCCCATTCTGCCACCATCAACGGAGCCGCAAACTCTATGGTCTTCTTGCGGCTCAACGCGTCATCCACAAGGTTAGCCTTGCCCGGATGGTAGGAAACCTCGAACTTGAAGTCCTTCAAGGTTTCCATCCATTACCGCTGCCTCATATTTAGGTCCCTCTATGTGAATATGTACCTAAGGCTCTTATAGTAGCAAAAGAGCTCGAACTCCTCTCCATAGAGGTAATGTCTCCAGAGCTTCAATGCAAAGATGATGACCGCTAATTCCAGATTTTTCTCGTGTTTCCTCAACTGTCTCGAGGCATAAGCAATCACCCTGTCCTTCTGCATAAGAACACATCCCAAACCAACATGAGACGCGTCGGTATATATCGTATTCTTGACCCCTTGCTCTGGCAATACTAACACAGGGGCGGACGTCAACCTGTCCTTCAGCTCCTGAAAAGCTGCTTTCACTTTCTCATTCCAGGCGAACTTCAGATCCTTCTGTGTCAACTAAGACAAAGGTCTGACTATCTTCGAGAAGTCCTGAATGAATCGTCGATAGTAACCCGCCAGACCAAGAAAACTTCTCACCTCAGTAACCGAACCGGGCTGTTCCCAGTCCTGAACTGCGGCTACCTTAACAAGGTCCACCGCTATCCCTTCCTTGGACACCACGTGTCCCAGGAACTTGACTTCCTCTTTTCAGAAGTCGCATTTCTTGTACTGTGCAAACAACTGGTTCTTCTTCAGAGTATCCAAGATTGCTCGCAGGTGTTCCACGTGCTCTTCCTGACTCTTAGAGTATATCAGGATGTCATCTATAAACATGATGACGAATCGGAATATAAACGGCCGAAACACCCTGTTCATCAGGTCCATGAATATGGCCGGTGCGTTCGTAAGACCGAACGACATCACGAGAAACTCATAGTGCCCAAAACAAGTCCTGAAAGTCGTCTTCTGCACGTCCTCATCCCTAACGCGTAACTGATGATACCTTGACTGCAAATCGATCTTCGTGAAATACTGCACTCCTCTCAACTGATCAAACAAATCATCTATCCTAGGCAAAGGGTACTTGTTCTTCACCGTCATTTGGTTCAATCTGCGGTAATCAATACACAACCGCAGTGACCCATCCTTCTTCTTCACAAACAACACAGGTGCTCCCCAAGGAGATACACTCGGTTGTATGAAGCCAACATTTAACAGATCATCGATCTGTTTCCTCAACTCCTCCATCTCACACGGAGGCATGCGATACGTCGAGAGTGAAATGAGCGTTGCACCAGGCGCTAGATCAATGGTGAAATCAATCTCACGACGAGGATGTAGCCCCTGTATCTTACTGAACACTTCCTCAAAATCCCGAACTATAGGCATGTTTTCAAGTGTTGGGCCATCAACATTCTTCAACAAGGAAGTGTAACAAAGAACTCGAAAAGGGCAACTGACCTGCACGGGAAATGAAAAGGGCGTGCCTTCAGGCCCGTAAGCTGTCACTAGACGGGTCTCGCAGTCAATCTCGGCCCTCACTTCAGTTAGTCAATCCATACCAAGGAGGACGTCGAAATGGTATATCGTGGTGACAATCAGGTTAATGCACATCGTCCTGCTCCCTAGATTTATCAAGCAACCCTCACACATTTTGGTGGCATCTGTAAAAGTCCCTGGTGCTGCGATAACTCACACCCCAACCATCGGGGTCGTATTCAGCCCTAAGCGCTTGACTGCAGAACATGATATCACGGAAATAGTGGATCCCGTATCCACCAACAAAAATATAGGGGTACCTTCAATGTGGGCGGTGAGCTCGAATGCCAAAGATACATTAGCTGTAGTATCAGGCGCTTCTACTATAAGTGCATGGACGCGCGCCTGCTGAAATCGGTTGGGCTGAGGCGCCATAGGTATCTGAGGCAGCCTAAATCGAGGCGTAGGTGGCTGAAATGATGGATGAGTTGGCGTCGTCCGCAAAGGTGGTGCTCATATAGCCTGAGGAACCTGACGGTTGATCCTCTGCGGCGGTGAGAAGCCACTATCTCTCATCCCGGTGAAGCAGTTCACCTCTGTGTGGCCAGGCTTCTTGCAGTAGGCACACCACACATCTGGTCACCTCACTGGGGCAGGTGAAGCCATCAGCTTCGGCGGTGAGTCTGCGCGCGGCGTCTTGTCGAGAAACGGTCTGCTCGAAAGATCAGGACGTGGCCTGGGAGCCATAGGCATCCCTGTATGGGACAACCTGTCCCCATCCTGCTCAGCTCGCAGGGACATGCCCACTAGTTCAGCATAGGTAGATATGCTAGCGCAACACATCTTCGAGCGGATCTCGGGTCGCAGACCCTAAGAAAATCGCCGCATCCGCATATCCTGATCTCCTAATATCAATGGTGCATACCTGCCCAGCTTCGTAAATCAGTTCTCATACTCCGCTACTGTCATCCCTCCCTGTCGGAGGCGAAGGAACTCACTCTCTCTTCTCGTGGCGATATGTGATGGGGTAGTACTTCTCGTGGGGTCTCAAATGCGGCCCACGTCCACACATAACCAACTGCAACCGTCTGCAGGTTGCTATCCCACCATAGGCTGGCTTCCTTCTCGAACATATAAGTAATCAACTCCACCTACTCAGGCTCCGTACAGTGCAACGGCTTAAGCATCTTTGAGATGCAATCGAGCCAATACTCAGCCTCCTCGGGTTTATGAGTACCCCAAAATGTATGATGCCGTAAGCGTTGGAATCGCTCAAAGTGGCCGCTGGCACCTGCATTTTCTGCAGGATGTAGGAAAGGTGCAGGCGGAGCCACACCCATGCTTTGGGCAAAGAGTCCACCAAGGGTGGCCAAGAGCTGCTGCTGGTGCTGCATCTGCTGATGTTGTATCAGCAACATCATCTGCTCGAACCTATCAGTAGGGGGAGCAGTCTGAGGCACGTGCGGCGTCAAAGAAGACGCACGGGCCTGCTCAGGGGCCGGTGACGCAACGGATGGTGCCGCAGATGGTGCCATAGGTGGTGCAGTAGGCGGTGGCATAGATGTCGGCCCATTAGTGGGGCTAGTGGTCGGATGCGACTCTGACATAGTGTCAGTGTAAGATGGGCCCGAACTCAGATCCATATGGCAATCGCTGAGGGGAGGTGCCCCCTCAAGTGAATCACCAAGTGTAGTACGTGTCGTACTCCGCGTGCTCTTAGGTGGCATCCCCTATATAACATAGGGCGCGACCCGTGTCAAATGTAGCATAACAATACTCAATTCTTTAAGCATTCAACACACTTATAGCAAAGAAAAGGCATGCATTTCATTTAACAAAATTTGTCACAATACAGGGAATAAAGTTCTACATGAATTATGACACGAACGCGTACGGCTATGCTAAACCCAACCACCAAACACAAACACACTTTCTACACACTACACTACTAGGCCCATCAACATTAAAACAAAACACAGACATCCTAAAATAGTAACAAAACAAGCTACAGGGCGACGACATGGATGACTAGGCATCCGAGTCTGGCGACGGAAGAGGGGCACTCTTATCCTGCAGGCAGCACATGATAGCTTTTAAGGTGCGAGTCACCTTCTTAAACTTGTGTTTCATGAGGGCCCGGGTATCAATAATCTCCTGTCGCAGGATAGCCTGACCGTCCTCAAGGTGAGCTAAGCGGGCTTCCCTAGCAGCCTGATCAGTGTCATGCTCCGGGGCCGTAAGAGGGGAGCTCTCATCCGTGTCCTGAGCCTCCTCTTCTTCTTCTTGTTCCTCCTCTATCTCTTCTCTACCTTCCTCATCACTCTCATCCTCCTCACTACCTATCTCATCCCCACTCTCATCGAGTCGAGCTCGACACTGTCGTGGCCCAATCTCTATGCTGTTGAGAGTTGCGTCGTTGATGAAATGGATCGGCACGAGAAGTTTTGCACCAAGTTTGTAGACGAATTCACGCGCAAGCTTGCATATGAGTCGGCCGAATGAGAGCGAATCAGACGCCCTAGTAGAGCGTGCGGTCAGAACTATCTGCCATAGTACATATGTAGGCACGCACAACTTCTCTCCCTACCCAGCTCGGTACAGAAAGTCTACCATCAGGCGCGTGCACTCACTGCGGTTGCTCCACTTGGGGTAGACGTTGAACGTGAAAATGTGGTAAAGCCGGCGGAAGTCATCTGTCTTATTAGTCGCCAGGAGACTATTGTTTGGCTGCCAATGAACCAGTCGGCCACAAAGGAAACGCATGCGGTGATCCCTTTCACGTGCACTATTCAGATTTTTCTCGCTTGTATGGACCTCGCTAAGCGATATTTTCATAAGTCGAGCTATCAACCCAACATTAATTGTGGCCTCCCGATCTCTACCCACTGGGATCTTAACTGCAAGGGCTCCAGCGTAGGCTCTCAAATGTGGGCGTAAAAAGCTCGGACAGTGCCCGCATTTGAACGTTACTTCCCCTCGAACATGGGACCCCACCCGGCCTCGACCAGGAGGTCCAATAATAGATAATCCCTAGAGAGCTTCTCATCCACGTGTGCTTCAAAAAGGACCTACGGCCTTGAAATCTTTCATGAGACAGCTCCGCCAATAGAGCCCTCTCGAGGGAGGCCTGGGGATCGAGATCCCGTTTCGTTCTTATCTCTCTATCAACGTTCGAACTTACAGTGGCGCCTCTTGGCCTCCTTGAACGAGTAGGGCGACTAGGGCTGGCTTCATCCACAGGAGTCCTTTTCTTTCCCACGATAGAGAGAATGGTGAAAATCGAGAATATGGCCGTAACAAGCTCGAATAAGGCCATGTAAAAGAGATGAAAATAGGGAAATGGGATGGTGCATTGGGTTCCCACGGATTTGAGACACAAAGTGGGGTTTGAAATGCTCAAACGAAAGGGAAAGGAGGAGAGCAACAACTGTTGAAGAAGGTTTTGAAGGGGTGGTGTATGTGGTGCACGAAAATGGAAGAAGAAGTGCTTGGAGGGGGGTTTTGGGTGGAGATTTGAGTGATTTCTTGAGAAAAAGATAGCTTGGGGGGTAGGTTATGAAGAGGGGGAGTATTGGGAGGGGTTTAAACCGACCCAATATACATCAGTGGGCCACACAATGCCCTAGAGGTGATCAGGGTCGAATATTGCATATCAGACCCCAGTAATTACCTAAATTTACATACATGATAAGGTTTAATGGAGTGTTTTAATTGTGTTTTCATTGCAGGACGTAATAATGAGCGTTAGACTGAAAAGAGAATTAAAAGCATGGATTTGATGATCCAGAGTCACCAGAGCACGGGATGGACTCCAGAGAACCAATAATGAAGATTTTACACGCCTGTGATCTGAGGAAAGCAAGCCAAAGGGGTCCAAAAAGGGTCCAGAATGCAAGATCACATGGTTCCCGCCATCCAATTGATTCAAAACTTCATACATGAAATGGAGGCCATAAATTAACCGTACATATTAAATTTCATCCATTGGATCATTACGGAAGTACCCCAACTGACAAATCAGTCCACAAACCATCAATTCTGGGCCCACTTGATATCTGGAATTTGCTCAAATTTGGCCTCAGCGTCTTAAATGGGTAGACCAATCAGAGGCTCGGATCTGATTTCGTAAAAAAACATCATAGTGGGCCCCATATGTGATGCATGTGCACTATGCACTCACACGCGAGCCGAGCATCGGACGGCTGAGGCGGTCAGCACAAGCGCTGACCGACCCTATCTCTCTCAAATTCAAAAACGGCACCTGCCGTCTCCAGCGTTAACGTTGTCCGACCGCAGTCCTCAGTTGTGGGCCCCACACATGGCCCAAATGCGAGATCTGAACCGTTCATTGGCCTTCTGGGATAGGGAAGACCCTCACCTAGGTGGAATTTTGGCTTAATACATGCGATCACTCGATTCCCACCGCCAAACGTAAGACGGACGGTGGAGCAGAAAGTCAGGTGGACCTCATCAACGGAAGGTGAAAATATGCATTCCTGATCAAAATTTCCTCCTCCATCCAATGGACGGAGTGGATTTTCCATTTAATCAAAGGAATGGGCCCCACCATTGTCACAGCGGAAGCAATCCGTTGCTCTGTTCGCGACTGCGAAATCCAGTTTTTGCGGAAGTTTATGGACCCCACTCGTCAAACGTACGGCTGATCCAAGCCGTTCATCGTGTAGAGGGCTTCGAGAGCTTCAAAACCATGCTGATATTTCACTCCCATGCGTACACACATGCGTGATACAGAGGCCACAAACAGGCGGTCTTGTGACGTTCAAAACTGATTTTTTTTTTAGATTTCTTCTCTGGGCCGTGTCAATGGACACTCAAAACCACCCATTCTTGACTGAAACTTCGTCCTGAATCCAATGGACGGGGTGAATTTTACAGAAAACACTTCGGTGGGGCCCACCGATCATGGCTGCGAAAATTTGCACTCCATGTCCTGCTACAACTCTGCCACAGACTCCAGCCTTCCAGCAGCTATAAAAAAGGAGTCTTGGACGTGGGAAAGGCATTCAGAAACAAGGGATTCCATATCCAGAGCAAGGGAGAGAAGAAAGAGAAGAAAGAGGAGATAAGGATGTTCTTGTTTAATCAATTTTATTTTTCCTACTTTCTAATTGAATTTATGAATTGCTAATCTCTCAGCTAGGGCTGAGATGAAACCCCTAATTTGAACATCCATTATTCTATGTTGATTTTACTTTAATTAGATTGATTGTTTCTTTCCCTAGTGTGCTTGATTGTTTAAATTCTATACTTCTCCATCTATGAACTCGACCAGAGTCTATATATGGATGTTTCTGGATGCTATTCTAGTGCTTGTGTCTGATCATGAACAGGTTCCTATAGAGGAAGAAACAGGGTGCTTTAATGAACTATACATCCATGTGCCCGACCAAGGACATGGGATATGTTATTCATGGCATTGCTTAAAGGAATTAGACATTCTGTATACTCGATTAAGGACACAGATTGTGCTTTCTCTAGATAAGTGGTATCAATCTAGATTAAGGTGAATCAACAAACAAAACAAGGGTTAGGATAATTAGGGGTGGATTCGAAAGTCCTAGTGCTCTCTCTGATTGAATTTTCTTCCCTGTTCTCAATGGTTTTCATAGATTTGTGTTAGTAAATTGCTCCATTATTTGTTGAATTAGTTAAGAAGAATTGTGAATTTGAATGAGACAACCAGTCCTCGGGATTCGACCTCGATCTTACCGAGTTATTACACATACATCACAACCCTATACTTGGGGAGTGAACATGGACGTGGGAAAGGCATTCAGAAACAAGGGATTCCATATCCAGAGCAAGGGAGAGAAGAAAGAGAAGAAAGAGGAGATAAGGATGTTCTTGTTTAATCAATTTTATTTTTCCTACTTTCTAATTGAATTTATGAATTGCTAATCTCTCAGCTAGGGCTGAGATGAAACCCCTAATTTGAACATCCATTATTCTATGTTGATTTTACTTTAATTAGATTGATTTGTTTCTTTCCCTAGTATGCTTGATTGTTTAAATTCTATACTTCTCCATCTATGAACTCGACCAGAGTCTATATATGGATGTTGTCTGGATGCTTATTCTAGGTGCTTGTGTCTGATCATGAACATGTTCCTATAGAGGAAGAAACAGGGTGCTTTAATGAACTATACATCCCATGTGCCCGACCAAGGACATGAGATATGTTATTCATGGCATTGCTTAAAGGAATTAGACATTCTGTATACCCGATTAAGGACACAGATTGTGCTTTCTCTAGATAAGTGGTATCAATCTAGATTAAGGTGAATCAACAGACAAAACAAGGGTTAGGATAATTAGGGGTGGATTCGAAAGTCCTAGTGCTCTCTCTGACAAAACAAGGGTTAGGATAATTAGGGGTGGATTCGAAAGTCCTAGTCACAATACAAGAAATAAAGTTCTACATGAATTATGACGGGAACGCATGCGGCTATGCTAAACCCAACCACCAAACACAAACACATTTTCTACACACTACACTAATAGGCCTATCAACATTAAAACAAAACACAGACATCCTAAAATAGCAATAAAATAAGCTACAGGGCGACGACATGGATGACTAGGCATCCGAGTCTGACGACGGAGGAGGGGCACCCTTATCCTGCAGGCAGCACAGGATAGCTTTCAAGGTGCGAGTCACCTTCTTAAACTTGTGTTTCACGAGGGCCCGGGTATCAATAATCTCCTGTCGCAGGGCAGCCTGACCCTCCTCAAAATCTGCACCATCTTCGGTGGCTCATCCGATAGAGGAGATTCAAACAGGGCTCGAAAAGCCTATTCTCGGAAGTCTGATCCGGAACACTACATCCACACGATCGAGCGGTCGATCAAAGAACTACGAGTCAACCCGTGCAGTATGACCTACTCAGAAGACGGTGCGCGAGGAATTTAGCATCCGCACGACGGCGCCTTAGTGGTTACTATGACCATAGCAAACCACAAGGTGTTTCGCATCTTGGTCGACACCAGAAGCTCGGCAGATGTGATCTACTCTGAGGCTTTCGAAAGAATGAGGATTCCAAGGTCGCGCCTCAGACCTGTGAAGAGTCCCTACACGGCTTTGTGGAGAGAGGGTGATCTTCGAGGGAGCCATTTCCCTCCCTGTGACCACGTGAGAAGGATGACATCAAGTCACCCTCATGGTAGACTTCCTCATTTTCAATGTGTCATCGGTACACAACGTCATTCTGGACAGACCTTCTCTCAATACAATGAGAGCGGTCGTCTCCACCTATCATTTGGGGATGAAATTTCTCGCCGAGGGCGGAATAAGCTACATCCGAGGCGATCAGCGCGAGGCTCGGAGATGTTATGCTATAGCAGTGAAAAAAGGGTCCGTGAAGCAGACGTTCGTCATCAACGTTCTATATCCCAGAGGACCTGCAGAGGACTCATTTGTGGAAGACCTGAAGAAAGCACCGTTCGACGAGGCAGACCCGAGTAAAACTATTTAGCTCGGAACATTGTTGAATTCTTAGCAGCGGTCTAAGATGCTAGCCTTCCTGTAACAACACAGAGATGTCTTCGCATGGTTACATGAGGACATGACCGAGATCTCTCTGGATGTCATGGTCCATGGGCTGAATGTGGACCTAGATCACAAACCCGTAAAACAGAAGTGAATATTATTTGATGTCAAACGGTATGAAGCCATAGCCGACGAAGTCTCTGTACTGCTCAGCGCTGGATTCATAGAGGAAGTACACTATCCCGACTGGATCGCAAACGTGGTCCTTGTTAAGAAAGCTAACGGAAAATGGCGGGTCTGTGTAGATTACTCGGATCTGAACAAGGCTTGTCCGAAGGATAGTTTCTCATTGCCTCAGATCGATCAGCTGGTGGACAACACAGCAGGGTACGAACTACTCCTTCCTGGACGCTTATTACGGATATAACCAGATTGCGATGTATCCCCCAAATAGGCAAAAGACTACCTTCGTCACTGACAATGGATTCTACTGTTACCAGGCCATGCCATTTGGCCTGAAGAATGATGGGGCCACATATCAGAGGTTGGTGAATCAAATGTTCGCCAAACAAATCGGGCATACTATGGAAGTTTACGTCGACGACATGCTTATTAAGAGTATCAAGGCATCCGATCACTTGGGAGATCTCAGAGAAACATTCGCCATCCTCCAAGAGTACCAGATGAAGCTGAATCCCGCGAAGTGTGTCTTTGGAGTGGGCTTCGATAAATTCATCGGGTTTCAAGTCAGCCAGAGGGGTATTGAAGCGAACCCCGACAAGATCAATGCCCTCATTAATATGAGCTCACCTCGGACTATTAAGGAGATACAATGCCCCATCGGATGAGTAGCAGCGCTCGGACGATTCATATCTAGAGCCACAGACAAGTGCCTCCACTTCTTTCAGCAGTTGAAGGGTTATAAGAAGGCAGAATGATATCGAAATGCGAACAAGCTTTTCAGTAGCTGAAATAGTATTTAGGTTCGTCGCCCCTGCTATCTAAGCCCGAAGAAGGTGAGCCCTTATTCTTGTATCTTGTGGTCTCGGCCTCAGCTGTCAGCTCAGCCCTGATTAGAGAAGTAGGGGGCAAACAACATTCCGTATACTATGTGAGCAAAGCCATGGTGCCAGCCGAGATGAGATATCCAGCTCTGAAGAAGTTAGCGCTCTGTCTCATTGTTTCGACTCGATGGTTGTGTCCGTACTTTCAGGCTCATTCCATTATCATCTTAACTGACTCCCCCCTTAAGCAAATCCTCCAGAAGCCTGAAGTGTCAGGTCGGCTAACCAAGTGGGCAATCGAACTCGAGAAGTTCGATATCTAGTTCCAACCAAGGACAACGATCAAGGGCCAAGCTGTGGCCAACTTCATTGCATAATTCACCACCTCGGACGGAGAGGGTATCGGCGCCGAAGTAGAGACGACTCCTTCGCCTGTTCCTCCAAGTAATCAAGGGACGGATCGGGATATAGTATCAGAGCTAGGATGGATTCTCTATGTGGATGGGTCATCCAACGCCAAGTGTGTCGGAGCAGGAATCGTCCTGGTCGCTCCCGATTCTACACCCATCCAGTATGCGATCATACTCGGTTTCAAGGCCTCTAACAATGAGGCGGAATATGAGGCTCTACTGGCTGGACTCAGACTAGCGGTCGGTCTGGGGGTCCAGTCTCTCTAAGTACGGTGTGATTCTCAGTTGGTAGTAAATCATATCTCTACCGAATACGAGGCTAAGGAGACTAGGATGGTGGTTTACTTGGCCGAAGCAAGAAAAGTGATGGAAAGATTTTGGAGCTGCACTATCAGTCAGATTCTTAGGACGGAGAATTCCTAGGCTGACGCCCTAGCGAAGCTAGCCTTAACTACGGAAGGGAAGATCTCATGAGTCATTCCCATGTAGTTCATAGAACATCCAAGCATTGACCAAACAGAGCAAAAAGTGGTCCACCCGGTCGACGATACTTCGAGCTGGATCCTATTTATAACTACCTCACATCCGGTGAGGTCCCCTCGGATAGGTTGGAAGCCAGGCGCCTAAGAGTCAGAGCTACACGGTATGTAATCCTGGACGAGATCCTGTACAAGAAAGGACATTCACAACCCTATCTCAGGTCTCTCTGAATCAATGAAGCAGATTATGTTATTCGAGATATTCATGAGGGCATCTGCGGAAACCATTCTGGTGGTCAAGTTTTGGCTCTAAAAATACTCCGCCAAAGATATTTTTGGCCAACCATCAAGGAGGACTTGAAGAACTATGTTAAAAGGTGTGACAAATGTCAAAGATACGTAATTGTGCCGAGACAACCTGCAGAAGAAATGACTCCTATGAGCGGTCCGTGGCCGTTCGCTCAGTGGGGGATCGACATCATCCGACCTCTGCCCACAGGGAAAGGTCAAGTCAAGTTCGCCATTGTTGCAGTGGACTACTTCACTAAGTAGGCCAAGGCCAAACCCGTCGCAAAGATCACGGAACAGAAGGTGATCAATTTCGTCTGGAAAAACATCATCTGCCGGTTTGGGATTCCATGCACCATCGTGTCTGATGATGGCAGGCAGTTTGATAAAGACAAGTTCCGAAGCATGTGTCAAGGGCTCCACATCATAAATGCGTATTCTTTGCCTCGACACTCGCAATCCAATGGATAAGTGGAAGCAGTTAACGAGGTCATCAAACACTATCTCAAAACAAAACTAGAGAAATACAACTGGGCCGAGGAACTTCAATTCGTCCTCTGAGCTTACAGGACTACGGCTCAATCCCCCACCGGGGAAACCCTATTTTCGCTTTCCTACGGTTCGGAAGTAATGGTACCAGTCGAAATTGGCCTTTCCACGGCTCAGGTCAGAAATCATCAGGAGAACGAAAACACGTATTCTTCGCCTTAGCACCCGTAATCCAATGGATAGGTGGAAGCAGTTAACAAGGTTATCAAACACCATCTCAAAACAAAACTGGAGAAATCAAAAGGCAATTGGGCTGAGGAACTTCCATTCATCCTCTGGGCTTACAAGACTACGGCTCAATCCTCCACTGGGAAAACCCCATTTTTGCTTTACTACCGTTCGGAAGCAATGGTACCAGTCGAAATTGGTCTTCCTACGGCTCGGGTCAGTTATTATCAGGAGAACGAAAACGCTGAGCAAATTGCGGCCAACCTGGATCTAGTTGAAGAAGCCAAAGACATCTCTATACTTCGGGTTGCTGCTCATCATCAACAGGTGACAGGGTTCTATAATTCTAAAGTCAAGACCAGGCGGTTCCTTCCAGGGGACTTAGTCCTTCGCCGAGTCTTCCAGAACACCGTAGAGCTTGGGGCTGGGGCACTCTGGCCTAACTGGGAAGGGCCTTACCATGTGGTCCAATCGACCAAACCCGACCCCTACCACTTAGAAGATCTCAAGAGCCGTCAGCTCCCCCACCCCTGGAACGCCGAGCATCTAAAAGTCTACTACCCTTGATGTAATGGCCGTTGAGGGCTCCCAATAAATGTACGCCTCCGAGCGACTACCCTTTAAGGCTCCCAATAAAATTCACATCACTACGTATCTACACGGGCGGATTATCTACTAATAAAAAGTTACCTCTCAAAGCAGGGGCCGACTTAACGAACTGATCCCTTAAAGAAGGGGTTAACACGTTATCCCACGAAAAGTTCTACAGGGCATCCCCTCATGTTCGGGGGAAAAGCCCATGGACGACCCGACTCCTCGGCAAAGGAGTCGGTTAAGTGTCCAACTGATAGGTTCACTAAAAGTCACTCGCCAATCGTGGGAGGAACCGATCCCCTAGGGATCTAGTCCTAACAATTGTAACACCGTAAAACTCTATGAAACGACATTGAAATGAGCTGACCCGTCAAGGAGTCGGCTCGACAATGCCCTGAAATGAACCAACTTGTCAATAAATTGGTTCGGCAATCAACAGTTAGCAATCACCATCCAAAAATCAACTATGGATTAACATATAAAAGTCATCATCCACATGCCCTCACCGGAGGGTAAAAAAATGTATCATCCATCATACCACTCATTAAAAGTTTTTTTTTTTAAAGGGAGATTGAAAACTATTCGGTCGGAGCTCGAGGAGGAGCTTGAGAAGTCGGGGCTTGGTCTGGGCTAGCGTCTTCAGTGGGCTTTTCCCCTATGTCCTTAGGCAGTAGAGGTTCAAGATTGAGGTTTGTATAAAGATCTTGGACTGCATCAATGCAAGCATCGAAGCCGCAGTTGTAAAACTTAGTGGATTCAGCGGTCCTCTCCTCTGAATACTTAAAGGCATTCACTACAGCTGTCACTGCCGAGGCTAGAGAGGCCTCATCTTCGGTTCGTTGAGCCTCCTTCGCCTAGATGACTACCCGACACTGCTCTTCCACAGCCTCAACTCTGATCCACTCCAGCGCATCCCCCAATTGGGCATTCTCCTTCGCAAGAGAGTTTGCATGGGCCCTGGCTCGGGATAGCTCGGCTGCAGCAGCACCACATTGGGCTTCAAGGTGGCTCATGTCCCCCTTTAGATGGAGTTCACGGGCCTTTCCGTCGTCAAGCTACCGACGCAGTTTCGCCTGCTCCATCCGGATGAATATGACCTTATCTCGTAGGATCCCGACCTTGCCCCTGAGGGTTTCCACCTTAACATCTTTCTTTGCAAGCTCTCAATCTCTCCTGAGTTAGAAGGAGCCTCGGGACGGACTGCATAAGAACAAGAGAATGAGCACTCAAATACAGTAAAAACTGAAGCAAAAAAAAGGGTTGACAAAAGTACCTGGTAGAAGACGGAAGCCATGTCATTAAGGAAAGATTCGTCCGACTTGGTGAGAAGGTTGACTATCTCATCTTCCGGGGCGTGCTTGGCAGCCCAGCGGACCAAGCAGAACATATGATATCCCGGCTAGAACCTCTCTCTGCTCGTTCCCACTAGAGCTGACTCTGCCGCTTCCCTGGCCCCAGTCCTGCTGCCTGCTGAGGCCTGAGCCTCAGCCCTGAGATCATTCCCGACTTCGGGAGGGGAGAGCATGACGTCAGCCATCCGAACGGCCTCCTCCTGTTCGGATGAAGAGGGGACGACTATGCAGGGCTTGGGAGCTGCGAGAGGTGCTTCGACAGCATGAGGGACGACGGCGGGGGGAAGAGCTGGAGTCGAAGCATTGTCAGGAGCGACCTAAGTCGTAACAGGCGCTGTAGGCAGAGCTGCAGCAATAAAAATTGAAGTTGCAGCTGGAGTTGCAGCGACATAAATTGAGGCCGAGGGACCCTCACCGCGAGGAGCCGCAGGCCTCCTCCGAACAATCGTCTTTGTTCGGGTTTCAGCCCTTAATATCTCCTCAACTGTCGGGGCGGCCTTCCTCCTCTGGGACCCAGAAGCCTTGGGCCATGCTTGCATTCAAAGTAATGAATCAACATGCAAGCTAAGAGATTCAGTTTCTTCAAAGTAAGAAATGAAGGAAAATCTTACTGAAGGAAGTGGGGAGTGGCTTGGACTTGCAAAGTCCAGACCAGTGAAGGTTGGCGGCTGTGATCAGATCAGACCAGGAGTGGAGATCTCCCGAGCGCGCTTGGCCTTAGCGACCTGATTCTTCTGGTCCGAGGTAAGGAGAGGCGAACCTCTTGGAAAATCTACAGAAATAAAAGGAAAGCTTCAGTCCAACCGCAACAGAAGGGAAAAAGATGTAAAAAAAATATACATATAAAAAATGTGTAAGGTCTGACCTGGTGTAGTAAATCGGGTGGGGACCCAAGTCGTCAAGTTCCCGAGCTTTACTACCTGCGCCTCCCATTCTCCCGAAGCCCATAACCATTTGTTTTTCCAATCATTATTAGAGGATGGAAGATTCATGACTAGCCCCGACCCTTTACTGCCGCGAATCGCGAAGTAATACCACGGCTCATGGCTGTCATGCTTGACTAAGTATAAGCTTATCAGCTCCTCTAATGTCAGTTATGGGTTCCCAGCTTGACGCCAAATGATGTAAGAAGAGATCAAAACCCTCTAAACATTGGGAGTAAATTGACCAGGAGCAAGTCCCATGTAGACCATCAGGGCTCGGACGAAGGGGTGCATAGGGAGTCAGAGTCCACACTGCAAAGTAAAAAGGAAAATTGTGACTTCCCCATCAGCAGGAGCACCGACTGTGTCAAGGGGCTCTGGCGCCCTTATCTGCATGGAGTCCGGGATCTCGAACTCCGATCAGATCCATCCCATCTGGGACTCCACCAGCCTCGAGCCACCAAGGATGAACTTCGAAGCCCGCCCACTCGCGGGCATCTCAGTACTGCCCGCTACAGAGTTTCAGGGGGCTCGGGCGGTCTTCTTTTTGCCTGTGTAGCGCGTCCGAGCCTGTAACATCCCAGATTTTTGCCAACCTGGGATTAGACGTCCTTAGGCGATGGGTCGATCCTAACACCTTATTAACTTGTCAGAACTGAATCCCAAGGTCTAAAATCGCTCCTTAACCCATTTCCTTCACAAATCCCACCCTTCACCACCTTGTTTTTTAAAATTTTCTGAGTACTTTCACATTAGACACTACCTTAAAGTTTAGGTGATGAAGAACAATACTTAAACTAAACATTGCTACAAAGGTCTAAGTACCACCTCAGACCGAAATCACTCAAGACTAAATCCTTTAGAAATTAGGCGGGATTTAGCTAGTGTTAAACTAGAGTGCCTGTGAAATTAGCATCAATCACTTTAAATACGATTTGCAAGACCCAAAACTTGTAGAATCATTGACGCTAGGTTACCCTAAAATCTAGGATCAATCTCATTACCGGGCTGCTCTCGGAAGCATCTCGAAACTCCGTATCGGATCTGGACCGCACGTCGGAAGTCCGATTAACACGAAGTTAAGGAACTAGGACCGCCTCGCTAGGCTTGACAACCATCTCGGAAATCAAATCCAGATAGTGTCCCAGCGCTATTCGCTTGAGCTCGGAGTGAAGAGTGTGAGAAATGTGAAATTAATTCAAAATAAAATATCTTGAATAGTAATCTGGCACCTCTCGCTTGCGGATCAGTTTTAAGCAACCAGACCGTCAGAATCAGACCAAATTACACCCTCGGATCAGGAGAAATTTCATACACATTTACATGTACTCAGAATCTCCGATCGAGATCCGCTGACTGTTAAACTGAAACTGGTCCGCCACGCGTGATCTGAAAACCCTACTGGAACGAAAACTTAATAGAACCTAGATCCATTGTCGGTGAGCTTAAGTCCGACCTTTGGCTCAAGGAGGCCCGCCAGAAGTCCTCCGTTGAGCTGAAACTGATCCGCTTTGGCTATAACCTAAGTATACTTTGACCTGGAGTCTGTTTCGGTGAGTTTTTAGACTATATAAGGACCTTAGAACCCTCTCTCTCACAGTCATACGAATTTGAGATTTGAGAGAGAGAAAAGAGAGAGAAAGTGTGGGAGCAGTGGGAGATCCTTCCTGTCACTCTTCCCTGCCGCTCCACGAGCTACACTGCTCCGTTCTAATCGCTTTTTCGGCGATTCCAGCTCCGTTTCTAGGTAAGAAACCCTAACCCTAATCTGATTTGGGGCTTGGGTGGTTGTAGGTTATGAAATAGCTAACCTATTTCGTTCTATAGGTTGCCAAACTGCCGAATACGGAAGCTTAGCAAACCTATTGGATTCGTTACGATTCTACGACAAAAGGTGCGGACTTTAGGTGTATAGTTTATGGTTTTCAACGCTTTCAATGGTAGATAATGATAGATTCATGATCTGCATGCAATTGCATATGTACAAAGTGCTATCTGTTTTCCGTTTTGATTAAAGATGAAAAATATGGAATTCTACATACTCTAGGTATTTGAATAAAGTACCGTATACGTACAAATTTTGGAAATGTATATGACATGATTATTTGTCGTATAAATATATTATATGTGGATAAATTACCTGTTTGGCGAAAGGATTCGCCCTAATACCTGTTTTGCTTATATACACTATGTATGTTGAAATTGTGTATTCTAGAAAATACCGTATACGTATAAATTTTAGAGATGTATTTATCATAATTATTTGCTGTATGAATATATTATACATGGATAAAATACTCGCTTGGCTAAAGGATAGCCCTAATACATGTTTTGCTAATATACACCATGTATGTTGTAATAGTGTATTCTAAGTGTTTGTGAAAATGACTGAATGAGTATAGAATTCTCATTCGTGCTCGCCATGACTAATTGTCATGGATTCATAATTATTGTATTGGCGATACCCCTTTGACGAAAAGAATTGCCCTAAATCACGCCATGGCCAATACACACTATATATGCTAAAATGTGTGCCCCAAGTGTTTGTGGAAATGACTGAATGAATATGGAACTTGGATCCCTGCTTGCCATGACTATCCGTCGTGGGTGTATGCGTGTTATGATTAGGGTAACTCCCTAGTGAAAGGATTTGGCCTAATGCCTATGTGATCAACATATGTCATGTATGTTGATGTATGTTTCTTAAAGTGTTTGTTGAAATGTCTGAATGAGTAGTAGTTAGCAATTTGTAATGTTTAAGGGTGTTGAGATATGATTCTCAACTCCTTTAACTATGTGTATGATTTCCTTGGATAGCTGTGAGATTAGGAATTGAATATGTACAAACTCATGCTTGTGTTGTGCTTCATAACATGCTCAACTGCTTTTATGATTTTATCTATGTAATGCATATGTTAAATTCATGTTTACGTTGTATGATCCGTCATGGGTGATGGGGGAGTGGAGCAATGAATGCGTGCAACAGCCCTGGCAGCCCTAAACGGATAATATCAGACTTTGATTGTATGATTTGAACCCTGATCCATTACTGCTTTACTATTTGAAATTGATTGTGTTTGGGGCTATGATTATAGTCCAGACAATCGGTACCAGAATTGATTTCGTGGCTGTGATTCATTTGCCACGTGAGATGTGTTCGACGAACTCGAGTCGTACTTCGGTTGACGATAGTGGTTGGCCACGCGAAGTGCTTATGCACTTCATGTCGTTCAACTTGTTGTACGCTCGAGCTAGCTGAGCTCGTCAGGCAACCCGATCTGTCTTATGTATATTCACCATGTTTGGACGCTACTGCTTGAACCTAGGGTACCAAACTTACTAGTGGAATCCCTTTTAACCATGGTACCTCGATCCGCTAAGACTCATGAGCCGGGCATGGTGGTATGGGACACCGTGGTCGAGCTGTCGGCCTACGCTGGGGCCACGTGCCTCCTCGTAGTGACCAGTGAGCAACCAAACTCGTGAGCCGATTATGGTGGTATGGGACACTATATTCGTGCTGTCGGCCTACATTGATAAGGTGATGGGGGAGCGGTGCAACCTTTGTGTGTAATAGCCTTGACAGCCCTTTGTAGTGACCTCGAGCATACTCTGAAATCGCAGTGAGCCTTAGGGTTTGCCGCGGTATATCGAGTATGAACTAGGCCTATTTCTGTATTATGATGAATCGTTTAAGAGGTGATGGGAGAGTGGTGTAGCCTTTGTGCGTAACAGCCCTGACAGCCTTTGCAGTGACCTAGAAAACACACCGTCGTCTGATATTAACTAGGACTGACGACCCTAGAATGGATCATGTTTGGGAATGATACAAGGGATGTACCTTAGTTTCCCAATCCTGCTGTTTGAAATGGACTAATTAAAAACTCGGTAATCATGCTCATCATGCATTGCATGTGCCTGGAAGATGTGGAGCATTAAGGGATGAAAGCATGCCGTGAACGTGAGATGGTGTGGCACGAGGGAGGGTGTGGTGAGGGCATCCATCATACCCACATCCATACTTGCATTAATAAGAGTAGTTAGGAGTGTTTGATTTTACTGCTTTATCATTACTACTTGACTGTATTGATAACATGTTAACCTATGCTTTATTGTTCCACTGAGTTAGCTACTCACTCCCACGTTACGGGATGGTGTTTCGAACACCCACCAGACATTGTCTGATTTCAGATGGCGACGCTACTTCTGAGGCGGAACCGGACCTCTGCAATGACTACGATGCCTGCTTGTATTGGTTGTCTTCTGACGGCTTCCAGTGAGCCGTGTCCTGATCGGCGGGGCTTTCTGAGATATTGACTGGAAGACCTTATACATTTGTTATATTTTAGGATTGTACTTGTAATTATTTAACTTGATAATGTTATCACACTCTGGAGACTCATCTTAGTTTATATATTTTATCTATCTATCACAGTCTTCCGCTTGCAAATTTAACTGTCTCTGGAGTATGATATGTTGTTTGGCTTAATCTCACTCATGTTCACTACTCTAATACAGTTAACATTTAATCATCATTATCTATGTTGCATAAGTGATGTTCTGGAAACTCGAGAGTTGAGTTACTACTCGACCCTCGATTTTTTTTTGGGATGTTACAGAGCCCCCGCTTCTTTGCCCCTTCTCGGCTGAGGAAAGAGAGGTGCTACTTCTAAGGGTCCTTCAGATGCCCCTCTCCTGTCATCTGAGCTTCCCGACCTGGAATCGTCATCCAGATCATAATCTTCTCGGACCATATCCAAATCGGTTGACATCCCTTAGAGAAGAGAAATAGAAAAGCGCTAGAAGGGGGGACTCACTGAATGGTCACCGGAAATCACCTCTGCCGGAAATCCCTGATCAGTCGGAATCACCTTGCCGGAAGATTCAAATTGGTCAGAATCGCCTTTGACGGAAATCGCCTCCTCAGACAATCATCAGCTACACGAATTCGAAACGCATAAATGAAGAGCGTTTCCGAATAGTTAGGGTTTATATAACTTATGAAAGATTCTTGCATTAATGGCGAAGCATGATGGCCGTAGCCGAACCGTCACGAGCCGACTTCAGAATCCACGTGGCCGTAGTTCACTGGCTTAAGCTTTGACAGACAGCGTACTTCTGGCATTGGGTGATGAGCTCTGGATAGCGAGAGCGGCGCCCGAGCAGGGAAAGCGTCGTTCGAATGCTTCCCATGGCATACGTGGCAGTCAGTTATAGGTTCAACTACGATTCGAAATCTTAACCGATGCCATGCATCTGCTGGAGGTTAACTAGTGGACGAAAAACCTTGAGGACGTATCTCTTCAAACGTAGAGATCATAATCGCAACTGCATGCGTGGAAGGTGCGACAGGGGAAGCCGTTGATCTTCCACGTATGTTTACTCTCTGAGTTGGTGCCCGAACTTGGAGAGTAGAGGGCTTCTGTTATGGGAAGATTCGAGCCTCCTCAATTCCGAGGTCCGACGCCATCTTAATCCGATCAGATGTATAAGAGATAATCTGGAATGGTGAAAACGACTAAAGGAAGAAATGATTCTCAGCTCGGCCCCCAGTTGTGCTCCTGCTTCGAGGTTGTCAGTTTAGAATAATCTGAGGCCGGGATAGTCAGTGTGAAACTCAGACCGGAACTTATTTACAAGACCTTGGGCCATCCCACTACTGTTCGCCCAAAGGTAGATCATTCGACCACCCACATCTGCATGTCGCCCGTTACAGGGAAACTCAACGAGTTAAGTCCGCTACCCGCCTCAGAGCTCGGAGGGGAAAGCTCAAAGTCTAGGTTCGAGGCTCGGAAGTCGGGGGTTCTTCAGTATGAGATCCTAAGCTAAGGCCGAGGCCGGACGTGGACATTCCATGTACTAAACTTATAAACGGCCTTAAGAAGATACTACCGAAAGCCCGTAGATACGCCCATCTCAGGCACGATATGCTACGCGATCCTTAGATTATGGACAATATCTCCACGATCACAGTATCCCACTAATTGAGTGAATCGTGCCGAGATTAATGGACCCAGACCGTCCGATAGGCAGGTACAAATACAAGGGGATCTCATTGCTAAAGGTACGCAACATCTCATACCCTCTGTGTACAATCAACTTAGACCCAGATTCCCTTGACCTAACTTAGGCATCGGAGGGTCTCCCAGCTTAGCTAGGGTCTTCTTTGCTCACTCTTTGTGCAGGACCAGGGTTCGTTGTAGGTTCACCGCATCAAGTGGAGGGTGATCCAGATTTTGACTTCAACAATCACGATCAAGAAAAATCTCATGAGAGAGAAAGAGAGTGAAATTGGAATTTGGGAGGCAGGCTGAGAAATGAGAGAAAGAATACAATTCGAAAGAGAGGAGAATATGACGGTGAAAAGCTAAATTTCTTTGTATTTATAACTGAAGGATAATTTCATCTAAAAAAAATACGGTCCACATACCCTGTGCGTATTACACAGTCGGCGCTGGGTTTATAACTCTAAAAAGGTCCAGACGATAAGTCAACCTGCCACGTGGAGTGCGGCTATATTCCGGTTCTACGGGCTCCGCTCGGTTGTCAAATGTTTCACTGCGAGGATGAGCACAAAGCCTTGGTTTTCTAATTCTTTCGATCGATCGAGCGAGCGAGCGAGCAGATAGCAGCAGCAGCAATCCTCCTGGCAAAAGAGAGATGGAGAGGCGGCGAGAGAGATGACGGACGGAGGACCGGAGAGCTGATGACGATGACCTCCTCACCCTCCCTCTTAAATGAAGACACGCACACAAACTCATCCTTGGTTCCCCGTCTCCTGCAATCCGCCAATTCCTTCTTCTCGTGCCTTGGCATCAACAATAACAGGAGCATCAACAGCAGCAAGAACCCAACCGCTATATGCGCCCAGGCATCATCATCATCATTGCTGTCTTCCTCAGGCATCGGTGCCCCTGCTGTGCTTGCTGATAACCCTGTATTGTCTATTTCAACGCCCTTCTTCTCGTCTCACCAGATCATCTGCAGCAACAATTCCTCATCAGCTTCTCCATCATCATCATCACCACTGCCAATGAAGAGCATGTCTTCCCCGGGGTTCCCTTCCAGTGTGCGGATTGATGGCCTCAATTCCTCCTCAAAGGTAGGAGGTCCTGCCTTTGTGGGTCAGGTCTTCAGCATGTGTGATCCTTCTGGCACCGGTCTCATGGCCGTCACCACCCACCTCGACATCCCCTTCATATCAAAACGGTCAGTCAGCCTTCTCTTTCCCCTCCTACCATGTTTCTTGTGCTTCCACAGTTCATGAATATGCATGATATGTTTAGCAGCCTTCAGCTCGATGAGGCAGGGCCATTTCTTGGACACATCATGTGTTACCCCATTGATACAATTGAGCTCACTACATTCCACTATCGTGCTTCAAAGAAGGATGGAATCCACCATTCTGTTTTTACACACCTGACATTTTTAGTTCATGGACCCTAAAATTTATTCTATGATCTCATTGGATTCGTTAGTTGCTTGCAATCAGCACACAAACCTGACCAGGTTATTAGACCTCCGGCTACAATCGTATTTCAAGTTAGAATCATTGAGCCAAAACACCATCGCTTCCATTATGTTGAAGAGTCCATGCAAGCAAAGACTGCTGAAAATGGAAATATTGCAAGAGCATATCCATTTGGGACCAACTTTAGTTGAAATAAAACCAGCCATCACCATTGGACTTTTTTTTTTTTTTTTAATAAATAAAATAAAATTAAATAATGCAAGTGGTGTCCCTAAGTCCCCAAGGGCCTATTTGGATGCCTACACATTCTTTATGCTGTAAGTGACTTACTAGTAGTCACTTACATTTAATTCTGTTTGGATGTAAGCTATAAGTCACTTACCTGTAAGTAGGTTTTTGTATTTGGGTATCCCGTATGTTAGTTACAGGCAGTGTTTGAAATATCAGTATTGCGCAATGTATCGCAACCTTGGGATACAGATACATATCGGTTATCGCAAGGGATATATCATTCGTATCGCGTAATTTATTGCACTTTTTGGGAAACATGGGGAAACATTGGAAAAATGGTTGGATTTTTCAATGAAACTTCAGAGATTATTAAAAATGACCTTATTGCACACTTTTAAATCATAAAATCTCAAAAAAGAAGTGCACATAATAGGTTTCCTTTGTATAGGGTCCTAAGCCATGCACTGTCTGATTGAAAAAAAAGGCAATTATATTAAAATATGATGCATAACATTTATAAATGTATTGGGACATTCATGAAAACACAACCAATGCATTCAAAAGAAAAGGATATTGTAGAAATTAAAAGAAATAATATTTTAATAATTTGTTCAGGTGGACCATAATACATGAAATAGTGGTAATCGACCATTATAAACTTTTCATGGGACATTTATGAAAACGCAACCAATGCATTCAAAAGAAAAGGACATTGTAGAAATTAAAAGAAATAATATTTTAATAATTTGTTCAGGTGGAGCATAATACATGAAATAGTCGTAATCGACCATTATAAACTTTTCATGGGCCACAAAAGCTTTGGATCAAGCTTCATCTAGGTCTCTGTGACCTTACCAACAGGTTGGATGGCAAATAAAAATTCCAGTGGACCCCATGAAGTTTTAATGGTGGGGATTCAATTACTACTGTTAACTGTGTTATGGTCCACCTAAGACTTGGACCTACTTCATTTCTGGGATTATGCCCGAAAATGAGCTTTCAAAATGGATGGACGGTGTGGATGTAAGGCACATACATTATAGTGGGCCCATAGTTAGGGATCCACCAAAACAACACCCAAAGTGGACACATATTTACTGCCTAAAACCTTTCCTAGGAAGTTTGTGTTGATAACCTAGATGGGGCTCATCGTGATGTTTTTGATGAATCCACCCCGTCCATACGTTTGGCTTGATCATTTAAGTACATGCAGCTAAAATTGAGCTTGATTTAAGAGCCGGGTGGGCCATAGGAGAGGAAACAATGGGGATTGAGCAACTACCGTAGCCATTCGTATGGCCACAAAAGTTTTGTATCAGGCTAAGATTTTAGTGTTTTCAGTTCATCCCAGTGGGAATGACCTTATAAACGGTTTGGATGTCATATAAACATCAAGCTGGAGCCCAGAAAGGTTTCAACGGTAGGAATTTCTTTCCCCAATTTTACCTCTCGCATGGCCCACTTGACTCTTAGATCTGTCTCATTTTTGGCCGCATGTCCTAAAATGATCACACAAAACGAAAGGATGGCATGGATTCATGACAAAAGCACAGTGGGCCCCACATAGGTTCCCAGCGCAGGAACTCCGAATCCGCATCCACCCCGAGTTGGGGTAGTCCCCCAGTCTGCCCAGGAGGAATAGCTTAGTGGGAGCTACCCCTAACGTGTGGCCCACATGGGTGATATTTTTGTACATCCACGCCGTCCATCCATTTCTACAGATCATTTGAGGATGGGGTTCCAAAAATTATGCAGATCCAAATCTTAGGTGGACCATACCAGTGAAAGTTGTGATAATTGAGTGCCCCACCATTAAAAATTCCAAAGAGCACATTGTAAGGTTTTAGTAATGTTTATTTGTAATCGAACCTGTTGATAATGTCAAGAAGATCTGGATGAAGGGAAAATATAAAGATCAGCTTGATCCAAAACTTGTGGCCCCCACTCCTTGATAATGGTCATTCATCACTGTTTTAAGTGGTATGGTCCATCTGAGATTTGGATCTTCTTAAGGTTTGGTATCACGTCCTAAAATGGGATGGAAAAATAGCTGGATGGCATGGATATAAAAAAAATACATCAAGATGGGCCCCACACGGTTAGAGTAACACCCACTTAGCTATTCTCGGGGTAACAACTAATCCGCTCTCAGTCCGCTGCACACGGACGAGAGATGTGAGTGTGATCTTGACCGTGGGCCCTAACATGATGTATGTGTTGTATCCACACCATCCATCCATTTGGATAGATCATTTTAGTGCATCAGCCGAAGAACGAGGCCGATCTAAAGCTCAAGTGGACCTCACCACAGAAAACAATGAGGACAGTCCGCCCACCATTGAAACTTGAAACCTTCCTAGGGCCCATCATAATGTTTATTTGCGATCTAATTTGTTCATAAGTTCAGGAAGATATGGACTAAGGGAAAACACAAATATTAACGTGATCGAAAACTTCTGTGGCCCTCAAAAAGTTTTTAATGGTAAGCGTTCAATCCCCACTGTTTTCTGTGATGGGTCCACTTGAGCTTTGGATCTGCCTCATTCTGTCTCGTGACCTAAATTGATACCTAAAAACGTATGGACGGAATGGATATAAAATATATACATCAAGGTGGGCCCCACTGTAAGGGTTGTACCGTATCAAATGCATTGGAGTCGCACCGAATCCACTCCTTAGTTAAAGGAGAGAGTCGACGAAACCATCGCCCAGTTTTCTTCTCTGCAGGCTTCGGAAGGTATCGCGATTTCGAATCCTTTTGAAAGCCCAAAAATCTCTCCCGAATTCCATCCTTTTTCCAAATCCCTCCCAAAATCCCCATAACCTCGGCAGGAATCTAATTTTTTTCAAAGAATTTCTCTCTGGAAGAAAAAAAAGAGAAGGGTTTTAAGGTTTTTTTACCCGATCCAGCACACTCGACGTTTGGCCCACCAAATTTAGTCGAAGACGATTACCTAATAGATCTTTGAGGTAAGAGAGATTTTTTTGATTTTTTTATATATATTTTTTTCTCGAATTTGTGGGGTAGTAGCGAGGAATTTGCCTCATATTGCTGAAAATGATGCCTGCTTCATTGGCTTTATTGTCGATATTGCATGCTATTTCACAATATCTTGCGATATATCGTCAATATCGGTGATATTGCACGATATTTTGCGATATCTTGGGATATATCGTGCGATATCGAGAATTCCCTATTTTTTTTTTTTCATTTCTGAGCGAGTTTTGCCGAGTTTTGTATCGCTAGCAAGCGATAACGATAATATCGGCCGATAGTATCGATATTACGAACACTAGTTACAGGTAAGACACCAAGCGAAGCAAAGCTTAGAGTAAGGAATTGTTCCAAAACGTTACAATTACATAAGAAAGCTTGCACCAAATATGCTATTTTGTTTAGCCTATCTAAATGAATATTTGAGGTAATTCTTAAGCTAGACAATTCATCAAGTAGGCCATATAAGTGGGCCCGCAAATTCAAAATACGTATAATGTGGAGCAATCACTCAATATATACATTGGAAGGAAACTAAAACTATTAACAATAAATCTAACAAACAAAGTACATTAATGACATCCTCTTTAACTATCCAATCATATTAGCAAAATTTTTATTTGGGAATCATATTCTCCACCCATTTATTTATTTGGTTAGGGCATACATTATTAAGGAACATAGTAGCAAAATGCCGTGTGAAAACACAACTATCTTCCAAGCAAAGGCCCAAACATACACGTATGATATAAAAATCTAATCCCTTATAATCAAAACATAAAACCCAAGAAAATTCATCAAAGGAAAACCAAATAGATCTTCAATTGCTTTAGAAGCTTGTTCATAAACAACACCACTTCTTCTAATCAAAGGTCCACACACGTATATATCTCATGAAAATCAAATTCCTTGATCAAAACAGAAAACCCAACAAAAACAATGAATAGAAAACCAAATAAAACACATATGTATCATCTTCTTCACATCCCGCAAAAACCATTTCATAAATCGAACCATTCGTTTCGAAATTAAATAAAGGTCCATATATATATGTGTGTGCATATACAAAATGAAAATCAAAATAAAGTTCCACATATATATATATGTGTGTGTGCGCGCGCGCATATACAAAATGAAAATCAAAATAAAGTTCTATGTATATGTATGTGTATACAACAACATTTAAGGCTGACAATGGGCTTGACCTAGGCCCAACAAAATAAAATTTTTCTACATGTGCCATGTGCCCAACAAATCCAGCTCATGTAATTCCTCAAATAGGCGGGCCTCACATATAAGACCAAAAAATTGCATATTGTTGGTCCAAGGATCATATAATTTCTCAAATAGGTGGGCCCCACCTATAAAACCACATGGATTCTTTCTAGTTTGGAATATAGAACGATCAATATGTAAGGACCGCAAACTTATACCATGAGAGAGTCTAACTATGCAACATAGGCTAATGGTTATGAATGTTTACAATAGGATATTGAAGAAAGGGAATGCAATTAATAGGTGTACGAAAACTAGGTGGTGGAATTCAAAAGGAGAGAACAATGTTATTAAAAAAATCAATTGATTGAAGAAGGAAAATGGAATGTCAAGGAAGAATTAAATATCATGTGGAATTAGATGGCTGAATGCATTAGGAAAGTGGCAAAAGATGTTTTAAGAATATCTAATGGGAAAATCCCATCATATAGGAAATTTTGTGGTGAAATGTCGATGTACAAAATGCTATTTAACAAGAAATGTTTTTGTTTCAAAGCCTACCAAGGGACTAGAAATGATGAAAATCTTGAACATTATATAAATGCCAAAAAAGGCTGTTAACAAAATAGCGAGGTTAAATGTGAGGCTTATGATGATCTTTACAATAGATTGGGGGCAAGAAAACGTGAGAAAATTGTCTTCAAACTTGCAAAAATGAGAGAGGAAGAGTAGGGACCTAGCTCATGTTAGATACATTAAGCGCGATAACCAGATGGTACTATTCGAGGCAATGAGATCAACGAAAGGTGGAGAAGCTATTTTTAAGACTTATTAAATGACAATCGCTCTAAGAGCATAGGGATATAAGGAACCATAAACTCAAATGATGTCAGAGTCCATGGATACTTTTGTAGGATTAGGATACCTGAATTGAAAGAAGCTTTGAGAAAAATGAAAATAAGAAAGGCCCTTGGACTAGATGGTGTACTAATCGATGTTTGGAAGTGTATGGGAGGTATTGGGTTATTTTGATTGAAAGTTGTTCAACAAAATTGTAAGATAGAAGAAAATGCCAAACAAGTGGAGGAAAAGTATTGTGGTTCCTATTCATAAGAGTTATTAGGCAAAGACTAAGGCATGATATGAATGTACTAGAAAATCAGTTTGGTTTCATTCCAAGGTGGTTTAACACTGAAGCTATTTTCCTTTTAAGGCAATTGATGGAAAAATATAGGGAGAGAAGGATCTCCATTGATGCAGGACAAATGATGCGGACATCAGTGGTGCATCCTTTAGAGTGTACCAGAGGAGGAGGCGTCGCCGACAAAGTACCAGAGCGGAGGAGTTGATGTGGATGGACGATGGGTCCATCAGACCTACTTTCTGACGCGCAACGAGTGCACCCTGACCAATAGATCCATGGGTCGGATTTCACACCCTACCACATCCTAGGGTTTTCTCAAATTCGTATGGAGTGAATGAGAGAGGGTTTAAGGTCCTTATATAGGCCCAGAATTGCCAGAAATAGGCCCAGGGCCAAGGTATACTTAGGTTATGTCCAAAGGGAGGTTGTTCTGTCTCAACGGAGCACTTCCGGAGCCCCCCCTTGAGCCAAAGGTCGGACTTAAGCTCCCTGACTATGGATCTAGGTCGAGTTAAGTTTTCATTCCAGTCGGGTTCCTAGATCACACGTGGCGGATCAATTTCAGTTCAACGGTCACCGGAACTCAATCAGGGTTACAAGTACACTGCCATGTGTATGAAATTTCTCCTGACTCGAGGGTGTATTTGGGTCAGATTCTGACGGTCTGATTGCTTATATCAGGCCTGCAAGTGACAAGTCTCAGATTACTTAAATTAGATTTAATTTCTAAAGAAAAACACATTTTCTCATACTCTTCACTCCGGGCTCAAGCGAATAGACCCGGAACACTATCTGGATTTGATTTCCGAGATGGTTGTCAAGCCTAGTAAGGCGGTCCTAATTTTATAACTTCGTATTATTCGGACTTTCGATGTGCGGTCCAGATCCGATATGGAGTTTCAATGTACTCCCGAGAGCAACTGGGTAATGAGATGGATCCTAGATTTCAGGGTAACCTAGCGTCAATGATTCTACAAGTTTTGAGTCTTGCAAATCGTATTTAAAGTGAATCAAGCGGATTTCATAGCTAAACTAGTTTAGCACTTAGTTACTTTTGTCTAATTCCTAAAGGATTTGATCCTGAGTGATTTCTGCTTGAGGTGGTACTCGGGTCTTTGTACGGAATTTTCTGAGGCGTCACACTTTCCGTAGCAACTAGAGTATAAACTAGGCCTACACTGCATCGTGGTGACGAGCCCTTTGCAGTGACCTAGAACCGCAACATCGTATGAGATTTACTAGGACTGACGACCATAGAATGGATCATTGTTTGGGAAATGATATAAGGGAGGTACCTTAGTTTCCCAATCCTGCTGTATGAAAAGGAATAATAAGAACTGGGTAATCATGCTCATGCACCGCATTGCATGTGCCGTTTGACGTTGGACAGAGCACTGAGAAAGTGACTGACATGCGCGACCGTTAGATGAAGATCGCAGAGGGAGTGCAGGCGAGGGCATGCATCATTATTTCATACCATCCTTGCATTAATCAGAGTATTTAGGGATGTTTGATTGTATTGCTTTATCATTACTGCTTGACTGAATTGATAACATGTTAACCTTTGCTTTATAGCTCTACTGAGTTGATCACTCACTCCCACGTTCTGGGACGGTGTTTTAAACACCAACCGGACCCTGTTGTAGTTTCAGATGATGGCGCAGCCTACGAGGCGGAGCCTGACTTTTATGATGATGAGGAGGAGTTCTTCTTCATGCAGTTATCATGCGGGTCTATGTAGACCTCGTGCTGATTCGACGGGATTACAGGGCTATATGATTTAGTTGAATACTTTATATTTTTGGTATTTGACACAAATTAGAAACAACACATGTATATGTTCAGCCTGGTGACATACTCATACTCTGGAAATTGTGAAATACTAGTGTACTGTATATATCTATCATAGTCTTCCGCTTGCCTAATTACGTTAGCTCTGGAGTATGATATGCCGTTTAGCTTAATCCCACTCATGTTTCAATGCACTCATTATAATCATCATTATCTATGTTGCATAAGTGATGCGTTGGAACTCGGGAGCTGAGCTTTGCTCGACCCCCGATTTTCAGGGCGTTACAGACACTCACACCATAAATAGGCCGGGCTTAATTTCCCAGTCCCTGGGCCGGACCTGATTTTCTTGACCCCCCGTGGGAGAATAATATATTAGCAAGGCATATTTGCTGCTCTCGAGATTCGAACATAGGACCTTCCGCTCTGATACCATGTCAAACAACCATTCACTCCAAAAGCTCAAGCTGTCAGAGTGTGGTGCATCAATGTATATCAAGGGACTTTTATCACTTCAACAGGGACTGCCCGTATGGACAACCATACAGGTTTGTCTGTACGGTTGTACGGACATGATGGTACGTCCAGGTATGGCTGTACGGTTGTACGGTCAGGGGGTTTAGTCAAGTGAAAGTTTAGGTCGGGTTTGGTTGAGGGTGTTAAGGATGGAAGAAGGAAGAAGAAGGGTTGTTTGTTGATGGAGAAAGAAAAAAAAAAGAAGCTTAGAAAGAAAGAGAGAGAAAAGTGAAGAAATACATTTGGATTGAAGAGAATGAGAGAGTGATAACTTGGATTCACTCCATGGCATCACACCAAATCACTCCAATCACATGAGATTTTCTTGCTCAAATTAGCAATGCAGAGAAATTTCATTCATTATGTCCATCATCTCAAGTCTCAAGTCTCAAGTCTCAAGTCTAAAACAAATATATATAAGAAACCTAAGCAAACTCTAAGTCTAGAACTATTCTCGACCGTTTGAATCTATTAACGATCAATATTAAAACATAAATATCTCATAACCTAAAATCAAATTGAAAAATAAAGCAAAAATAAAGATGTGCCACACGACACAAGGATGATCTCCAACGTGCAACAAGTACATCTACTCATGATCAATGGCCTGGATGAATCTGGTTCAACGTGTCCATGTCTCGGATGTACAGACTAGAGTGTCCGTACACCTAAACCCAACTCTCCGAACATATCCAACAATCTGGATCACCAAACTGATGTGTCCAAGATATCCAATGGCACGGTCTAATGTTCTTAACGTCCATATGTGGTCCAGGTCATGCTGGGTGACATCCAAATAGTCCAAAGATGTATTAATCAGTTCCAAATAAGCAATGCATATGCATCTTTCCAGTGTGGGGTATTCAAAGATGCACAACCATGCATGTGGGGTCTTTTACACGGCTAATAACTTGAATTGGGTCCTTTGGTCCTCATGTAATGATCATCCAACCATAATGAAGCTGGGGCTGGGGCCTCAGTTCTCCTCCTCCTCCGATAAACTCGTGTAGGTGCTCGAATGCCCTCATCACACATGGTCTTTATTGGCTTAGAGAAAGGAGTTTCAAGAGGATGTATTGGCGTGATTAAGGATATGTATGAGTGAGTTGTGAAAAATTTGAGGACCACTAGTGGAGAGATAAGTGACTTCTCGGTTACTGTAGGCTTGCACCATGGGTTGGCATTTAGCCCAAACCTTTTTGCATTGGTTACGGACGAGTTAAAGAAGCATTTGTAGGTAGAGATCCCATGCCCTATGTTGTTTGCAAATGACAATTTTGATTAACAAGATGAGGGAGGGTGTAAACACAAAGTTATATTTATGGAAGGGTGCTTTCAAATTAGTCGGGCTAAAACAAAGTATATGAAATAAAATTTTAGTCACAAAACTAGGAATTATTAAGATTGTTGATCGAGAAGTTTACCAAAATAACCACTTTTGATATCTTGGGTTAATAATTCATAAGAGTGAAGAGATTGAGAAGGATGTTGCCCATGGAATTTGACCGGGTTGGAAGAAATGGAAATGTGCTTCTGGAGTTTTATGTGATCGTCATGTACCACCCAAACTGAAGGGAACTATTATCAGATAGCTATGAGACCAGCCATGCTTTATGGATAGAATGTTAGGCAATTGAGGAACAACATGTTCATATGATGAGTGTAGTAGAAATGAGGATGTTGAGATGGATTAGTGGCAAGACGAGGAATGGTAGAATTAGAAAGTAATGCATTCGAGGGAACTTATTAGGAATAGCCCAATAGGTAATAAGATGAGGGGAAGTAGACTTGGTTTAGTCATGTGCAACAGAAACCAAGAACTATGCCAGTTAAAAGGAGTGATTAGATACAAGTTGAAGGCTCTAAAAGGGCAAGCGAAGGTCCAAAAGGACACGGATGGAGGTAGTTAGAAAGGACTTGATGACCTATGGTCTAACTGAATTTATGGCCCTTGATAGAGTGGAATGACAGAATAGGATTCATGTAGCCAACTCATTTCAATTGGGATAAGGCTTAGATGATGATGCTTGTCATCAATGGGCATTTTCTTTCATTAAGGCTGACATAATCGTAGGCTTATTGGCTAACGATGGTTTTAGCAGGCCAACCATGTAACTGTGGAATTACATATTTGGAATTTAGGATAGTGATATCCATCATGTTCCGTACTAAACAAGCTATTGTTTTCTAGTTGCTTTTCTTGTGTAGTTCTCCATTGTATTTTGGTTTCATTTTTTTTTTAGAAGGCAATGAAAATTTTTATTAAAAGAAAAGAAAGGATAAGTAATTACAACAAGTACGGCCAATGCATGAGGGAAAGATTACAACTATCAAATGACTCTAAACCAGTGTTCGAAATATCGGTATCGCGTTACGTATCGCATTCTTGGGATACGGATACGTATTGGTTATCGCATGGGATGTATCGGTTGTATCGTGTAATGTATCGTTGTTGTTGGAAACATGGGGAAACATTGGGAAATTGGTTCAATTTTTCAATAAAACTTCAGTGATTGTTAAAAAAGGCATCAATATATACTTATAAATCAAAACCTTACAAAAAAACAAGTATACATAATAGGTTTTCTTTGTATGGGGTCCTAATATATGCGTTGTCTAACTGAATTGATGCAAGTATATTCAATGTCTATTCATATAATTTACAAATGTAAGAAAACGTGTGGAAACACAAACAATACATTCACAAGCAAAATAAGAATCACTAGATTAGGTTACATACTTGCTTAATTTTATGTTTGGACACAGATTGCAAACGATTTGCGAGAAATTGGAAATTTTTGATTTTTTCAATTTTTCGCAACTCAACATCTCTTCCTAATCTTGAAATCGAAACTCCCAATCCATGATTTTTCTTGCAAAACATGAAAAATCATGGATTTGTATCAATTTGACACTAATTTAACATGATTTACACAAAATAAAAGGATCGGAATTCGAAAATACTCACTAGATCGAACATGTGGGATATATCGCACTACCTGTGTGTTTCATATTGCACAGGTGGGATACAAGATATATCGTGGGATATATCGGCCGATATTTAAAACACTGCTCTAAACAAGAAGCCAACCTCCTTAGCTCTCGTAAACACATCTGAGGTAGATCCATTCCGATTCCAAAAGCATCTATTATTCCTCTCCCCCAGATAGCTTAGATTCTAGCTAACAAGGTTAAGTCCCAAAGAACTTTCCCTTTCTTTCTCATTCCCCTCGCTGCCCCAAAGCTTAAAAGAAATCCTAATAGAGCTCGACATCACCCATGAAATTCTAAAAATATGATGAAGAACCTATCCCACACTTCACGGGCAAAGGGGCATGAAATAAAGAGATGGTTGACTGATTTCGTGTTCCTCTTTTGAAGATTGTCGATGGTTACCACTTTATTTCTTCCTGCTAACTAAGCAAATATTGCCACCCTAGGAGGAGCCCGCTCTTCCAAACAAAAGCCGAGCAACTCCACTGATTCCCATGCGCCTCTTTGTGAATTAGATTTAAAATCGAGAAGCACACCGAGCTCTCCAACTTCCGAATCATGCTATCCTTTTCACCCACCGAAGGGAACACATTCTGAAGGCAATCCAGTAAATGAACTCACCTAGCTCCTCATCAGACAATATCAGCACATCAAGAGAAACATTGCACAATGGGAACATCCGTTTCTAGGCAAGTCTAGCAAGATTTTGGGAACGTGTCCTTAAGCTTCTATTCACCGATCCAAATTTCTTTCTAGAACCTTATCCTTCACTGTTACCAACGGAGGAAAGCCATTCCCCTCCTTGAATGGTGGACCCATTTTAGAAATCGCCTTCCAGATAACCGAAGCTCAATACAAGGAAAGATTCCTTCATACACGTCCCCCACTACCCACCCCGTACTTTTTGACTAACATAACCCTCCAAAGGCCGGATTCCTCCGACCCGAATTGCCACCATCACTTCCCAAAAAGAGCGGAATTCACATCTTCCATATTTCTTATACTTGCACTCCTGCCCCTTGAAACGAGTGGCAAACCTTTTCTCGCCTGGGCAAATGGAACTCATCCCTCTCTTCGATACCCCGCCAAAGACAGTCTCTTCTCACCTTTTCAATCTTTTCTAGGATTGCCTTTAGACAACGAAATAAGAATGTAAAGTATACTAGAAGACTAGAAATTGTGGGTTTAATTAACATCAGCCTGCTTCCCAAAGAGAGATATATGCTCTTCCAACCTGATAGCTTCCTTTCCATCTTCTTGATTACCTGTCCCATAAATGGCACAGTAGGTTTTCCGAGGCAAAGAGATTGACCAAGATAAGAAGAGGGAAATGATCCGACCCTACATCCAAACACCTATGTCAGATTGATGGCTTCTTCCTTAGAGGTGTCCACCCCTAACAACCTGCTCTTCAAAATATTTACCTTGAGGCCTGAGACTACCTTAAAACATCCGACCATCTTTTTGAGTTTGCCCACTTATTCCTTCTTTGCAAAACAAAATAAAATAGTATTGATGATGACATCACTTCACGTACACCTTTGCGTACGTATCAGAGGAGGCGGCGGGCCGCACCGATTTCTTTGTGGTTTGGCGAGTACCCATGATCATGTTGAGGACCCCATGTGCATGTGCGAGCATTTGGAAGACCCAACACTGGGAAGATGCACATGTGCTGTTTTAGGGAGTGATTTGGACTATCAGATTCTAGGGACGTGACGATCAAGCCGTTGCATCGCATGGATCACATGATCGGGCCATTGATCGAATCTTTTAGGATTTAGTTTATGATTACTTTATATTTGGACACCTTATGAGTGATTTTAATTGATTTTTCATTAGACTAGGGTCATTTTTGTCAAATTTCATAAGACGGTTGAAATTGTAATTTTGAAAAATTCTTGAAGCTATAAGAGGGGGAGTGACCTCTCTTCACTTGGTTTTTTGAGGAAAAAAAGAGTGGAAAAGCTCCTTGCTTCCTTTTCCCATCTTCATGTGATTTGAAGGTGACTTCCATGTGATTTGGAAGGAAGATTGGTGCGAAGCTAATCTTCATCAACGGAGGTGCGTGACTTCCATCTATCACCCAAATTCTCTTCCCTTCATCAACCATTGATGTATTCTTCCATGTTCTCCTTCATCCCAAGCCATCAACATACTCTCGATCTTCATCCCTTATACATCCAAACCCTAACCCTAAACCTAGAAATCCCAAATCTTCCTATTTTCCAAAATTACCAAACCCTAATTCTTCACATTTTTCTATTAAGCCCAAATCCTTACATTCCCTCCATCCAAAATTCTAATTCCCTTATCCCGGTACCTAAACCCTTTAACCCCTCTACCCAATTTACCTCATTAACCCTAATTCCAAGTTTTCCCCAATTTCCCTAAACCCTAATTTCACCCTAAGTAGTATTAGACCGTCCCCTTTGAAATAGGCTTTACCCTATACTATTTGGATGTCCCTACATCCATTAGATCTTAGTTTCCCTTATTTAATGGTTTTGTAGGATGATGCTTGGTAACCTCAAATAGAATTATGCATGATCTTCTCTTGCGATTTTAGTATTTGTGATGATGATAGCAAGTTTTGTGCTTTTTATTAATTACTTTAATTTTGCTGATTGATCTCACACAATATTTGAGTTCATTCATCGGTCCTACATCAAGTATCATTCGTAAATTGGAGGTGAGGAACTTAGAAGTTGGAGTTGTTGATCTTGAAGTTACTAATTAAGCCCACTGCGGCTCCCTTGTCTAGCATCTTGCCCAAAGCCTCCTCAACTACCATGAAAAGGTAAGGGGATAGAGGTTCCCCCTTGCCTTAGCCCTCTTATGGTTATAAAGTAAGTCTTGGGAGATCCATTCAGGAACACAAATAACTTCGCGATTCCATGCATGCTCGCATCGAACAAGTTTAAAATTTAAAACACAAACATTTGAAAATTGACTTTTTTAAGTTCTAAATCAACTTCTTTTTTATTTTATTTTATTTTATTTTTTAATTTTAATAAATAGAAAAGATAAAAGGAGAGACCCCAAGATAATAGTGATGGAAAGGGAAAAATTCAACTATCACATTTTCAGGAGAATATCTAGATTTGATTAGTTCCTTGACAAACCCTCCTAGAAATGATTCTCGTCTTTAATCTCTGGGGAAAAACTTTTATCAGGTTAAAAATGGAAGAAAATGCCAGGGCAATTTGCTGCAGGAGAGATTGAAGAGGTGAATTGTGAAAATTTTGCGTTCTTTGAAAACTTCTGTGAGGTTGTGGTCGATCAGTAGGTGTTTCTACACCTGTATGAGGATAATGGGTGGTAGAAAGAAAATACCAGCATGCCATATTCAATGTACGTGTGTGTGGTTGGCCCACTTGCTGAGTTGACTAGCACGGCATTCAGGACAGAATGTTCATGTTGAGCCCCACTTGGTACATGGCAAAAATCTTACACGCCTATACCCTATCGGCATATGTTAAAAAAATTATCGCTTAAATCTCTCCTTGCACGAATCACTTTAGCATACAAGGGGTTTTTGCAACATACAAATTTAAGCGGCTAACCTTGACTACCGACAGAGTTAACCATAACAAACTCGTATATTACAAATAATCCAACTGTCTATGTTTATCCATTGAAAGATGCAACCGCTGTAGCTAGTCGCCAACCCCAATTAGTTGGGGTAAGGCTTAGATGATGATGATGATGATTTTGTGGTGACCATAGTTCTCAAAATCCTACAACCTACAATCTACGATAAGTCCAATCTTAGGCAAAATGGTTTGAATCCCTTTTTGGCTAAATCCTATGATTCTATGATTTACTATTTTATTCCTGGTTTGCGATTCAAATTATACTTATTCTCTTCTTTTTAAAAATTTATTTTGCTTCCATTTTATGTTTTTTTATTAACTTCCATTTTATGCTTTTCAATTGGTGGGGGCTTTAAGTATCTTTTTGAAAAGGTCAATTGTTTTATTTCATTCTTTATAATAAATTAAATGATGGATCTTCTCTTCAATCTTAAGTTGTGGAGTTTTTTTTTTTTTTTTTAATGATATCTTACCTCTTAATTAGTCATGACTACACGGCTGCCATGATGTTGTACTGTGGTAATGCTGATTAGCATGTGACCTATGTTTTAAATAGCATGTAGCATATTGTGTGGCATTCAACCCTATATGGCATGTAGCGTGAGCTACTTTACGTGTGGCTTACACCACACGATACTTCTATTTTAATTAAATAATAGGAAAAATACCATAAATATGAAAAGCAAAAAATAAAAAAATGCTTCATTTTTAAAGCATGTCGAAAACAAGCTCTCAAAAGCCAACCCATATATATTCAACCCAAATCATATCAAACCAACTAGTTTCTAAGCAAACTACCTTAACGAATGTTTATTTGAAAGCATGAAGCACCAACAAAAGAATAAAAACATAATCTCAAATTCCTAATTGGGCATCAAGAAACGAACAAAAACGAAAGAACAGATTGGATGGCATGCCATACACGCATCACAGTAGGCCCACATGAGACACACACACTACAGCAGGCTCCATGTAACAAACAGTTGTTGAAGAAGCTTATTCTACAATATGGCATAGAACTCGCCACCCAAAAAAGAAAAAAAATTCAAAACATACCCTAAATCAATATTAGATCAATCAAAATAAAATAAAACTAATTAACCAAGATAAACATAAGAGACATAACACTATTTAGCTTTAAATCAACAAAAAATGCAAAACCTAAGCTCCATTGTTTTAAATAGCGTGTAGCATATTGCGTAGTGTTCAACCATGTATAACATGTACAGTGAGCTACTTTGCATGTAGCATAAGCCACATGATACTTCCGTTTATTAATTAAATAGTAGGAAAATCATAAATAGTAAAAATAAATATGAAAAAAAATATATTTTAAAATGCCTTGAAAGAAAATGCTCCATTTTTTGAAGTAAAAGCATGTCGAAAACAAATTCTCAAAAGCCAACCCACTTATATTCAAGCCAAATTATATGAAACCAACAAGTTTCCAATCAAACTACTTCTAACTCATGTTTAATTGAAAGCATGAAACACCAACAAAAGAATAAAAACATAATCTCAAATTCCTAATTGGGCATCAAGAAAAGAACAAAAATGAAACAACAGGTTGGATGGCATGCCATACACACAACACAATAGGCTCCATGCAACAAACAATTATTGAACAAGCTTATTCTACAATATTGCATAGAACCGGCCACCCAAAAAAAAAAAAGAAAAAAGAAAAAAGAAAAAATCAAAACATGCCCAAATAAATATTAAATCAATCAAAATAAAATAAATGTAAATAACTGAGATAAACAGTAAGAGACAACACTATTTGGCTATAAATCAACAAAAACAAATTTTGAGCTCCATAGCTGTACAAAATTGAAAAGGAAGAATCTTGAATTTCTTGTTTGTTTGGGCTCCAATGCCCATGAAACTTGAGCTGGTAGATTAATTCCATAGATTTTCATCTCCAATGGTTTTGGATTGAGATAATCGAAATGAGAATTTTTTGGGGCTGGAGGGTACTTGAGGGCAAGTGGTAGGGTTTTGAAAGGGCTTTTGTTTTGAAACATTTTTGGAAAACCTTTTGTTTTATAAATGGAACTTTCATTTTTAGTTTTACCCCATTTGAAAAGGTAACGACTCTTCAGCCAT
The DNA here is from genome assembly GCA_021015155.1 of Magnolia officinalis. Classification (NCBI taxonomy): domain Eukaryota; kingdom Viridiplantae; phylum Streptophyta; class Magnoliopsida; order Magnoliales; family Magnoliaceae; genus Magnolia; species Magnolia officinalis. Next base: position 90,427 of record JAJHSJ010000005.1, read on the forward strand.
ACAGTTAAATGTCCCTGTACAAATGGTTAGGATTGTTTGATAGGTGAAAATCTAGAGATAAGCTCCATCGACAATAGGACCCATAATTTGGATGGTCTGGATAGTTTTACTTTAGTCCCACGTGTGAGGAGGATGAGTCATGTTGATGCTGAAATATGGTCGAGCTTGTTCCGCTCCCTATGTGCCTGCTGGGTACCTGCAAACGATTGAAGACAAGAAGACACTGAGGGCACCGGTTATGGCCGAGGGCCCTCCGATGCCTAAGTTAGGGTAGGCTCACAGTAAGCGTAGTAGAATCGGGATTTTTTTTTTTTTTTTTTTGCATACCTTGTTCCATGGTGGGAGGTCTATTTATAAGAGGTCTATTTATAAGACCTTTGAGTCACTTACGTGCTAGGGTTGATTTGACGGAAGGAACCGTATCATAGAATGAACCTGCTCCCGGATATTCCTCCGATCCCGTCTTGATCGACGCGATTCTCGGCCAAGATCCCGCTGGGCAATCCTACCCACATACGACAGGGATTCCCTGGGTGGTCGACAATCAAGGCTGACCTCTAAGGCCAGGGGTCAATGCTGACCCCCCTAGCTCTATAGCTAAGGTTGACCTCTGGGGTCGGCGGTCGGGAATGATCTTCCGAGGTTGATGGCCGAGGTCACCCTTGAGGTCAGCGAACTAGGCTGACCTCCAAAGTCGTTTAGGGTTTTTATGTTTTATTCTTGGTTGTCGAGTCAGTCCGATTTCACCTACAACAAGTCACCACTATTTTCAAATGCGTATAACTAACAGGGATTAAAAAGCAAAGGAATTGAGAAAACTATGTAGCATACATTACCTACACTACGCACTATGTCACGTGTAGTGTATGCTACTTCCCATATAGCGTATGCTATATACAGGATTTGCACTAATTTGTTGAGCTATGTAGTATTTAGCTGCGCTATGCTATGTAGCATACACTACATGCTATGCTACAATGATATTTAAAACACTAGATGTGACTTCAACTTAAAGACTATACTATTTTTATTTATTTATTTATTTTTTTTTTGGGGGGGGGGGGGGGGGGGGGGGGGGGGGGGTCACGTATCTATTCAAGTGTGTTTTTCTATGTGGTTTTAGACTCAAAGATTTATTTAATAACTTATTAAAAGATTTGCCTTTGAAGGCCTCATTACTAACTTGCACTTTATGACATTTGGCTTTAAAACATAATAGCATTTATGTTTTTTTTGAAGTCCATCGAGTTGGTGGCAATACTTTTTTGGAATGATGTAGACTTTATTACGAGTGACTATGATTCATATACGCCTGTTATACAGATTCTCATTTGATAATGCCATGATATATTACTTCTCTTGTCACGTATTGTTGGAAAAATGATAATTGATATGTTTTCTATCTGATTTGTTATATTTTATTACATATTTTTTAAGAAAATAAAAAAATCTTATGATTTGCAATACGAATTGCGATATAATTTAATTAAACCCCTATTTACAGTTTGCGATACGATAATAATTATGATAATATTGGTGGTGAGTGGTGACACTATTGGAATTGAGCCATTTGTTTTCGGCATTTGTCTACACATCAAATATGTTATTTCTTTGATGCACTTGTTAATTGAAACAAACATTAAGAGGCTCTCAAACTAACGTTGGTTGGATTTAGATCCTTTTTCAAATAGATTCACTCTAGGACAACAATGCCAAGGAACATTTCAGATTCAATATTTTATCCTACCATATGCATCCATTGTTTGTAAATTGCATGAGTATGTAGCACTTTGCAGTTTTTCCCATTTTGTTTGCAGGACACCTGAATGGATCAAAAGGATTCTTGCAATGGTTACTAAGAGTGAGAAGAATGGCCCTGTTTTCCGCTTTTTCATGGATCTAAGCGATGCAGGTAAATTAGTGATGTTAATCACATTTCCCCTATGAAATATCCTTTGGAAGGTAAATTTTAAAATAGGGTTGGCAGTGGGTCTGGTTCAGTTCATGTCTGGGTCAGCCCAACCTCGAACTTTTACTAAATGGCCCCAAAGTTTAGGATCGAGCCTGACCCACTGTGCAAAAGAGTTTACTTTGGCTTGACCACTTGAAAACTTCTATACCTGTGGTTGATCTCGACCCAACATGCACAAATTCTTTTTTGGGTTCTTTTTGTATTTCATTCATATGTGCAACCTTTTTTTTTTCTTTCATTTAAGGTTATTAAAAGAGGAACTATCATGAGTGCTCTTGGTGTCCATGGTATTTATTTTGTTTTTTTTTTTTTTTTTTTTTTTTTTTTTTTTAAAATTTTTTTTATTCTTGAGAGATAACAATAATTTCATTAAAGAACACGTTGAAAGGTGAGGAAAGAATACAACCCGGCGCACATTAGTGCCACCCAAAAAAACTAGTAGCCGAGGCTTCCTTAACAAAGACTACCTAATCCAAAATGAGGCTTTTAATATAATGATGGTGGGAAACCAAAAGGGGCAGGTGGTGTTTCACACGTGTGGCCATACGGTCACACGTGTGGCATAGGAGGATGGGTTTAGGTCGGTTAGGGTTTGGATTGTGGATGGGTATGGAAAAGTTGGGTTTGGGAGAAGAAGATTTTGGATGGGAGAACTAAGAATCTGAAGAAAATACTTGGATGGGGAAGAAAAGAGAAGATGATGTGGGATAGATGGAGAGTTCGCACCTCCGTTGATGAAGATTAGCCTCGCACCAATCTTCCTTCCAAATCGCATGGAAGTATCTCAAATCGCATGAAGATGGGAAAAGAAAGCAAGAGCTTTTCTCTTTTTATTTATTTATTTATTTATTTTAATTATCACGAAATTTAATGAGGGAGAGGTCACATGCCCTCCTCCTTTTATAGATCCAAGAAGTTTCAAAAATTACAAAAATCCCCCTGTCTTGTGAGCTTTAATGAAAATAGCCCTAGTCTAAATAAAATCAACTAAAACACCCATATGTGTTCAAATATAAAATATTCAAAAACTAAATCCTAAAACATGATAAAGTCTAAAACTAATGTGGATGATTAATGATCGATGGCCCGATCATATGATCCATGTGATCCAATGGCTTGATCGTCGCGTCCCTCCAATGCAACGGTCTGGATCACTTCACAAAGCAGCCCATCCGCATCTTCCCAGTGTGGGGTCTTCCAGATGCTCGCACATGCACATGGGGTCTTCAGCACAATCATGGCTACTCGCCTAGCCACAGGGAAATCGGCGTAGCCCGCTTCCTCCTCTGATACGTAAGTAAGGGTGTACGTGATGTGATGTCCTCATCACTTTTGATCCTACAAATAACCTCCTCTACCGATGCTGTTTCATTTAAAAAACAATAAGCATTTTGAGCTCCCCAGGCAACGTAAAGAATGGCCATGATAATTAGCCTCCATTGGGCTTTACCAGATTTTCCAACTCCTTCGTGCCATGCCCAAAAAAGGCCCTCCATAGAATCCGGCATAACCCAATGAGTATGAAGAAGACCTAAAAAATGCTTCCAAACCTTGCTGAAAAAAGGGCAATGGATAAAGAGATGATCGATCAATTCCACATCTTGCATGCACATCAAGCAATTATTTGACAAAATTAAGGATCTTCTTTGGAGATTATCTATAGTGAGAATTCTCTTCCTTCCCACTAACCAAACAAACACCGTCACCCAGGGAGGGGCACCATAGAAAACTTACCCGATCGATGTGCTATCTAGATTAAATAGTGTGGTTCTTGACTTGGAGGGGTTGAATATTTGAGACATTTAAGTAACCAAATAAACTTCGTAACTTTGTCCTTCGTTATATTTCTACGCCAAGGAGACCCACCGCACAGAGAAAAGCAATCTACAATAGATATGAGATGATAGTGGGCAAGGTGAGCCAACCTGGGAAAGAGATCTAGAAGCGCACTATTACCACACCAAATATCCACCTAGAATCAAATACGTTTACCATTCCCAAGAGAGAAAGTGATTCTCCTTTGCACCAAATGCTCAGTTGCCCTAATCGTTTTCCAAATACTAGAAGCTTTATAGAGAGAAGACCTTCAAACGAACCAATTCCCGAATTGTGTGCCATATTTGTTTGCAATATGTTCCCTCCAGAGCCTCCCCTCCTCAGATTCAAATCTCCAAATCCATTTGCCAAGCAAAGCTAGATCATGCCTTCTAAGCTTTTAAGCCCCACCCCCCCCCCCCCCCCCCCCCCCCCCCCCCCCCAAAAAAAAAAAAAAAAAAAAATAATAATAATAATAATAATAAAAATAAAAAAAAATAAAATAAATCAATAGGCTTGCAAACCTCCTCCTAGCTAAGGAGATGGAATTTCTTCCCATCTATGGCACCTCTCCAGAAGAAATCTCTTCACTGTTTTCTAATCTTTCCACGACAGGTTTAGGATATTTGAATAGAGACATGATATAAACCAGCATATTCCAGAAAAATGCCTTTAAGAGAGTCAAGCGACCTCTTAAGGAAAGATATCCACACTCCTAACTTGCAAGTTTCTTCTTAATTCTCCCAATAACCTTATCCCAAAGATTCTTGACCGATTTACCAATACGCAAAGGCAAACCTAAATAAGTTGACGGAAACTCCCCCAACTTGCACACAACAGAGTCCGCGAAAAGACTTAAGTCATCCCTACTGACATGAACTTCGGGCATTTCTGACTTGGCCACATTAATTTTCAAGCTTGAGACTACCTCAAAACAAACAATGATTTTTTGAAGATTGTCCATTGATAACACATCCACATCGCAAAATAGGAGGGTATCTTTCGCATACTGAAGATGAGAGAAGAGACATTGTCATCCGCAACCTTGAACCCGCTAATCAAGCCAATTGCCTCCTCCTTACTCAACATCTTGCTTAGCGCCTCCCCAATAACAACAAATAAGTAAGGAGAGGGTCCCCCTGCCTAAGACAAGTGTTCGAAGTATCGGTATCGCTACAAGTTCCGCTGGCCAAGGATATGGAAACAATATCGATATCGCCGATAATATCGCTGATAACCGGAAATGTGGGGAAACATGGGAAAAATGGTGGAATTTTTAGCGAAACTTCAGGAGATGTTAAAATGTACATATTTCCATATTTAGAAATAAAAAATTGTAAAAGAATGTATACATAACAAGTTTCCATTTAATGAGGCCTTAAAAGCATGTGTCGTTGTAAGAAATTAGTCCAACCATCCCATCCGATTTATTTAACCATTCAACATTCCATCCAAACATCCATCGATATTGCAAAATATCAACAACACATGATATTTCACCAAGAAATCATCAACAATTGGACAGGAAACGGAAGATTGTGGTCTTAATATCGCGCATGTTACAATATCGATAATATCGAGATATTATCAATATTATCAATGAAAAATTGAACACTACATACAACCATGTGCCCATGAAAAAAAATCGGTTTATAATTAACAAAATTTTAATGATATCAATTTGTTGGCGATATTATTGAAATATCGTCGATAGCTTATGATACAAGCATTACCTAGAATTTACATAGTTGAAAATATTGGCGATATTGATGCATTGGTAATACAAGCGACACCTAAAATTTACATAGTTGAAAATATTGGTGATTACATTAGCGATATTGATACGTTGGCGATACTTAGCAATACATTGCTAGTACCTGGAATTTTTTATACTACTAGCGTTATCGGTATCACTACCAGTGTTATCAGTATCACTAAGCTGGAGATAAAGATAATATCGGAGATAACTCGAACACTGCCTGAGACCTTTGTACACTTTAAAGAAACCATTGGAGAACAATTAACCAAAATAGAGGAGGCGGAACACACACAAGCCCTCATCTACCCTCCATTTCTGGCCGCACTCCAATCTATCAACGTGTAGTCAAGAAACTTCCAGTCGACATGATCGTATGCCTTTTCTATGTCCAACTTGCACGCAATTCCACTTTTCCCCGCCCTATACTTGGAGTGCTATCCAAAATCTGCCTTCCCGCAACAAAAGCTCCTTGATTTTCAGATATAACCTTGGAAAGAATTTCTTTAAATCTTGAAGCCAACACCTTGGCCAAAATCTTATGAGGCCCCCCTATACGACTGATTGGCTTGAAATCTTTTAATTGCCCACCCACTCCACTTTCAGAATAAGAGCAATGAAGGTAGCCCCTTATTTAGTTGAAAGGCGGCCATGATCATAAAATTCTGATATGAAGTCCATAACATCCTTTTTAATCACATGCCAGAAATTTTGAAGAAAGTGCATTTGAAATCCGTCAGGACCTAGGGCCTTATCTCCACACATCAAATCTAAAGCTGACTTAACTTCTTCTGATATTGACGCTTCAGGGAATGAGGTATCTTCACTTGACATTTGACAATTTCTGAAACTCTAAATTATCCAAGCACGGCCTCTCTCACTAATCAGTCTCTCTCACTATGGCGTCACAAATTTGACTCTTATCCGACGTCCACAAACCATTCACAACCAAATTAGAGATTCAATTGCCATGTGCTGATGCACTAGCAATGCTATGAAAGAAGCGAGTGTTTTTGTCCCCCTCTTTGATCCAAACTGCTCTAGATCTTTGCCGCTATCTCTTCTTTTACCCAGTTTGCATATCACAGAGATAGCGCTGCCCATTTATCTCCGTCAGTCGGGGATAAGCAACCACCCTCCGCTAAAATGTCTAACTCGTGGATTTCTTTCAACAAACTATCGAAATCTGCCTCCCTATCCCCAAGTACATCTTTTTTCCAAACACTAATCTTGTCTTTCAGTAACTTCAGCCACCTACAAATTCTAAAATTGGCATACCCATCAATAGAAAGTGAATTCTACCAATCAACAATTAACCGCTAAAAACATTCAATTTGAAGCCAAGCGGCCTCGAATTTGAAAGGTCTGGGGCCCCAATTAACTGCGACCACATCAAGCACGATAGGAAGATGATCAAACAATCCTAGGCAGACAACACTGAGTTACCAGCAGAAACTTTTTGATCCACTATGCAGACACCAAAAATCTGTCCAAATGCGATAAGGTGGCATCAGCTTGGCCATTAGACCATGTAAATTTCGCTCCATCCATGGGAAGATCCACCATATCATGAACCTTAACCCAATCTGCAAAATTTGACATACTTCGAGTTATATAGCTCCCTGAAGATTTCATGTGACTGAATCTAACCACATTAAAGTTGCTCCCAACACACCAAGGTTCGGCCCAAATTTGTCTAACACTGTCCAGCTCAATCCAGAAGTAATCTCGCATGCTTTAGGAACAAGGCCCGTAAACTGCAGTGAAGACCCACTAGAACCCTGACAAAATCTCCTGCAATAGAACAGAAAGAACAAAATTGCCAGAAAAAAAATTGACCATCTTCCAAAGTTAAGCATTCCAAGCCACAATAATTTGCCCCGCGGCACCAATGGCATCCACGGCGACCCACCCTTTACTCTTGGTCTCCCAGGTAGAGTCTATCAAACCTCTATCCACTGTCTGAAGGTTGGACTCGTGCAGAGCAATTATATCCGCCTTCAATTTTTTTACACGCTTTCCCAACTTGGGCTCTCTTAACTTTGTAGCGCAACCCTCTTACATTCCAAGCCAGATTAATCATTGAAAACTTGCTTTACTTGATCTAACCCTCTTACCTCCACTTGCTTTCCTTGCCGATTCATAGTTAATGGAGTGCTCGAGACTAAGAACTTCCCTCCAACCCTTTGGAGACTTCTTCGGCTTCACTGCTTGAACCTCTCTAGCATTGAACTCCTCTGCCTTGTACTAAATGGAAAAATTCATACACATCCTCATCTCGAACCTACACATCCTCATCTCGAACCCCATACAGCATTCTCACCATAACTCCCACCTGAACTAGCACATCTTTAGCCTAGTGGAACTGCTCTGCAGATATGGAATTTGGCTCCCTTACATCATGTCCAACCTCCACATTCTTATTGGATCCTCCTGGACAAGTCGAGACAACCTCCTTACCCATTTTTTCTGCCCAGGAGTGACCACCAAGGTCTCCTCCAAATCCCCCTTAGGATTTGCATTGACCAGCACCGGCTCCCCTTCCTTTGTTTCTTTTGTCAGCAGGTCTTTAGCTACACCATCTTCTGCCTTTCATGATGGCACTACCCATTGATCACCTGGAGGAACACTCTCCAGAAAAATCATGTTGGCTTTGGTCCTTTAGCCTCGACTCAAAGGAGGCTCCCGCTGAAGACAGTGAGTTGTCTTCCTATTGATCTTCTCTGATGTCCTCCTGGAGCGTATCTATCAGCTCCTCTGCGAGAGCGATGCTCTTTAGGGGGCTGGGATTAGAGTGCCTTCGAAGAATATAAGTGGGTTGAGATTCCCACATTGAATACTTAAGCACACGAGCCGGAGCAGGGTCTTGGAAAACATGTGACGGAGGTAGCATAGGATAAGCACATGTTGGAGAAACGACGATTATAATCGATCCACTCCTCGCACGTGTCTCAATATCTAGTTGTTCATCACATGACCTCTGAAATTCAGACGGCCATGTGTCTGCCCAAGCAACCTCTCTTTCATTTGATTTGAAATTGATTTTCGAAAAAGCAACCTCGAAGGTTGCTCTGGCCTCTCCTCTTGATGCATGTCCTGGACCTAGTCTGGATCCTCTACGAAGCTCCCAGCTCCCCTTTCCAACCTTGCTTCAGTGCTTGAGCCTCCACCCGACGTCAGGTTCAGGAGATGAATGACAGCCCCCCGGTGCTCCCATTGCGCACCGAACATTGTGTATTGCAACAAGAGGCCTTCTCCCTCCATCAACCCCATCTCCACTGATCCCCACTTCACGCGCACTCTGTCCTGCATCTGGCGCACCTACCGAGCATGGAGCTGGTGGACTGTCACCTGTCTCAGTTCATCTGCCATTGTTGCTGATCGGTGGAGAGGCCTCTTGCCTCCTCCATATATCACCCCAGTGGAGCAGAACACCCCATTTATCCTCCCTTTGCACCCTCAACACTAGGTGCTCCTCTCCCATGATTGCTGAAATCGCAGTAGGATCCCCCAGAGAATTTTTCCTCTTAATGCAAACCCTCGCCACCCCTAACTCATAACCTTCATCCATTGCTTGGTCGATAGCCACTACCTCCCCAAGACAGGATCCAACCGCCATAAAGAATTTTTGAGCCCATTGTTCTAAAGGGATCCCTCATATTAGATACCAAGATGCACAACTACCAGAGAAAGAAAATTCCTCCCACTTTCAAATCTTCTTAATCGGCCCATCTCTATGTATGACTCCAGCAGACATCAAATGATCTAGGTTCCTCTCTGGACGCACCCAAATCCAAACCTCAATATCGCATATGGGTGTGATCGAATAATCATCCCTAATCCACCCACAACATTCTTCAATCCGGGTTCTGACCTGAGGTAGAGAGGCATCAGAAGTAGTCTCGGCATCTACAGATCATTGCAGCAATTCCCAGGCCTTGTCTAACACCTTCGAGCTTACATGCACCTGCGTGTTGTCGCCGAAGCCTGCTATCGGTATCCACTCCCATTTATCTAATCGCAACTCCTGCGAAATAGCTGGAGCCTATCCAGCCACCACATGTTTGAAGGATGCTCCCTGTGCTATATTTCTATCCCCTTCTCGGCTTGCCTATCCCCTCTCTCTTGATTCACCTTCTCAGTAGCAGGTTCCACTACATTCATCCCTGACTTAGCCTGACCATCCTTATTCTTGAGCTCAGGAACGAATCTTGCCCTTTGCGCTAGAAGCTTTCTACTGCGAAAGCTTTCACCATGAAGGAGCTTCACTGCCTGGGCCAGTTCTTCTCTCGAGCCCATACAAACGAACACAAAACCTCAATACAGTGCTGTGAGACAATCACAGGGGATAACAACCTCCATAACTGCTCCCGCCTTGCTTTCAAGGCCATTATTGAAATTTTTCTTGCAAAGTGGCTTATATCTTTGTAGGTTTCATTTGCTCTCTGCGGTTTGATGTATACGTGTTTCATGTATATGCAGGTGGTCAGGCTAGGTCAGGTTGAAGTCAGCCTTGACCAAGTTATGAATTTTCAGGCTCAAACCTGGCCTTCTGCTTACTAGGTCCACTCCGTACCTGGCCCAATAATGTATTTGGTAGTTGAATCATGAGTTGACCCAACCATTGCCACTCCTACTTTTGAGTACTTGCTACTGGAGTTGATCTGTTTTGGAGCAATGCAGTAATGGTTTGTAGCATGGTATCAGTGCAAAAGGAAAATACAAAATTCTAGATATGGCATTGTAAATATGTTAAACATAAAGTTATTCATATTTCCAACAGGGATCTCCCAACAAGTCAACTTCTATTAGACAAGGGATTACCATAAATTTAGAGAAATGGACATATACAAGTCCATGGGGGAATGATGCAGGGCTGAAATCATTAACCACATGCGATCAGGTGTTTAGCCATTTATTTGCGACTATTAGTATTTTTAAAGTGTTAATTTAAAGATTTTAGTCAACTAACCAATATGTGGAGGTCTCTTATTAAATTAGCATTTAGTGAGCATTTATTCAATGATATGTCAATGATGTAAAGGGGATGAATCAACTAGTACAGTTTCCCAAGTTAATTAGAGGACAAAGCAAGTTGTGTAGGTCTTGAATGAGATTAAGGAATTTTTTACGTTCAATATTAGAAGCAACCAGGGCTAGGGTTAGAAGTTGCTTGGGTGCTAGATCTAGGGTTTTTACAAGATTTTCCTTTTTTTTTTAAAAAAAAAAATTTATTTTAATTTATTTTTTTTAAATTAATGTTTTGAAGATTATCTTAAACAAAAGGGTGATGATTGATGACATGAGCAGTGCTTTTGAGTAGTAACCTTGTTTTCTTCATTGTGAGTTGAAAATCTCTCTTCATTCAATCTTGATCTTGGTAAGTGAATTCCAGTTGATTTATTTCCTGTTCCTTCAGATTGCATATTCAGGTGGATTATTTCTTGTAGATTGTGTTAATGTTGTGTGCCGTAAAAGGACAATGTTGATCTTGACATTGATCATGATGGCCATTGGTCTTGTGTGAACATGTTTTTAGTGTCATAATTAATATGTGGGTTTACCTTAACTCTTTATCTATTCACGGATTAAAGGAAAGGGCTTCTTTCGTTGTCCTAGGGAACTTGAGTTTGGGTACAACTGTCACTTGTTAAGGGAGAGTTGTGTTCCATGACCACTTGGCATTATGTTATTATTCCATGATGTCCAATCATGTCCTATCCGGATCGACTTGTTTATGTAGTGACTTCGACTAATCCTTAGACTTGAGGACATATGGAGGGTTCAAGTTCCTAGTGTAATGTGCTCTAGGGTTTAGGAGAATGATCAACATTAGTAGGAGGGGGGTCACTGGAAGTAGGGGTGCACATGGTTCGGTTCCGGTTTCGAAACTGGAACCGAATAGTTAAGGAGATAGATGAATTGGTTACGATATAAGCGGTCCAGCTGTTGATATGGACCATTCATGTGAGGGGACCACCTTTAGTTCTCATCCCTTTTGAAACCGGAACCGAACTGTGTGCACCCCTAACTGGAAGTAGAAGGATCAACATCAATGAGAGACTTTCCATGAGGTGAATAAATGGGAATTTCTTTAAAGAAAGTGACATTCATAGAGACAAAAGTACTTCCCTAGGACAGTAGAGGAGAAGCATTTGCAAGCTTTCTTATTACAAGAGTAGCCGAGGAAGATACATTTGATGACCTTGGATCCAATTTATCACGATGAATGTTGGGAACATGAACAAAGCACACATTCAAACACATGAAGTGAGATAGGAAAGATATATATATATATATATATTATATAATATATATATATTATATATCATCTTATATATATATATATATTAAATGCTTATAGAACTTGGATGGGTGCTTTCCTGCCAAAAATCTTGGTGGGCATCCGATTAATTAGGTTCACAACACTTAAGACAGAATCATCCCACAGATTCTTAGGAACATTCTTTTCAAGAAGAAGGCCATGTGCAACTTCAAGAAGATTCCTATTCTTTCGTTCAACCACTCCATTTTATTTGGAGGTATAAGGACAAGTGGTCTGAGATTTAATTCCATATGTTCAAGCAAAGAACTCTTGAAGGTTGAGGGGATGTATTTTACACCATTATAAAAATGCAAAGCTTTATATTGGCCTTGAACTAATTGGTTTATGGTTAGAATCATTAGATGGAGCCATGTTTTTCCAATGTTTCCCCGAGTCAACGATACATGCTTTTAGGCCCCCATTAGAGGGAAAATGATTGTTTGATTCCTAAATATGCAAATATCCATTGTTTTTGCTATTATTTGATTCTAAAGTATGCAAATGTGTATTTTAGCATCTCCTGAAGTAACATTAAAAAATTCCACCATTTTCCCTATGTTTTCTCAATGTTTCCTTGTGTTAGTGTTACATGCTTCTATGCCCCCATTAAAGGAAAGCTTATTATGAATGCATCTGTTTTGCAATTATTTAATTCATAAATATACAAATGTGTATTTTAGCATCTCTCGAAATTCCACCATTTCCCCCATGTTTCCCCAATGTTTCCCTCGGTCAGCGATACATTTTTCGGTATTGGTGATATCTATACATGTATCCGTCTCCCTAGCCAGCAATACATGTAATGATACCTATGCTATGAGCATTAATGGTATTAATGTGATTTTAGTATGCAATTGGTTAAAAACCATTTTCAACAAATGACGATGCAATTGTTACTACTTTTCTCATTGGTGACTTGTCTTTGTTGAAGACTCAGTTAACACTCTTTGTTAAAGATTCATTGCTAATACAAAATGCTAGTTCTGACTTCTATGGGTGATTTTGGCTGTTGGATTGAATATAATTTATGAAATGACATGAAGACTGCATTCTGACCTGTTGCTTTCTGCTAGTGGCTTATGTTAAACGGCTGAATATTCCAACTGGAATGGTGGGTGCTTGTCGCCTTGATGTAGCATATGAACATTTCAAGGTATGTCTCTGCTGTATTTGGTGGCATTTATGATCTTATGGTTTACTGTACCGATTTGTTTGAAGGCGCTCTGGTCACCTGATTTTATTTCCAGCACAATCAAAAGATTTCCTTTTCTGCACGTTGGTCAGAACCCGTTCTTTGAGTTTCATGATGTCTTATGCACCATGTTGACATAGTAGGCTGCATTTCAGGTCAGCCTTCAAGTAGAATAGAAAACTTGTGGTTCTATTTTTCCCAAAAGAGGCTGTTCTTTACATATATTTCTGTTTGCATTTTCTGTACACTATTATCTCGTATTATAATCCTTTGTATATTTTATCTTTCCACCACTCTACTTCATTTATAGTTCATGGGAAGCAAAGCATACAACTTGGATATCTCCAAATAGAGAATATGGATCTGTTGTTTTATTTTGTTTTTGTTTTTTTTTTCTTTTTCTTTTTCTTTTTCTTTTTCTTTTTCTTTTTCTCCTGAACTCTGGATAGTGTGTACTTCACGCTTAATATTTTGATGTATTCATTAGAAAGTTCCTTTTATGTAAAAATCAATTCATTAGAATGCTTTCTGCAAGTGTTATATGTGATGGGGAGGTTGAGCCATAGTTTTTTTTTTTAGAAATGCAACAATACTTTTATTAAAAAGAAATCACCAACGGTGCCAAATTAGAACAACAACCCAGCCAATTCTAGCCAATCACGAAGGTTAGAGGCAAGAAAACAATTGACCCACACCAGAACATCAAACATAGCCCTCTTAAGGACATCCGCCGTCAACCCCTGGGAATCCCAAAAAAATCAGTTTCTTGTCTCCCTCTAGGATCAGCCTGCACACCACCCTCTTTGTATCCTCACTTTCCCCTTCTTGATGCCATGCTAGGAAGAGAGTGCCAATAGACTCTTGAATCACCCAACATGTGTTGAGAATTGCGAAGAAGCTATACCAAACCATGCGCATGAACTCACAATGGATGAAATAGTCGTTCACCAACTCCATGACCCTCATACACATTATAGAGCAGTTCAGGATTACCATCACTCTCTGCTGCAGATTATCTATGGTGAGCACTTTATTCCTTCCTAGAAGCCAGGTGAAAGCTACCACCTTGGGAGGAGCCCCATAGTACCAACTAAAAGACGTGGCATCGCATCCTTTTGCTATCGTGCTCGAAGACAGCTCGTTATTAAATGACCATACTGAAAAATGGCCGAATTTGTCTTTGGCCCACACCATGGAAACCTTCACACCCGCCGCTGGCCTTGCAAACTGGATCCTTGATAAAAGTTGAGCGAGCTCTTCTATTTCTTCATCCAATAAATTCCTCCTACATAGAGGGAGCCACACCCCAGAATTATTGGTGAAGCTATGATTAATAGTGATGTTCCTATTTGGGGCAAGTCTCGCATGGGAACTCCTGAAGAGGCCTCTCCTCAATCCAAGGATCCATCCAAAACCAAATCTTCTTCTCATTGCGAAAAACGAAGATCACCTGTTAAATTTGTTCTTCATCCCACACATTGCTTTTCACATCCCTAAAGCCAAACACCCCCACCCCTCGCGGATTGGTTTAAAATGGTTATGTAACAATCATTGTTACACCTTACAGGTTCGTAACAACTATTATGGAAATTGACCCATAACGGCCTCCTGTTGCGGTCCATTACAAGGCTGAAATAGTTTTTATTTTTGGAAAAAAATCCATAATGGCAATTATAGGGACCGTAATGGCTGTCACAGCCTGTATAATAACACTAACAACGGGGCTGTTATGACCACCGTTACCATTATGGAATACCTTGGCCTGTGTACTTCTTCCCACCTTAATAGATGTACCTTTTGCCTCGATTAGACTCCTTGGCACAAGAAGTTGCACCTCAAATTTTCCAATCTATCTAGGATCCCGCCAAGCATTTGGAAAGGGATAAAAAATATATCGAGAGAAAGGTACCGACCTTTCCATTTGGATAATTTCCGCTTTACCTTCTCTATCACCTTATCCCATAAATGTTTTACGGGCTTGCAATGCACAAGGGGAGCCCAAGATACGAAGATGGAAGAGAGCCTACATGACAGCCAAAGACCCTGGCTAGTCTTCCCACCTCCTCACGAGAAGTGCACATACCTAGTAGGTCACTCTTCAAAATGTTAACTATTATACCAAAGATAGCCTCGAAGCACCTTTACAAATTTCTGAAGCTTGTCTACCATCAACTCGTCCGCATCTCAAAAGATAAGTGCGTTGTTAGTGAATTGCAGATGAGAGATTTGAAATTCGGCATTTTCCACCCCGAAACCACTAACCAACCCAACCAACTGACCTCTTTCCAACATCCTTCTCAATGCATCCACAACTACCACAAATAGGAATAGGGGCAAATGTGTTGTCTTGCCTCAAACCGCTCCACGACTAGAAGAAGCCTTTAAGAGAGCCATTTGTGAGAATAGAGAAGCGTGCAAATCAAATGCACTCTTGAATCCAATGCCTACACTTTGGTCCATAGCCTAACCTCCCCAACATATAATCTAGGGAGTCCAAACGTGATTGTAAGCATTTTCGATGTTCAATTTACAAATAATTCCTTTCTTCTTAGCCTTGTGTCGAGAGTCCACATGCTCAGGCAATTAAAGCACCATTTAGTATGTTTCTCCCCACTACGAAAGCTCCTTGAGATTCAGAGATCGTCTTGTTGAGCACCACCCAAAATCAAAAAGTCAGAATCTTTGCAAGAATTTTTGAGGCCCCCTAATGAGGCCCCTTTGACTTTGGGATGATGGCTATGAACTACACCCCCATTTCCGACTAAATCTTGCCTCGCTTCCAAAACTTGTTCAAAAATTTATAACGTCGACCTTCACCACCTCCCAAAAGACCTTAAAGAGAGCCAAAGGGAAATCATCCAGTCCTGCATGTTGGCAATACCATGGAAAGACTAGATACTTTTATCCCCATCTTTCATCCACATCGTGCGAGAGCGTTACTTCCGCTTCATCTCTTCTTCCTTCAGACCTTTGCCATATTCAAAGGTAAGAGTGGCGCGCCTAGCCTTATCCTTTGACATCTTGCCACCAACCTTAATATTAATGGCTTGAATTTCTAGGAGGAGACTTTCCTTCTTTACTTCTTGCTCCTTCCAAACCTCCTTTTTCCACTTTATAATCTTCCCAAGGTGTGCCATGACAATTGTTACATAACAGTAATGGTGCCAACCATTACATGTTACAAGATTATAACGTCCAACTATTTTGGAAAAAGGAAGACCCATATTGGCCTTGTAACGGTCTGTTACGAGGATTTTACAAATTTTTTAAGAGGTCGCAACGGCCATTACGAGGACTATAGACCGTAATAGCACACCTTGAATCTTCCTCTTCAGAAGCTTAATTTTTAAAAAAGAACACACCATGCATAGCCTTTAACCTCGAGTGATTGCCACCACTCATTTACTAAATCTGTAAAACCCTCCACTTGGAGCGACATCAATTTGAACCCAAATAGCTTTGGGCCCCAATCATCCTCGAGGATTTCCAGCAGAATTGGGCAATGATCAAGATACTGTCTTTGGGAGACCGTGCTGCCGCATAAGCAGAAACTGATCCACTTAATTTTACAAAAGAAGAAACCGGTTCAACTTTATTTAACACATCTAGCCACTCCTGCCCATTCAACCAGGTGAACTTCACATCTCCCATGGGGAGGTCCATCAATTGATTTCTGTCAACCCAATTTGAGAAGTCGCGCATACTGTGTGTCAGTGTTTTAAATATCGACGATATTGGCCGATATATCCCATGATATATCTTGTATCCCACCTGTGCAATACGAAACTTGCAGGTAGTGCGATATATCTCACATGTTCGATTCGGTGACCATTTTCGATTTTCGATCGTTTTTTTTTTTTTTCCTTCAGTAAATCATGTTAAATTAGCATCAAATTGTTACAAATACATGGATTGGGAGCTTCAATTTTGAGATTTGGAGGAGATGGGCCGAGTTGCGGAAAGTTGAAAATATCAAAATTTCCCACTTGGTCGCAAATCGGTTGCAATCCTTGTGTCCAAACATAAAATCAAACATGCATGTAACCTAATCTAGTGATTCTTCTTTTGCTTTTGAATATATTGGTAGTGTTTTCCACGTGTCTTCTTATATTTATAAATTATATGAATGAACTTTGAATATACTTGCATCAATTCAGTTAGACAACGCATAGATTAGGACCCCATACAAGGAAAACCTATTACGTGCACATATTTTTGGTAATGTTTTGATTTATAAGTGTGTTGATGTGTTTTTTTAGCAATCACTGAAGTTTCATTGAAAAAATCGACCAATTTCCCCATGTTTCCAACAACAATGATACATTACGCGATACAACTGATATATCCCATGCGATAACCGATACGTATCTGTATCCCAAAGGTGTGATACATAACGCGATACTGATATTTCGAACACTGCTGTGTGTAATGCGGATACTTGACAACTTCTCGAATGTGAACTTGACCACGTTCAAGTCCACTCCCACGCGCCATGGAGCCTGCCATCTACAACCTATTGAGTACAACTCCTAGAAATCTGACCTCATAATTGCGTTTGGCCGGTAGACTGTCGAGAAAACCCATCAATCTCCGAGCGATGCCCCTTTGAACAGAATGGAAATTGAAATTTTGCCACACCAGTGATCCACCTTCGACCACATATTGGAGTTCCAGATAACCAAAATAACCCCGGCTGCGCCAGAAGCGTCCATGAAACCCACTCCTTTCAAGGCCCGTTGTAGATTTTTGATCTCCTTGTCTAACACCCCATTATCATGCTTAGAAAAGGGTTCATTTAGGAGAGTTTTGAGCAATGTGTCATGCTAACCCTCCTCCCGTTAAAGAAAGATCGCACTTGGCGCATGTGTGTGGACAGTTGGGCCATTAACAAGATGACAGTCAAGTATCGGTTTCCTATACCACGTCTCGACAACATGTTGGATATGATGGCCAGTGCCACGATCTTTTCTAAGATTGACCTCAAAAGTGGGTATCATCAAATACGTATTTGCCCAGTAGATGAATGGAAGACAGCCTTCAAGACGAAGGACAGACTATACGAGTGTTAGTCATGCCTTCTGGGTTGACCAATGCTCCAAGTATGTTGATGAAAGTGATGATCCAGGTGTTGAGATCCTTTATGGGTAAGTTCCCGGTGGTATATTTAGACGACATTCTCATTTATAGTACCTCCCATGAACAACACCTCCACCATTTGAGGCAAGTTTGCAGGGTCCTTAAGACACAGAAGTTATATGCCAACCTAAAGAAATGTTCTTTCATGTTTGACAAAGTTATCTTCTTAGGGTTCATTGTTTCATTTGAGAGCATGTCTACAGATCTCGAGAAAGTCAAAGCCATAGTAAGTTGGCCCGAACCCCAGAACATTCATGAGGTGCGTAGCTCCATGGTTTAGCTATCTTTTATAATTTGTTCATTTGAAGCTTTAGTTCCATTATGGCTCCCATCACGGATTGCATTGAGAAGGGAGAGTTCAAATGGACTAATGAGGCCTCCAAAGCATTCAAAGAAATTAAGGGCAAGATGATTGAGGCTCTTGTTATGCGCCTTCCTGAATTTTGTGAAGTCTTTGAGGTTGCGTGTGAGATGCATCTGGAGTAGGGATAGGTGGAGTGCTTAGCCAGGAAGGGCACCTTGTTGTGTATTTTAGTGAGAAGTTGAATAAGGTGAAGCAACGTTACTCTACCTATGACAAAGAATTTTACGCGATGGTCCAATTGTTGCGACATTGGTAACATTACCTACTACCCTAGGAGTTCATTTTGTTTTCCGACCATGAGGCCTTGCAATACCTCAACTCTCAAAAGAAATTAAACTCGAGGCATGCCAAGTGGGTTGAATTTCTCCAGGAGTATACCTTTGTTTTAAAACACAATGTCGGGGTCAAGAATAAATCTGTTGATGCCCTTAGTCATAGAGTGGCGTTACTCTAATCTATGAGTGTGGAAGTCACTAGGTTCATGCCAGATTTTGGGAAAGTGTACACGTCACTTTTGGATGACTAGTCGAGGAGTGATAGTGGGTTTGTCCTGATCGATGGGTTTTTATTTAAAGGCGACAGACTCTGCATTCCCCACACCTCCCTTTAGGATTCTCTGGTGTGCGAACTTCATGCCGGAGGAGTGGTCGGTCATTTCGGTAGAGGCAATACTACTTTGCCCTTGTCAAGGATAGGTTTTATTAGCCCAGCCTCAAGCGAGACGTGGCCAAAATCATTGGGCAATGTAGGACTTATCAACCCTAAAGCAGAAAAGGCAGAACACTGGATTATATACGCTTTTGCCAGTGCTACACACTCCGTGGCAATATATTAGTATGGATTTCGTGCTTGGGCTATCTAAGACCATCATAAAGCACGATTCCATCTTTGTGGTGGTTGACCGTTTTTTGAAAACGGCCAATTTTCTCTCATGTTCCAAAACATTTAATGCATCCAACATTTCCAAGCTTTTCTTTAGAGAGATGGTCTGCTTGCATGGTTTGCCAAAGACCATTGTGTCTGATAGAAATGTGAGATTCATGAGTTCGCAGATACATTTGCATGACACATTCATGATTTGCATTTTGAAATCAAGAAACGTATTAATGTGAGCAATGAAAAGTATAAAATATTTGCCGACTCTCATCGCGAGTTAAAAGAATCTCAGGTATGAGATTATGTGATGATTCAGATAAGGCTAGAACGGTATCCACAAGGGGCTGTAAAAAAATTACAAGCATGTAGTGTAGGACCTTATAAGATATTGGAAGCATTGGGCTCCAATGCATATGTTGTAGATCTTTCACTTGATATAAGAATTATGATGGGGACATCACGTGCACACGCACACCGCCCTACGCACGTACACAAGGAGGACCCCACCGTCGATCTGGATCGATGACGACGTCCAGGGAGGACCTCCTAGTTAGAGGACTACGTTTTGGTTCGTTGGAGTGGACTCGATAGTCATGTGAATCCAACCATGGGTTCTCATGATTGTCGCCCACTATTCTAATTAATGTAGTACTTTGGGTTTTACTTATTATTGTTATTAGGAATATCATGGATGGTTTAGATTGCTTTGATTAGTTTTTTATTTTTTATTACTTCGTCTCCAAGTAATAGGTTGCGCACATGACGCGAGTTTTGGGGTATAGGGTTTTATTATAAATAGGCACCCCTTGTAGTCTTTTTTCTCAATGAAGATTAATAAAATTGCTACGTTTTTCTGCTCCTCTAAATTCCTGAGTTATGAAGATTCGATTGGGTGCGAAACCCTCCATTCCTCGAAGGGCTTACTACCGTGGTACGAAGTCACACCTATCCCAATTCGTCCCCACCTTTTTCCATCCATATTTCTCCTCCTATAAGCATTCCATCTGCAAATCCATCAATATTTACAGGCGTTTTTCTCTCTACAGCAGATTTCCAGAATATGGCCCTGCACGAGGGCTGAAACTTCGGCGGAGCACCACGCATAAACTGTGCATTGGATCGAATTAAGATTTGGGGGTTTTGGAGTCCATCCCTGGCCGACCAGGGCCAAGGTGGCCTTTCTCTGAATAGTGGGCCCCACACATGCGGCCGGGATCACATGCATGTGCGTCTGGGCCATTGTTGTTGTCCACACGTGCGGCACTTCTCTGGTTCGTCTCTCTCCTCTCTTTCACTCCTCTTTCACCCAAAATCCCTAAACCTAACCCTAAATTACTCAAATCCTCAATTTTATGCCATTTCTTCAACCTTAGGGTTCCCCGAATTGAAATTTCTGAATCCCTTGGATTGGGGAATTATTTCTGTGCATGTGTGGATGAATTTACCCTCATTTGATTCTTGTTTGGTCTATAATTTTGATTGATCCGGCCCTAGCATGTGTAGGCTTGGATCCGCATAAGATTCCCCTTGATTGAGTGTTTGAACTTTTGTGTGGGATGTGGAATTTTGTGTAATTGTTTCTGAACTAGTGTGATCTAAAGCTTGAAAATCTTGCACATCATACTTGAATTTCATGTCCTGGATCAAATTAGTTCTACTTTCAATGTGGAAGATCTTGTGTCTTTTAACGGTCTAGCAACTCCACCCACTAGCCTTTCTCCCAACCCTCACATTGGCCTATATTGTGGTGCTTCCTACCTGTCCCATGACTGGTGGCTCTTGCTAAACCAACCTTACCAGCCTTTACCTCCTTTCTCTCCTTTACCATCTATACTTACTACAAGAGATAGAAGGTATCTTGAATGAACAAGTGGTTTCTACCAGACACGGAGGTTACTAAAAATATCTTGTCAAGTGGAAGAACAGGCTAGAGTCAGACAATATGTGGATTATAGAGACCGAGCTTTAGTTGCTAGACCCGAATCTCCTAGAGCATTATCAAAGTTTTATTTTGCCAAAAGCCAACTCTTCTTAGCTGAGCACCATTCGGAGTATACTAGAGGTGGAGGAGATCTTTGGCCCCAGTTCTAGTACCTCTATGGTTGGATGATCATTATATGGGGCCCGGATCGAGTATGTAGTCGTGTTAGAAGACATCACATGCATGTTTATGCATCTTTGAAGGCCCCACACTGGGAAGATGCATGTTGGCTGCATATAGGAGCTTATTGGACATATCTAGACCGTTGGATCTTACATGTGGACTGTTGGATGATGGATACATTGTGGACATGTGGATTGTTTTGGACATTGGACATTAGTGAACAGCTTTTCTTTCTACTTTGTAGCTTTTCTTTTTAATTTATTTTGTTCTTTTGGGCTATTTCATGTTTTAATTGAAACAAGGGGTATCTTAGACATCTTTTTAGCAATAGGGGTATTTTTTGTAAAAAAAACACCCAAAAGACTATTAAAGGGTGGGTGTGTAATGCCGTAGGGATTATTATGCATTGAGTAAAGAAAATCTCCTGTGATTGGAGTTGGTGTGAAGCCATTGAGTGATTCCAATTGATATCTCCCTTATTCTCTTCCTTCAAAGGTATTTTCTTCACTTTTCTCTTCTTCTCTTTCTCTTTACTTCTCTCTATTTCTTTCTTTTCCTTTTGTTTTCTCCAAAACCCATTCCCATCATATTCAAAACAACCTAAACCTAGACCCTACTAAAACCGTAACCCCCCCCCCCCCCCCCCCCACGCTTTTCTTCTTTGGTCCTTGATCCTTCCTCTTTAAAACCTATAACCCTAACCCAAAAATTTCCCAAATCTCAAAACCCTAATTCCCTAAATCTAGTTTTCCTAATCCTAAAACCCTAATTCAACTCTCTAATCCCTAGTCCCCAAATTCAACCCTAACGTACCAAAACCCTAACTAGGATACGTGATTCCCTTTGAATCAAGATTAATCCTATGCTAGATGGAAGTTCTATCTTCCATAGGTCCTAAATTGATTAATGTCTTACAAGATCTTATTGTGGGATTATTGTTTGTTTGAACTTGAGCATATCTAATACTCGAATTCTTCAAATTTGTGATTGATTAGCTTTATTTCGTTCTTTGATGTCTCTAATTAATCCGTTATTTGATTTTATTACTTCATATTGAGTTAGACCATTCGTCCTGCATCAAGACGCCAGACCCGCAGACCACCAAGAGGGATCAAGACTAGCCGCAAAGCCCTCCACCACTCCCTTGTGTTTGTTCTGATAAAATCAAATGCTTTGTTTGGCCGAACCATCTTACACTCTCTCCAGGCTTCCATCTCAACCTTTTTCTTTTGGGACTTCACTGTTGAATACTAACCCAACTCAAGGAGGTTTAGAATGACACTACAATTGTGAGTAGAATAAGTTTTATGCAGATGATTGACTCTCTTCCACCTATCTTGCAGTACATATTATCTAACCAAGTTGCATATGTTTTATAATTCTACTACAGTATCAGTATGCATTTGAACGGTGGAGACTTGCAGGACTATTTATTTTCTTTTGGACAATTAGAGTCTTTTAGAAGATGAGACTTAATGTTTCATAAACAATTTCATTTCAGTTGCCATGACTAGTTGTGGAATCTTAAAACTGTAGCCAAATTGCTAATTACATGATATATTTACTTGCATCATCTTTATGTACTCATTTGTGTTGACTATCACTATATGATCATTTTCCTTGGTCTAGTGTCAACATCGTTTACCATTTGTTATGCAGGAAAAGCCTCACATGTTTCAATTTGTTCCTAGCGAAAAACAGGTAAGAAATAGAGCTTCTCTTGTTAGATGGTACAATTTTTATGCAATGATTTACTTCCTTTTCAGGTCAAAGAAGCAAAGAAGCTTCTTAAGACGATCCCACAGAATAGTAGGAGAAGGCTTGAGGGAGTTCCTGTCTTTACTGCTCAAAATTTGAATATTGCAATAGCTACAACTGATGGAATTAAGTGGTATGCTGTTTCAGTGGTTATATGTGTTTCTGTATATCATATTTGTAGCATTTAGAAAAGGATCGGGTTAGAAATCCTTCTCATTTTTTGCCAAAAACTGTGTTGAATTTGGAACACAAGGGATAGACTCAGTTCAAATCTGTCCAATTTCTTGAGCAGAAATCAAGTGGGGATCTTCAAACCAATCTCTTTACCTATACAATACTCTTTAACCATAGCCACTATCTTAATCAAAATTCCTAGTCACGGCCCCTCAACCCCTAACTCAGTCCATTAAACCTGTACAACCACACCCAATAATCCGTTTCCCATTATGCAACCAGTTCCTGAACAGCTTCTAACCAGTTCTTAAGTAATCCAGCTCCTATCCATATAGCGGTTTATGCATGCAAAGGGTACAGAAGCAACTGAGAAGTGAAAACCTTCGAAAATTAGGTTCCAACAGCATTGAAATTTGACACGATATATGAACAGCATTGAAATTTGACAAAACGAAATGTGAGAAGAAAAAAAAACTATGCGTAATAGCTTCTATTGTTTAGGGAACAAAACTGTGTGCTATCAGCCATGAGTGATGCAATTATATCCAAAATAAGTTCGTATCATTAATTGTCATACAATACAAGTTGTTCCTATCCCTACTGTGGTGACCATAATACTGTTGCTCCACATGGCTTGAGTACTATGCCAAGCACATGAGCTCATGATATCAGCCATAGTACTCTTTAAAATATCGTTGGTAGTCATCTCTAGCAAAGTGCACCAATATGCCCATCAGTGGATACTACACAGTCAATGTCACTCCTAGTGGACTGGTTGTGATTGTGGCTACTATTGTGGCTGGACACCTCCATTCCCATATCTTTCCATGACCACGTCCCTTTTGTATCCATGTGCTCATGATATCAACCATGGTACTCTCTAACATATTGTTGGTAGTGATCTTTTGCAAAATGTACCAATATGCCCGTCGGTGGATACTACACAGTCAATGCTGCTCCTAGTGGACTGGTTATGGTCATGGCTACTATTGTGGCTGGACAGCTCCATTCCCATATCTTTCCATAAGCATGTCCCTGTTTGTATCCATGGCCATATTTCTGACTATAGCTGTAGCTAGATGATGGCGAATTGTTGTCTTATCTTGTAGTGTTGTTCATGCCACGGCCATACAAGCCATATCTGTAATGGCACATGGGAGTGGAACTCCCATGCCATCATTAACATCCATGGACCCAAACGCTCCATGCAATAGCTTCCTTATTGCGTGCCAGCTGTTTCCAAGGGGTGAGAAATGTTGACTCAACTCAGAATCCCGCATTGGGGCTGCAAGAGAACCGTTGTCTGGGTCTTGGTTGGCATGGCTAAACTCCCTTTATGCTGTGAATAGGCTAAGAGGCCTTTGTTTCGGAATCTCTCCATATACATCATCACCATCGTCGCCATCGTTGCGAAGGGATTTCATGTGGCAAGGTGCGGAGGAAAAATAAATAAATTTCACCTCTTAAAATGGGAAGAGGTATGCTTACCCTTGGCCGAAGAGGGTGCCGGCCTAAGAGACCTTGATTTTATGAGCGTGGCTTTGCTTGGCAAATGGCGATGAAGATTCAGAGTCAAAGAAGGCAAGATTTGGAGGGATGTAATAACAAAAAAGTATGGGTTGGAAGAAAGGGGGTTGGAGATCAAGAAGACATCGCTCTATTGTGTATCGGGCATTTGGAAGGCCATTTCCTCAGTTTCCCCATTGATCATAGCTGCCTCATCATTTAAACTTGGGAATGGTTCCCACATAAGGTTTTGGGAGGATACATGGTGCGGAGTTTGGTCTTTGTTGGAGGTCCTTGGTGTCTCTATCTTTAGAGAAGAACATCACCATGGATCAATGCTTCTCTTCCGAAGATGGGAGGGGTGCATGGTGCCCCCCATGTAGGAGGGGCCTTTTGGACTCAGAGATAGAAGACTTCGCAAGCTTATTGGTGTGTCTCCAGCATTATTCTCCCTTTCCGAATTTGTGTCTCATTGGTATGGTCAGCATCCTCTTCTGGTTCTTTCTTGGTAAAATCTTTTTACAATTAGATACATCCCTCGCGGAATGCTCTGGATAGCCCGATCCCTTTCACTCTATTTTGGATCTGTAAATTCTCTTTAGAATTTTTTTTTTTTTTTTTCCTTTCTGTCTTGACAGTTTGTCAAGCAGGTTTCAAATAAAATCATTCATGGCTCTTCAAAAAATCATTGTCACCCCATCAGCGTCATCTCTTTGATGTCATCTCTGTCAGATGAGGACAAAGTCCAATCATCACCACTCTTTGAATTACTCAAGATCATGCCACGCGACCCCCAATGCATGGTATCCAAAAAGGGTTATGTTACACTCATTGCATAACGGTAACGGTGGGGACCATTACGCGTTACAGGGCCATTATGGCCGTTACGTACGGCCCGTACGTAATGGTAACGATTACCGTTATTGAACAACTTGCATGCTACCTTGATGCCAAATGACCCTCACCTCCAGACATCGAGCCCCTCATCAACGAGTCAAGCGAATAGTCTTGAGACCCCGCTTCTTCAGCCATAACTTCATCGATATCAATGCCCATGGTTTCTAAATCTCTGGCTATCATGGGATGAAGGCATCGATATGCCTAGTCTAAGTTTAACTTGTAAAGTGGGTCCTTGTCTTCCCCAGTAACAAACGTGCCTTTATGTATGACCAGTCCAAGGGGCTATGTTTTGGTTCTCATTCACTATTTGCTTATAGTTGCCTCAGTCTCAACTTCATGTTGTGGTGGAAGAACACAAGATTTTGGGGCTTTGCATACCCCAGCCTATTCATTTTATTTTTGTGGATGAGGGAAAACATGATCTAGTTTTGCACATGGCATTACAGAACCGTTTAGGCCAGTACATGGACTGCTAATATGCACAGGATTGGGGAGTCACTTCCATACATCGACTACCACTCACCTGTCATTTATCATGTATATTTGTTAGTTCAGTAAAATGAATGCTTAATAGCCAACTTCTAAATCAACTTTTAGGTACACAATAATAGTATACTCACATGGCATCATCTTCATCCTTGATGTCACTACAGCTTGACTCAAGAATAGACCTTTTATCTCTAAATGTTGAGTAGAACTACATGATTGTCTGTTGTGCACTATTTGATATATGTTAGACAGAGATGCACAAAGTAAATGAGTGTGCAAGACAACATTACCTCATTCCTGAACTGACCTTTCTTCTGTGACTTGGGAATAATTTGGCATAGACTTCGTGGAAGGCCTTTTTTAACTTGTTATTGCCACCGAGTCTATGCTTGTAATGGTATTTGGAGTGCAGAAAATGGTAAGACACAATTCACAATTTGTGCAGGCTGCATATGGGCCACATCAATCTCCACTGTTGATTTTGGAGTGATCCATGATTTCAACGGTCAGGATCGTGTCCCTGAATTTGACCTAGCTATTTTTATTTGAATCGAATTCATAATTATCTAAATTGTGTAATCTCCAATTGTGACTTCCATACAGATGACTTCTCAATACAATTTCTTTCAAATTCATTAAAATTGGATATCTTCCACCCTATAAAGTGGGCACCATGTGCCTCACTGCCACGTTGGACCTTGAGTACCCATTCCAGTTGCCAAAACTGAGTCCCAAGACTCAACAGGATCCAGGCCCACCGAGTCCAAGCAGTTGAGCCCAGTGCACTCAGCGTATAATGTGCCTATTTTATGACCATTTTCCACATGGTTCCCTTGTTGTTCTCCATGCAATTTCCACCCCTCTCTATAGCCCATGTTACCAGCTGTCACAGGGAGAAAAGATTGGAAGATTGTGTGGGCTCCTCAGTCCACACGGCGTACAGATTCTCCAAAAGTTTTCTGTGCATTCCAGGCAATCTGGAAAATGTGTTAGATCTGTAACTTTTGGCCCACATCTCGTCTCAAGTTAGATTGCACCGATATTTTTGCCATTGTGAAGAACATATGGAGAGGCATTGAACCCTCGTTGGATCCCAGGATCAGTGGACCCCATAGGATGGTGGAGAGATCCCAAAGTTTCCGAAGAAAATCAGATTTCTGTTGATTATGTATCTTGCAAAGTACACTTCTTTGTGCCGAATTTCTCACTCCCCCACAGGGTATTCTTCTCAAGGCTTTGTACGGGTTTATAGCCCATAAGTCCAAGTGTCTACAAGTGTCTAATGGTGGCTCATTTGTCAGGTTTTGGGTCCCCACACTGATCACAAGACTCACAAAATTGGGGGGGAAAAGGCCAACTGCAGGCTGTGCCAGTGTTATTTTCAACAAACAGGCCTCTGTGTTGACTTTCTCTTAGTATTTTGAACGGAATACGTCTACACACTTTTCTGATGCTTCCCTATGCCATGAGGCATGCTGCTATTGAAGGAGAAAGGACGTGGCTCCACTTGAATCCAAGACGCTCCAAAAATATGAAGTTTGGAAGTTCCTGCAAATTTTCTTAGTAGCTGTCTTTGTTTTGATTGATTTTCAATTTGGACACTTCCTCATGCTTGGAATCATGATTTTAGTTTGTTCCTTGGTGGTCTTGTTGTTCTTACCATTGGTTTGTCTATGTGGAAGAATCTTATTGGGTCAATGTATTCATAACTGTAATGGTGGCTGTTACAGTTATGAATACATTATGATATGAGCTGTTACAGCGAAAAAACAAAAAAAAAAACTATAGCGGACCCATACTGGCTTGTAACAGGGAGGTGGCCACCGTTGTTATTGCATAATTGTTTTTAATAGCATGTATTTGTATAGCTTGTTGATAAATAGTGCTCTTGATGGAGAGAGAGAGAGAGATGAGAGAGAGAGAGAGGCGAGAGAGAGAGGAGGGAGGAGGGAGGGAAGAGGAGGGAGGGATGGGAGAGAGGAGAGAGGGAGAGGAGAGGAGAGAGAGGAGAGGAGGAGGAGAGGAGAGAGAATGAGAGAGAGAGAGAGAGAGAGAGAGACCACTGGTACTCAGATCAGTCCACACTAGGTGCTGTAGAAATTGAAAACTATAAACTTCATGAGTTATATGAGGTGGTGTGCAAGGGTCCTGACCCGTTGATCATTGGTGATATTATGCACTCATTTATAAATCTGAGAGGTTGCGAACCTGATCCTCTCTTTTATGAGCTTCATTGACTCGTAAATCAACCCCATCAACAATTATGTCTCATTGTCCACCACTCTCAGGACTATATGAATGGACTGAGGAATGGCAACATGATCAGGAACCTTTTAACAAACTGCGTTGATCATAAGTCATAACAATCTCCTCAACCCTTTGCATCTGAGTAGTGCTCTTTTCCCAATCCGCCCATTTGATGTAGGTGAGCAAGACTCTCAATCCTGCCCTGTGCTTACTAAGGCTCCCCAATGCAAAGACGTCTCACTATTTGCACGTATTTGATAACAAGCAAGTGTGATTATAGATAAAGTTTGTCACTGGCTTCTTGTCATTGACTTCCCTCTGGAATTGTTTACAAAGAAACTTGATAATGTTTTTCTGGTGCCTGTTTTCGTCTATCAGGTATACACCATATTTCTTTGACAAAAGCTTGCTGGACAATATCCTAGAAGCTTCTACTGATCAGCACTTTCACACTTTAATTCAAAATCGACATATGCAACGGCGGCGGGATGTGATTGATGACAGTTTGGCAACCGAAGTTATAGAAGAGAGTGGAGAAAGCCTGTTTGAACCTCCAGAGGTATTCCTTGGAAACTAAATGCACAAGATTTGCTCCTTTTTAAATTGGTTAGTAACCATGTTCATCGATTGTTAGTTGGAGGTATATGATTTCTCTGAGAATATCTAATTTATGCTTTAGCTATTGGTTACTGGCATTAGTATGTTCGGCTAACCTTTGGTTGTGATGAATGATTATTACTGACAGGTTCAAGAAGTGCTGGATGAAATGGGTAATCCAGGAATACCATTGAGTGTCCTATCAAAGGCTGCTGAAATTCAGCTGCTTGATGTTGTTGACAAAGTACTCTTAGGGAACAGGTGGTTACGAAAAGCAACTGGTATCCAACCAAAGTTCCCATATCTGGTCGACTCGTTTGAAGAAAGGTACATACCAATTAGTGTACTATGTAGTACTGATCCAATGCTGTTGACTGGCTTAAGAAACATGTAATGTACTTGTCTGTGTCCATATTGGAGTAATTGACATGAAAGTATGGGCATAGATTCTGGTTTATGCATGTCCTTTTTTCAACATGTACATTCTTCCTTGTTTCTCTTAGGAAATGGATCAGGTACTTATTACATATCTGCACCATTTGTTAGATGTAATCAATTTCTATCCATGATTACCTATGTAAGTGATCATTTTAAGGAAACAGAAATAGTTAAACGGTTGTTAACTCGAAAATTTCTATACAATGCCAAAATACATTATACCAGCACTGCCTTCCCTCACCACCTTTTTTCCCAGTAGAGCCAAATTCATAGATTTTATATCCCTAATACCTGCACTGCCTTCCCTCACTGGCTTGCAAACCTCACTCCACTGCATGAGGTGGAATTTATGCACCACTTTCCTTCACCTCCAAAAACTATTCTAAAACCACCAGTTCTAGATGGACCCAATGATTCCTTCACTAAGACCATTTAAACATCCAAACTCTTTGAACTGGGCAAATATCTCCATGCCCAGTTTGTACAGTGCCTATTGGCCATTGTAAACTGACAACAGTAAAAAGAAATTAACACCAGAGAAATATAACGGTCAGCATATGGTCCACCACAATCTTTTTTTTTTCTTGGTTTCATTAGCGAATTGGGGGTTGACCCACTAAACTGTCTATTATTCCATTGGAAGTGAAACGTTTGACAACTGAGAAAATTGGAAGTTTCACTGCCTAACAAGAGATCAAACTAATTACAGAAAACACCGAGACGATCAGAACTGCTTGTTGCTATGGTATTTATCTCCAATGTCTCCTTCAATTATCACTTCAAGCAGTAGTTTCTTATGCTCGTCCCAGTTATTTGGTGCATGATTATACCACCTGTACCCTGATGATTCTGTGTCACTGTGCCATGCATGGAAATTTTGAAACAATATCTAGGAACCAGACAAGACTCCGAACCATGAAGTGAGCTGTTTGGTCCAAACTGGTTCAACTGCTGATTCAAACTACAACATCATTGTAATGCCATGTGTGGTTTAATAGATGCTTGTCAGACGGGCCCAATTGTGGGCTCATTACAGTTCACCCTAGTTGGAACGGTTTGTAGCTTTTCCAGTTCTTTGAACAAAGTAGACCAATTACATGGATGATTCTGGTGCAACTCATTTGACCTACAAGTTACGTCTGGTTTCATAATACCACTTGAGAGTAGCTTTCATACCCTGCCGCGTATGGTATTGGTGAATATGGAAATGCCCAAGAAAGAAGTGAAAAGATGCATCTCTTTATTTTCCTGTGTTAATTAAGTTTGCCTTTGTTCATGCCCCAACCTATGCTATTTGGGTAAATCATTCTCCAGCAGGTTTTGCAACATACTACCTGTGTTTATTCCTGTGGTGATTCCTTTGCTTTTGCAAACTTTATTTTGTGCTCAAATGATCAAGTTCAAGATTTGCTACAATTAGTGGAACCGTTGTTTATCCTCCATAATATGCTTGTTTGATTTCAGGCGCATTTGGCACGCATCATAGTGTTTTATTGATAGAGTCATCAGGATATGATTTTTTTATTTATTTATGATGATTACTCCTGTGATGGCAAACGAGTATTTGGTGTTTGGCAGTGGCAGGTATAAATCCATACGGATAGCCCTATAGGGTGTTTGAGTGACATGAATTGACATGTCATATTTTAATGATAAGAGAGGTAATTTTTTAATGTATTTTTTAAAAAATAAGTTATATTAAGTTCCTGTGTGGGGTTGGATTACAGAACCTTGAACCCCACTTAGCCAATGGTTAGACTTGACCATGTATGGGCCATTTGGGCAAGATACAGTACTATATACCATGACTTCCTACACGATCTAGCCAAAACTGGATGTAGAACTTTTGCTCAGAGATGTTGGTTCCGCTACAAGTCCCTCATAAGATAGGCTTATTTTACAGGTTATTTACCTCCCAATAAAAGTTATTCCCCTTCCTATTCATCTGGTATTCACCGCCTTATGCAATATTGGCTGTGTAGGGTTCACCATGTATTTATGCCATCCAATCTGTGAAGTGATCCTCACCAAGATGGCGGGATGCCCCAAAAAGCAGGTCTATCCAGTTCATTAGGTGGGTGAAAACACTGGACAACCACCCAAAAACTTCCAAGTTCATGTAGTTTTCTCATGTAATGGTTGGATGGACTTGATTTTTGGGGCGACTTTCATGGTGAGGCAACCTTGATGGATGATGCTATACATAACGTGGATGGTCCCAACCATCGAAAAACTGAGCACGTGGGCCCATTGGCGGTGACACACACTGGAATATGAGAGAGGTCTGGTCTTTGCTGTTTAAAAATAAAAATAAAAATAAAAACTTTTTTGTCGGGTTTTGATGGGATACTTGCCCAGCTAACCATATGGGGTTGGGTTTTCGTCCCGGGATTGCATCTTAGATGATGATCTGAACTGTTCATATTATGGATTCTATGCTATGGGGTCCAACCTAAGAAACATTTGTTGAATAGATGATTGTGTATAAAGATGAAATTGGAACATTAAAAAGTAATGTTTTAGTGGATCATATCAATTCATGAGTCAAACACCATAACCCATGATCATCAATGAAGCATGATTTTAAGGTCGTAGCTTCTACAAGTGGAGAAATCATGGACGGTTCAGATCATCATCTAAGAAGCAAACTGGGTCCAAAATCATCCTGTATGGCATTGAACTTTGATTATAGGGCACTTTATCCAATCAAAGCCAGATTGGAATCATCTGCATCTTTACTGATCAAGCTCTCGCCTCTCTGGCTCCTCCATCTTTTATATATAAGTCAATTCCATCCATCAGGTGAGAAATTATTTGAACCATATATACAAAAGATCAGCTAGATAAAAAGTCTGATGGGCCATACCAATGGGAACAATGTAAAATCGCTCCTAAAAACCTCAGAGTTCACATGGTGTGGCCTACTTGATATTGGATCAGGCTGATTTATTTTATTCACTTTATCCTACTGTGTAACACCTGATTAACTGGTTTGATGAAATATGCGCACCATGGTGGCCCTGCTCACGAACCCATGGTAGGCATCCCAGCCCCATTGTTCCCTATGGCGTGGCCACCTGAGTTCTGGATCTCGCTGATTTTTTCCCTAGGTTGTAGAATCAAAGATAAGAGTATGATGGATGGAATGAATTGTACATATACAACATGGTGGGCTCCACAAGCTTGGGTGTGCACTGTGTGGAACAGGTGTTGTAGAGGATTCTGGTCCATCAAAACCCCTCTTCCGATTTTTCCTTTTTTCTTTTCCTTTTTTCCCCCTCTCCCTCTTGAGATCTGTTCCTCTACAATGTTTTTAGAATAGGCTTATTCTACAGCATAGGGTGTGGGGCCCACCAAGACGTGCGTGTGACATCCAATCCATCGATCACTTGCGCCACCATATTTTTTTTTTCCTTAGATCCCAAAACTCAACCCACTTGAGTTTTGGAAAGGCCTGATTTGGGGTATCCATTTATCTTCATGATCCCCTTATTCTGAATGAAAAAGATGGCATACCAAAAACGTAGTGGGCCCACACATGGAAGGTTTTAACAGCAGGCGGCCCCATACCAAATGTCCCCTTTGGCTCAAGTTACCTCTGTTTTTTGGATAGGGCTAATGTTTGGGACACAAGATGAAGTTGAAAGGGCACGCCTTGACGGATTGGTTATGGGCCATACGTCATGGTAGGCTGCATATACCATGTTGTAGAAAAAGTTTGCTGTACGTATGCATAGGAGGTGGCGATCTCTTATTCTCTCTTATCAAAAGAGACATTCAGAGTTCTTCTGAGAACCCAGCTATACAGATAATGCAAGTAATTAATGCCAGAAAAAAAGGGTACGAAATAGCCCTATATTGCTAACTACGCTACAGGCAAAGTGCCAAATGTATAATAAACCTATGTAAATAGCACTATTATATGCGCATGAGCCATGATGTGTGCCAAAGGGACCCTTCATCTCATGCCCCAACCTATGCTATTTAGATGAATAATTCTCCAGCAGGGTTTCCGACATACTACCCGTGTTTATTCCTTTGTTGATTCCTTCGCTTTTGTAACCTGTATTCTGTGCTCAAATGATCAAGTTCGAGATCAGCTATAACTAGTGGAACAACTGTTTTTCCCCCTAATTTGCTTGTTTGATTTCATCTTTTGAGTGTGCTTATGGTGTCACGCTCATGGGAAATGGTGGTTTCAGGAGTGCAGCTTCCTTCATGAAGGCCATGGAATCAACTAGCTCTGCTGTCAACTCAGAAGATACTGCTGATAACAGTGGGCATGGATTGCAGCTTGGTGCATCTGAATTTAAGTCAAATGGGAGAGCCTATGGTGATCGAAGCCATCCAACAAATAGCACTGATTTTCGATTTCCCTTTGGAGACTGGTTTCTAAATCCGTGGTCGAAACCCGATAACCAGATTAAGACTGATAGGAGCAATACAAGGTGCATTGACATTGTTTCATACTCCCTTTACTCACACTGCCAATTTCTGTTCTGTCTAATTCATTTGCCTTCTTAGAATGGCAAGCTGGAATGGAGAATGCATCAACCAAGCGCCACCTAATCCTCTTCTTCCGAAGATCACAATGGTTGGCATCTCGACAGGCGAGGCAGGGCAGATGAGCAGAGCCAGCTTGAAAAAGACAATGGAAGATTTGACAAAGGAGTTGGAGCAGACAACTCAGAGAACTACTCAACCCAATGAAGAGAAGGACCCTTTATTTGTCGCGAATGTGGGTGATTACTCCAGTATAACACGTATGAGCTCAGCATGATGGGGATTGATTTTAGTTGCTTCTGTGGACTGCCCACAACCTTTAGGGCATGTATTTATTCGGGATTCTTTGATGAGGATCTGTCATTCTGGCCAGTGCATGCAATGTAAAATTGACTGGTTCTGTAACAGTTTACAGGTCATTGATTTTCTTGAATTTTAAGGGTTTTTTTTTTTTTTTTTTTTTGGTGGTGGTGTAATGGCTTCTGGAAACACCTAAGAATTCAGCTATTGGATTTTACACACAAGTTGGAGATGCTACAAGTATTTGGATACAAGGAATGGTAAAATTAATGTGTTTCTTAATGAGCGACCAATGAGATCTTGTGCATGTATATCCCAGTAGCCTAGCTGGTACCATTATTGTACCTTGTATTGGTGGTGGCTTTTACCTTAAAAGTGCAAGTGAGATATAAGGCCGGAATGCAGCTAGAGAAGATAAAAGGTGCACCAGTCATCACTAATGAATCTCAAAATGCAAATATTTGACTAAGGGTGATATGACATGCACCACCAGAAGCTATCTAGTGGCTTGGAAGAGGCCTTGTGTGCAATCTGTTACAGTTTTAATAGTTTTTATTTTTTATCAAATGGTGAGGGGAGAAAAGCATTCAATATTAACATATCATTCTTCGTTATGTAATGATTGCTGTTTTTATTTTCTGCACCACTTAGGTGCATGAACATGGTGCCTGAAAATTGTAAATTTAAAAAAAGAAAAAGAATATATATATATATATATAATATATATATATATATATATCTTGAAGGCTGCGCGTTACTTGTGTGGGCATAATAAAGAGCATTGCTGATAGCGACATGGGGGTGGCCCGTTGAGGGTGGGGGTGTTGCCTATTCCTAGTGTGGCACCTAGCTAATTCATGCCACTACAATAAAGTGGGTAGCCGGAATGAGTTCCACATGTGCGGATGTAGAAATGATAATGGTTTTAACATAGTGCTCCTTCCACTCGGGCCATCAAGGAGTTAGTTTTGGGGGCTCTCCAGGGCTTCTCCAAATCTAACAAGGGATGATGAAGAGGGAAGGGCATATGTGAGTCTGACCCCTCCGGACTCCAATATGCACGTGCACACACGAACACTCTAGTAGCACACTGGATCCTGGGAGAGTTCACTTGTTGAGTAAATCTAGTTTCTTCATGGTCAACTAAGTGCGGATCGGCTGATTCAAATACCCCTCATGCCTCACAAATCTTCTAGTTTATGGGAGCCCAAAAGTAGCTATTATCTATATGGGGACACTAAAAAAGCGAGTCCAAATATCCAAGGTCTTGGAAGGATCTTCCACCGAGGAGGCTTCCATGGCACTACCAGTGGGTGCTGGGGACCTTTGAATGAACTTGGTTCTGATCATCAAACCAAGGGCACCACCACATCAGCGAATTATGGTATGCACATTCGTTGTACTTGGTAATTTATTGATAAAAAAGGAGAATGAGTAGCCACTGCTGCGGGCGTTGTCATATACTTGTGAAATTCAGGGTGTCAATGAATAATGACCATGGCCCAGAAATCATGTGCGTGTGCCCAACATTCTATATACAATGGATGGGCGAGTTACTTGGGGATTTTGCTAAGCAGACGGGTGATTTTTGTCTTATCATATCCATTTGGGAGGAGAGCTGGATGGGGAGTGGAGGCCTCTTTATCTTCCCTTGGTTATGTGCCTTATCCCCACCCCCACTTTGGGTGGGTAACCCATGCCAGTGTTGGTTAATTAATCTCGAATGTTAATTTGTTCTGTAAACAAGTCGCCCCACCTGATGGTCACGTCGGACTGATTTTTGAACTCCCCCATACTACTGCACTTTCAAAAGACACTGAAGCTAGTTCACATGAGGTACCATCATCTCATCCAAAAGGAAGAGGAATATCACCAACACAATAAATAAATAAATAATTAATTAATTAATTAATTAAGGTAAGTACGAAATAGTAACTTTTGGGCCCACCCTCCCTCCCTTCCCTTCCCTTCCCTTCCCTCGGTTCAAAGGCTCAGGCTGGGAGGGGTCCCCACGTAGCTCCCTCACACGCGCACGGCAGCCTTTTATTATATATATATATTTTATACAGATAGACTGACTGACCAACGAATGATGCGCGCTTCCTTTGCTACTGCGTGGGAAAGGGGGAAGAGTGGTAGGGGCCGACTTTCTTTTGGCCACATGATAGATCACTGATATGGTATGGCTACCTCTGCACAAATAGCTATATTCAATCTGGACCATCCATCTAGTGCTAGATGTAATGGATGGCTCATCTTTCAGGAAAAAAAAAATCATGTTTTAAATCAATTACGATGTACGCTGTGACCATCTACCCGGTGATAAGTCATCCTGTTATTCGAGTAATAGCTAAAGTTGGCTCGGCAATCAGCATGATTGAACGGTTGGATTAACGGTTAGCAAAGAAAATATTTGGACGGTCCCATATTCAACAGATGACTGATCCAACGTTCAGGATGGTTCGGTTTTGTTAACACGGGCGTCGGTCTGTATAAACGGGAAAGGCCTAGGGGAGAAAAAATCGCG
Source organism: Magnolia officinalis (assembly GCA_021015155.1). Lineage (NCBI taxonomy): Eukaryota > Viridiplantae > Streptophyta > Magnoliopsida > Magnoliales > Magnoliaceae > Magnolia > Magnolia officinalis. The sequence goes on from JAJHSJ010000005.1 coordinate 127,406, forward strand.
TGTAAGAGTCGCCCCTTTGACATTTGCAAAAGTCAAAGCACCGAAATTCAAAAGCGGTTTTTGAGTGTGGGATTGGATCGGGATGCCAAAACCAGAGACCTCAGCTCCCAAAAACCGCTTTTGGTGGACTACCCTTTCCTCTTTATATATACCATGAGTGCCTAAAGTCAGCGCCCTCTCTGTCTCTCCACCGCACCCATCACCAGCAGCGGCAGCAGCAAGAGGCACAAGCCCCCAGAGACAGATTCAAAGAGAGAGAGAGAGAGAGAGTTAGTTTCCATGGAAGGGTGGGATCTGGAGGCGGTGGTTAGAGGGTGCGGCATCCCCAATCCCTCACCTACTTCAACTACAGAAGAAGATCCCTTCTCTTTCCTTTCACCCCATCAGCTGCTCCTCCATAAGGACGTCGATGACGAGCAGCATCTCCTCTGCTTCCCCAATGCCTTGCTTATCCAAAAAGCATCTATGCAGCAAGAACTGGAGGATTTATGCAAGCCCTTCTTCTCATCCTCTGTTCAAGCCCATCAGCAACCATCACCACCACCACCACCTCCTCCACCTCCTCCTCCTCGTCAAGTCCCTCGATCCAAAAGAAGGCCGGTTTACTTTTTCTTTTCTTTTCTTTTCTTTTCTTTTTAACCTCTGATTTCTCTTACACAAGTTCCAATCTTCTCATCTCACTCTTGTCTATTTATTTATTTTACAGGAAGAACCAGCAGAAGAGGGTGGTTTGCCAGGTACCCGCTGAGGGCCTTTCTTCCGACATGTGGGCATGGCGCAAGTACGGCCAAAAACCCATCAAGGGCTCCCCTTATCCAAGGTATCTCTCTCTCTCTCTCTCAAAAACCCACCAACTGGCAGTGAGCTGTTGTAACTAATAGAGGGCAGGGTTTGATTCATTCACCTACAGAGGTTATTACAGGTGCAGCAGCTCCAAAGGATGCTTGGCGAGGAAGCAGGTGGAGCGGAGCCGGTCCGATCCAACCACCTTCATCATTACCTACACCGCCGAACACAACCATCCCATCCCTACTCACCGCAACTCCCTTGCCGGCAGCACGCGCCCCAAGCACACGGCCGGCCCCACTCAGCAGCCCTCCTCTGTCGCGGAGAACGAGCCCTCCAACAAGGCTGCTTCCCCTCTTAGTCTGACTGAAGAGCTTCCTCAGCCGCACAAGCAACAGGAAGGTGGACAAGGTGAGGAGGATCTGCTTGTGTTCCGGAAAGATTTGGTGATGGGTGAAGATGACGTGTTCTTGGACTTGGAAGAGCTCTGGGAGGCCACAGGCACCTATGCCTTTGATGATTTCGCCTTCCCCTCTCCTTGGCTTGCCAACAAAGCCGCAACCGCCGCCGGTGGCAGCTAGATGATGAAGAAGAAGATGATATTTACCTCTTTTTTTTTCTATTTTGTCCAGATAGATAGATAGATAGAGAGGGAGGGAGAGCATCTCTCCTCCAGTTCTCCACAATACCTTGTTTTTATATTTCTTTATATATATATATATATGTAAGAGAAATAGAAAATAAACAGAACTCAGAAAGCTCTTCTTTTTGTAGACAGAAAAGATATATTCCATGTTCTTGTCTCACACTCCCATCATAACCGATCAATGGTTATGTTTGTAAAAGATAGCGAGAGGGCAGTAGCATCTTTTTGTATTGTATTCCATTTTCATATCTTGCTTTCTTTTTTCTTTTTCTTTTTTTATATAAATAATAATAATAATAATAATAATAATAATAATAATAATAATAAGAGAGAAGGAACCTCAAGTGCAAATGAGGGAGATAGATGGATATTGGGATCTTGCCTTTCGTGTCTCATGCCTTTCATTCTAAGCTGGTTTGTGACTAAAACTAGCCACTCTTTTTTCTTCTTTTCTCCCATTTCATGGAAAAGACTCCGGTGATCCACTTATCCCCTTTTTCCGATAAAAGGGCCCCAAGTTAAATAATGAACAAATAAATAAATAAATAAAAGTATATATATATATATATATATATATATATATATATTATATATATCTATATATATATATATATATATTGGTTGTTGAATCCCTGCAATTTACGGCCAATCCATCCCATCCGCATCCACCAATCTATGGCCTTGATCATTGGCATTCTCAATAAAGAAAGAAAAAAGAATCAGCAGTCCCGGCACAATTAAGATCATCGTATATCATGCTATTGCTGGCGCAGCCCTTTTGACCGTCCATTCCGCCTTTAGATATTGGGAAGGAAAGGGTCAAAGAAGATGTCGATCCCCCCATCTCAACGCGCCTTGCCTATAAACCGTGGTTACACGGCTCCCCTATGACCAAAAGCTCCCTTGGAAATATCCAAAACTCAATAGTGGGCCATACTAGGAGAAACAATTGGGATGGAGACACCCACGTTAAAACCTTTCTAGCTAGGGCCAACATGATAGTTTAGATGTCATCCAACCCCTTCATAAGGTGATTTCCACCTTGATAATCGAGGAAAAGACAAATATAACCCTGATCCAGATTTTCTGTGACCCTGCGAAGGTTTCAAAGGTGGGACTTCAATCCTCACTCGTGTGGCGATGGATGGATGGAGTGGATATAA